>BSBN01000408.1:3600000-4200000 GCA_027924645.1 Cunninghamia lanceolata | reverse complement strand
AATCACCTCTGAACATCAGCCAGTCACCTCTAAACATTAGCCATCTGCCTTTGAACAACATCTTGTCACTTTTGACCATCAGTTATTCACCTTTGATTAACAGCAGCCCTCCTCTAGCTATCTTGTCATTGCTTTCTACTTATGAGCCAGTTGCATCTAAACAATAGCAGCTCGCCTTTGACTTCAATACAGTCACCTCTAGGCCATTCCTAGTCACCTTTGGTTAGTCACAGACTTATGTCAATTCTCTGAGCATCAAATCTGGTTTCCAAACAATCCATCATCCTTCAGACATCAAATTAGTTAGTATACCATCCTACCTAGTCCTGATCATATTAGTTTTGGACAATTGGGCCCTATATCCTTTTGAGACTCAAAATCAATCATCCAACATTAGTCAAATCAAATCAGACCTTTACCCTTTGGCTTTGGTCATCCCAACATTATCCATTATCCTTGTTTATCAATCCATCAATCAACCAATCAATCAAATCTGACTGAGCCAAAATCAAATCACCAGTCAAACCCAATTAGTCTATCTAAATCACCAAATCAACAAATCAATCTATCCAAATAAATCCATCTAGGAGTCTCAATCTTATTGCATAAGTCCAAAACCTCATGCCTCAAACTAGAAGCCAATACAAAGCAGCAATGGAAGCCAACCTCAAGTAGTTTCAATCCACTCCCCTTAAGGATGCTTCCCAATACACAACTGGAATGCCCCCTAGTATCTTTGTACCTGAAGGTTACACCATTGTGGACCATCATCATCATCAATCTCAACACAACAACAACATTTTGAGCCCTCATCCTCTACATTGATGCCACAATCTCCATATGCCTATGAGGATTCATCCGATGATCAAGAAGATCTTCAAGACCCCAAAGCTTTGCGACACACCAATAAAATCATACAAGCCAATCAAGAACAAATTATCCTCCAATTAATCCAAGCTGGAGTCAAATTGCCAAGTAATTTCGATGTGTCCACAATCTGTAAAGAGGACCCTACTAGTGTTGCTATAGAAAGCCCTGTGGCTATTGTCACCATGTCTACCAAGTCCAGCGTACCCTCAATACCAACTTTATCTAACCAACACACTCATACACCCCAAACATCATCTGCACCTATGAGACCAAGTTAATTGATGTTACTACATCAATTGAGCCATTATTGACACCATCTTATTCTCTCACTTTGGTAGTCTCTAATATGAGTGTGCCCCCCTTTCATGGGTCAACTTCCATTCCATCTGCTTCAATGAATTTCATCCGTACTCAAGTCACCAAAGCATCAAATCTAAATCCCAATGTGTCATATGTCAGATCATCCCATGTATCTCAAGCATCAAATCTAAATCCCAATGTGTCATATGTCGGATCGTCCCATGTATCTCAAGATCAAATCTAAATCCCAATGTGTCATATGTCAGATCATCCCATGTATCTCAAGCATCAAATTTAAATCCCAATGTGTCGCATTTCAGATCGTCTCATGTATCTCAAGCATCAAATCTAAATCCTAATGTGTCGCATGTCAGATCATCTCATGTGTTCAATGCGTCAAACCTAAATCCAAATGTGTCGCATGTCAGATTACCTCATGTATCCAATGCATCATCCCATATTGCCATATCAGCCACTCACCCCATTCAAACCTCTCATATCATGGCTAATCCCAACACTTCTCTTATTGATCAACCCATTGCATCAAATCCATTGTCTAACACTTTGTATGTTGATCAACTCATGCATCTTGGACCACAACTATCCAATAATCCTACATCCCATGTCACCCCAACTTTCATCCCTTATATCACGTCAATTTCCTCTCAACCCATGACTTATACCAATCCCTCATTTGATGCTCATGTGGCAAAAACCTATGTTGTCAACCCATCATCTAGTTCATATGGGCCTCTACCATCTGCAGCACAGACTTATACTCCCAATCCATCATCTAGTGCATGCGTACCTCCACCTAGTGGTCAAAATCAAAACACAACCAATCCCTCATTTGGTGCTCATACGACAGACCTATACTGTTAATCCATCATATGGCTCATACATACCTCCACCACCTAGGGATCAAACTCAAAACATATACACCCCACCATACAATCCATCACAACAATATCCTTTGAATCAATAATTGATGTACCACATCCCTCCACCAAGCCATCAAAATCCTATGCAACAACAGCAACCATCTATATCCAATTATGAACAACGATTCAATCAAATAGAACAAATGGTGGATATGAGTATAAGCCAAGCCAAGAAAATATTTTCTTTTGAAGAGGTTTTGTCCATACCCCTTCGATAAGTCACTGCAAATGATACCACTTCCTCCACACTTTGAAATACCACAATTCGACAAATACAAGGGGAAAGGAGACCCAAATGACCACCTTCGAACATTCTATGTTACTTGTCTTGATGTGGCCTACAATGTGTTAGTACTCATTTATGTTTAGGGTTTTAAGATCAGTTTGTAGGTTCCTGTGTGTATTCCTTCAGAGCCTTAGTGTCTTGATTTAATTGATCCCCGAGCTGTTAATAGTGTTTTACTGTTTGTACCTGTCGCACTTCATAAAAAAATGACAAGTTCTATGCATGCAAAAGTGAATTGTATATTGGCAGGCTTGAAAATCTCCATCGGCTTTCAAAAAATGGTGAAAAATGAGTTGTATGCATTTTTAAATGCGTATCGGGCTGCATATACAAGGGGGAATCTTTCACAGATTCCCAAGAATATTCGCTACTTGCATATTGGGTTGCATGTATATTTGGCTTGTATGTCGCCAGTGCATATGCAAGGAAAATATACGAGGGTGCAGATACATTTGTTACTGTGGTGCGGCTGAGATACATGTGGTGGGGCCCGGGGATATACAAGTGAGAATGTATGTGTGAATATACATTCAAGCATATGAAGGTGGTCACAGGGTTGAATGTATTTTGAGTTTGTATACCCAGATATACAATGAAAAGGTACGAGAGAAAATGTACATTCGGCAAATATACAAAGCAGCTGGAGATGCATTTGGTGGGGTCCGCCTCACATACAAAGGGCTTTGTATCTCATATACAAAGGAGAATGTATATGTGATATACATTCGAAAATATATAAGGGAAAAGGATGCAAGGCGGACCCGATGGTGCTTTCATTTTGTTCTATAGGTCCTTGGCATCCGCAACTTGCATGTATGTGTGAGTTGTATATTGCGGGTATACAAAGATGAAAAATGTACATTCTAGACCCAATAGAAATATCAGGTTGCTTCATAAACATTTTGGGGTCCGTGGCATGCATGTATATTAGCATTTGTACATGCCGATATCCAAAAGGTGAGATACAAGCCGGATTTCAAGGTGAATGTAATGTGTTTCATAATTTTTGAGATCTACCTTATATGCATGTCGCACTTGTATGTGCAATGCGATGATCATAAGAAGGAGATACAAGGCCCGGATTTGAATTTTTCCAAATCCGATGGATAAATGGCTGGGGTCCGCCTTGTATATTAAGCAGTTGTATGTATATGCATTTTGCATATACATGAGGGAAGAAATGGCAAAATGAAAGGGAGAAAAGTTAGTAATAGGAATATGGAGTACCTACGTGGCACATGATCATTGGTTCTTGGCTTTTCTGCAAGTTTTTGGGCCATTTGATCTCAGTGATGGAATCAAAATCAACAGCCAGGTTTTAAAGTTATGGCATTGGTTTTCCTTGCTCCCTCAGGCTTGTTTTGAGCGGGAAAACCACGGGTGTGTTCGTTGCTGCATCCGGCGGGTAGCTGAGTAATAATGGCAGAATTGCAGCGGTATGGGTCGATGATGGACGAGTCAACAACCTGATTGAAGATGAATGTCCTTGAACGGTGGTGCGGATCCCGATTCCATCTGCTCATTCCTCTCTATCTCCCCACAGCGTTGAATATTTCTGAACACCATTCCTCATGCATTGAATCTGGCAGATTTATTATTTGCCTTGTAATTAAATTTTGTTGGGTACACAGTCTTGGTATAAAGGCCAAACTGTGTTACTTGTTGTTTGTTGTTGAAAACTGGACAAATTTCTGGTGCTGTGATAAGATACGACTTCATTGGTGGCCCTGTTTTGGATGTTTTTGTGAGTTTATGAATCTCATGTTGTCTGTTTAATGCATAAACTTACTGGTTTCATGTTGATTTAAATGAGTAATGCTTCATTGCATGTGTTCTGTTACTTGTCTCCAAACTGAATGTATTCTTCTTTTGAATCTAAACGGCTAAGGGGTGCCTAAGATTCTTGAATATAGATTGGCTATGTTGAATGCTTGGTCTTTTACTTCTACTCAAGGAGTAGATTAAATGTTTTAGGTTAAAGTGTTAAGAAGAATATATTGCAATGAGGATCTTCTAAGTAGAGGTAACTGAATACTCAATTCTGGGAAGTATCTGTAAGGCAGATATTAAACAACCCCTTGAAACTCAGTCATTAATATGGGTTTATGTGTACATTCACATGTGTATGTCTATTGACTCCGAGCCCCTGATAGGCACCGATCCAGTCTTGTATTGAGGTCGCAACCAAGGTCCTAGTTTTGCATCCAAATATAAATCAAACTCAGAATTCAACTTTAAAACTTTTAGGACTTTAGAAGTAGTTTTAGGACCCAAAATCCTCTGTCTACAACTGAACATAGGCCCAGAGCTAGCCCCTTTGCACTTATCTCACAATTTTGGTCTACATAAGAGAGGATTTATCTGCTTTGTATCAACATCCCAGCTGATTCATAGATGCATTTTATAGATGTTGAGTAGGGAATACCCCCCTTGGTTCTACAGAGCCGAAAGAAGAAGAGGAGATATTTTTAGAGTCTATCTCCTATACTGTTGGCCCCTGGCCCGAGAATCCTGTTGATCATTAACGGCTACTTTGTAGGGGTGACTGGGAACAAGCATCAAGTCTGGGAAAAATACCAACAAAAATTGGCAACTCTACTGGGGATGTGAAGTGAAAGAACCCTAATTTAAAAGAAAACAATTCCTAGTAATAGGTGGCGACTCCGAACCAATCTCCCACCCAGTAAAGTAAAGATTTGTATGCAAGGGAGAAGATCCCAGCGTAACCCTTCGTTTGAAGAGTTACCCATAAAAATGATGTATAAGAAAAAAGGGACTGTTCGAGCCAGTTAAGATGGTTCTCCTAGCCCCAGGAAAAATGATTTTATTCAGGACAATCCAGGATCCTCAGAGCAAACAATGCCTTATTTTACAAACACTGAGGCTGAAATCCAGAATGTATATGAGAGACAGCAGAGTGGTGGATTGAAAATAAGGTTAGAGGTGTTTCAAGAACGTCATTTTGTTGATTCCCCTGACAGATTTGAAGAAGTTGAATCCCTAAGGGATGATGATAATGACGATCAGAATGTGATAAAGCCTTCCTCTTCTATGCCCAGAGAGGAGGAACTAGCTGATGAAATTAAAAGTTTAAGGGAAGAATTAGAATATCTGCAAGCAGTGAAGATCAGGAATGACATGAGACAGAAAGTGCAAGCTCTGAGAGTTGCTCAGAATGATTCAGTTCCTACCCTTGGCAATGCAAATATGCAAAGAAATCAACATAGGAATGAAGTTCAGGATCAGCATAATGATCAAAGACAGAATGCAAACAATGCTGGAATACCATTAAATAATGTAAGAAATCATAATGCAAATAGAAATGCCAATGTTAATCAATTTGGTAGACAACATATGCAGCTAGACAGATTCAGACAACTGGTGTTTGATGGCATTCCTGGTTATCCAAGTCCTGTTGACAAACATGTGAGGCTGCAAGTGCCTAAATTTTCAGGAAATAATACTATATCAGGTGAAGACCATTTAAAAGCTTTTCAGAATATCATGGACAACTTTGAGGTTGAGCATGAGGATGTTTTCATGAAATCATTTATGCAATCCTTAGTTGATGAAGCCAAGGAATGGTACAAAGGTCTACCTGATAGAAGCATTTCATCATGGGATGACTTCAGAAGAATTTTCAAAGAACAGTATGGTGACAAGACTGATCCTAGTTTCTTCATTAATGAATTTACTGGCATCACCAAAGGATCAAATGAACAGGTTGCTGATTTCAATGCTAGATTTACTAAGGTATTGAACAAATTGCCACAAGACTTGAGACCTAATGAACCTATGTGCATAGTGTTATACATAAATACTTTTGATGCCAAAACAGCTTATGGATTGAGAGACAAGAGCCCTGCTAGCCTCAGAGATGCCTTCAAGATTGCAACAAATATTGAAAATAATAGAAAAGCATCTGGTAAGACAAATAGAAGAGATGATGTGAAAATTTTGCAAAACCCAAATACTAAAGCTCAAACTGTTCAAGGCAGTACATCTACTTCTGAGGATAAATTAGACAAGGTAACAACCATTGTCAAGGACCTAGGTTATAGAATAGCTAAAAATGAAAAGGGGATAGGTCTTGATAGACCAGTTTACCAAAGGCAAGAAAGAAGACCATCATTATATGATATGCCATATAACACTAATTGGCATAATGGTAAGCCTATTCTTCCAAATAGCAACACAAATCAAAGAGCTCATAATGCAAAGGAAACACCTGATCATTTGAGGAAGGCTGTAAATATTGTTAATGACACCCCATGGTGTATCATATGTCAGATGCCTCACTCACAGTCACAATGTATGATTGCTCAGTCTCTGTACAACAATGATGTTGCCTGTGATGAGTGTAATGAGCCGCATTGCATGGAAGATGAGAATGTCAATATGTTGTCTACAAACAGAGAATACTCTTCTCACGATGCTGATGTAAGTGCAAATGATGAGATTCAGGTCTAGCAGCAATTTCCCTATGATGAGGATGAGGAAGATAATTATGCTTATGCTCAGGATTTACACAATTTTCTGAGTAATTTGAAGAGACCTTCTGATGAAGAAATTAGAGCCTTCACAACTGCAACAGTAGCTTAGGTCAAAAGTAATTACAATCTTAGGGGTAAAGCTCAAGTAAGTAACTCACACCAACCAAAGAATACTTTTGTAAACCAACCTGTGCACAGTCATAAGGGGACGGAAACATATAAGAAACAATGGAACAATAATGAGCAAGGTTTTAAGCAAAAAATAGGTTGTGATCCTCAAAAAATTAGAAAATACAATTCCCCAGGTTGAGAATCAAAATAAAATTCCTCAGGGCAAGAATGACAGTCCAGGAGCCATGAAAACTAAGGCTGGGTCATCCCAGGATAAGGGTAAAACCGTGGAGCAAGTTACAACTATTATTCAAAATTATGCTCCATTTGACATGACTCAAGTCTTATCGCAGATAAAAGTCTCTGTTCCACTGATGGAGCTGATGAAAGTGGAAGAATTCAAAAATAAAGCAATATCCTTAATTTCAGGAGTACCCTGTCAAGCCAAGTTGAGTGATGAACCTCAGGGTAAGAAACAGGCCCTGTACATTGATGAAGATGAGGTTCCTGAGGTGTATCTGGGGATGACCATGACAAAATGCCCTTCACAAGTGGAACTATTTTATGTCTCCCTTGTCATAAATGAAAAAATAATTAAGAACTATATGCTTGACTCAAGAGCATCCACAAATATCATGCCTTTGGCTATCATGCAACAAGATGGGTTAAAAATAGATAAGGCATGTGGGAAGTGCTATACCATGGATGCTAGGGAGGTACCTGTCATTGGAATCATGAAGGATGTTGATTTCAGACTGGCAACATATCCTGAAAAGACATACAAAATGAACATAACAGTTGTTGATATTAAGCCACAGTATGGCATGTTGTTGTCAAGAAGATGGGTAGCACTCATTGGTGGAAGTATGCAACTGGACCTGTCATACGCCATGATCCCAATGAATGGCAAGGATGTTAAACTGACTAGAGAAGAAAGATCATTGGAAACAGTTGAGGACCAAGAGCCAGAGGAGCATATATGCTTTGTGGACACTGACTATGAAAACTTCAGGATTGTCTCAGATGATAAAGAGGGTAAAGGGAGAGACATGTGCATTCAAGAGTTTGACCAATAGGGTCTATGGACCATGTATTTTGATGGAGCTTGTTTGAAAGAAGGCTCTGGTGCTGGAGTTGTGTTTCTGTCTCCAGCTAATAAGCTTCTAAAATTCTAATTCTTGCTGAAGTTTGCCTGTACAAATAATATTGCAGAGTATGAAGCTCTGTTGTTAGGATTGAATGTAGCTCTGAAGCATGGAATTAAGATGCTCAAAGTATTTGGTGATTCAGAGCTAGTTGTTTCCCAAGTTAGAGATAAGTATGCTTCAAAAAATAAGAGATTAAAATAGTATAAGCATGTTGTTTGGGATACAATTGAATTGTTTGATGCTTTTTCGATAAACTGGATAGAGAGATCAAAAAATGTCAGGGCAGATTTTCTAGCTAATGTAGCCATAAGGCCAGATGACATCACTCTGTCAGATGTCACAAATTTTGAGGTCAAACTTAGACCTACAGTGCCAGATAATGTATGCAGCTGGCAGGTATTTGATGATGATAAAGATTTACTGAGATTTCTACATTGCATTGATGAATATGAGAACCAGGAAATGGATTTCCAAAATTTTGTAGAAGTTGTAGATGGAAAAGAAACTCTCCAAGGGAAGGAGGTAATTCAACTCAAGACAAATAAAATCCCTAGAGGGCTAGTTGCTTTAGAGAGAGCTTTTGATAATAGGGACCAACTTGTGACAAAGTCATCTCCAACAAACAAGAATGATTTAGAGGAGATAAACTTGGGGACATCTCAGGCCCCCAAAAAGGTATACATTGGCAAATAGCTCAAGCCACATATCATAACTATGCTAATTGCATTATTGAGAAAGTATAAGCATGTATTTGCCTGGTCTTATGAGGACCTCAAATCTTATAGAGAGGATTTATTTCAGCATGAAATCCCTTTGAAGCCTAGAGATAAACCATTTAGACAAAAATAGAGGCCTATCAACCCAACTCTAGCTCCAAAAATGCAGGAAGAACTTATGAAACTTAGGGAAGCTGGAATAATTATGCCTATCATACATTCAACTTGGGTGGCTAACCTTGTCCCAGTTAGAAAAAAGAATGGTGATATAAGACTTTGTGTGGATTTTAGGAATCTGAATGTATCCTCTTTGAAGGACAATTATCCATTGCTAAACATGGAGGCCATGTTGTAGAAGGTGACTGGCTATGAACTTCTATCCATAATGGATGGATTTTCAGGGTACAATCAAGTGAAAGTAAAGGAATCTGAACAATTTAAAACTGCCTTCACTACCCCATGGGGAACCTATGTATATGTGAGGATGCCGTTTGGACTGACAAATGCAGGTGCCACATTTCAAAGGGCAATGGATGTTGCTTTTGCAAGATTGATTGATTCAATCTTGGTTGCATATCAAGATGACTTGACAGCTTATTCAAAAAAGGAGGAGTAGCACTGTATGCATTTGGAGCAAATTTTTATTAGAGCATTAGAGTATGGCATCTCACTCAACCCAAAGAAGTGTGCTTTTGGGGTAATGGAAGGAAAATTGCTTGGGCACATTGTATCCAAGGATGGAGTCAGGATTAATCCTGAGAGGGTGGCTACTATTGATAGAATTCAGATCCCTAAAACAGTGAAAGGTGTTCAGTCCTTTTTTGGGCAAATTAACTTTGTTAGAAGATTTGTGCCTAACTTTGCAGAGACCACCAAAGATATCTCCAAGATGCTAAAGAAGGATGCAACTGTCAAGTGGGAAGATGAAGCAGCCAAATCATTTCAGAACATAAAAGAGGCTATAAAGATGGCTCCTGTTTGAAAATCTCCTAATTTTTCTAAGCCATTTCGATTATTCTCATTTGCTTCTTTCCACACTATTATTGCATGCCTATTGCAAAAAAATGAAGGAGGTCTTGAACAGCCTATAGCCTTCTTTAGTAAGTCACTGTAGGCTACTGAATTAAAATATGACATCATGGAAAAATAGGCATATGCACTAGTTAGAGCAGTCAAGAGTTTCGGGCCCTATTTGGTAGGCTCTCGAATAATTGTGTATGTGCCTCATGCAGTAATCAAGGATATTTTTACTCAGCAGGAGGTAATTGGATGGAGATGCAGATGGATAAACAAATTGTAGGAATTCAACATTGAAATATAGATCACTAAGTTGGTAAGAGGACAAGGTTTGGCAAAACTGATGACACAATCAAATCTAGAGGCATGCCAAGTGCATGTAGTGCATAAGGAAGTTATAAATATGTCAGAATCTAAGTGGTATAAGGACATAGTATATTACTTGCAGAATTTAAACTGTCCTTCCCCCCTCAATGATATCCAAAAGAGAACTTTGAAGCTGCAGGCTATTAAATACATCATTAGTCAAGGAGAGCTGTATTGGAAAAAACCCTGATGGTGTATTACTCAGATGTGTGGATGAAAATCAGGCTAAGGATATTATAAGTGACATGCACGATGGAGTGTGTGGTGGACATTATACTGGCCAAACAACAACCCACAAAATTCTCAGAGCAGGCTACCGGTGGCCAACTCTTTTCTCTGATACACATAAAATGGTAAGAAAATGTGAGTCTTGCCAAAGGTTCTCAGGAAAGCTAAAATATGAAGGTGCATTACCCCTTAGGACTATAACTGTAGAAGCTCCATTTCAGCAATGGGGGATTGATTTTATAGGGGAAATCTCAAAAAAGTTCAAGTGGAGGGCATAGTTGGATTCTAGTTGCTACTGATTACTTCACTAAATTGATTGAGGCTATTCCAACTAAAAAGGCTACAAGCAAGGTAGTGATGGATTTCATCCTGGAAAATATTATTATAAGATTTGGAGTACCAGCCAAATTGGTCGCAGATAATGTTATGTGCTTCAGGTCTGGTGAATTTATTGATTTGTCTCATACATCACCATATCATCCACAAGGGAATGGTCAAGCAGAGTCAAGCAACAAAAGTCTCATGAAAATCATCAGAAGGGTGATAGATAAAAATAAGAGATCTTGGGATTCAAAGCTAAAGTTGGCATTATGGGCTGACAGGGTGACAGTGAAAAGAGCAACTGGAAAATCTCCTTTTGAATTAGTATATGGTGCAGCAGCTAGGTTGCCTGTGAATAACCTCCTGCCAGTATATAAATTCATCCAAGGGAACGGTGAGGAGATTGGAGACCCAATGACTGAAAGAATAAATCAGCTAGTTGCATTGGATGAAATCAGAAGAGAGACACGCATGACAAATATCAAGACACAACAAAAAATGAAATATCTGTTTGATAAAAGGGCTACAGAGAGAAGGTTTCAGATAGGTGATCTGGTCCTTATGTGGAATGCAAAGAGCCAGGATAAGGGCAAACACAGCAAATTTGAGCCCTTATGGATTGGCCCATACCAAATTGGCACTATTCATGGAGGTGATTCTTATTTTCTCCAAGCCCTTAATGGTGAACTACTGGAATTGCATGTGCACGGTAAATTCCTTAAGGCTTTTTTCTCATAAATGAGTACCTTTTGTGCACACTATAAATTAGTTGTAAGTATTTTGTACATGCCTTGTATAGTCGGTCGTGTTTTGAGTTTTGGGTTTTATCTGATCTGCCCTAGAGTATTCTGATCCTTGCTACAGTCTTGCGCCTGCACATCCCCAATTGGAGCCTCTGTTAGTACTCATTTATGTTTAGGGTTTTAAGATCAGTTTGTAGGTTCCTGTGTGTATTCCTTTAGAGCCTTAGTGCCTTGATTTAATTGTTCCCCGAGCTGTTAATAGTGTTTTACTGTTTGTCCCTGTCGCACTTCATAAAAAAATGCCAAGTTCTATGCATGCAAAGGTGAATTGTATATTGGCGGGCTTGAAAATCTCCATCGGCTTTCAAAAAATGGTGAAAAATGAGTTGTATGCATTTTTAAATGTGTATCGGGCTGCATATACAAGGGGGAATCTTTCACAGATTCTTAGGAATATTCGCTGCTTGCATATTGGGTTGCATGTATATTTGGCTTGTAAGTCACCGGTGCATATGCAAGGAAAATATATGAGGGCACAGATACATTTGCTACAGTGGTGCGGCTGAGATACATGTGGTGGGGCCCGGGGATATACATGTGAGAATGTATGTGCGAATATACATTCAAGCATATGAAGGTGGTCATAGGGTCGAATGTATTTTGAGTTTGTATACCCAGATATACAATGAAAAGGTACGAGAGAAAATGTACATTCGGCAAATATACAAAGCAGCTGGAGATGCATTTGGTGGGGTCCGCCTCACATACAAAGGGCTTTGTATCTCATATACAAAGGAGAATGTATATGTGATATACATTCGAAAATATATAAGGGAAAAGGATGCAAGGCGGACCCGATGGTGCTTTCATTTTATTCTATAGGTCCTTGGCATCCGCAACTTGCATGTATGTGTGAGTTGTATATCATGGGTATACAAACATGAAAAATGTACATTCCAGACCCGATAGAAATGTCAGGTTGCTTCATAAACATTTTGGGGTCCGTGGCGTGCATGTATATTAGCATTTGTACATGCTGATATCCAAAAGGTGAGATACGAGCCAGATTTCATGGTGAATGTAATGTGTTTCATAATTTTTGAGATCCGCCTTGTATGCATGTCGCACTTGTATGTGCAATGCGATGATCATAAGGAGATACAAGGCCCGGATTTGAATTTTTCCAAATCCGATGGATAAATGGCTGGGGTCCGCCTTGTATATTAAGCAGTTGTATGTATATGCATTTTGCATATACATGAGGGCGGAAATGGCAAAATGAAAGGGGGAAAAGTCAGCGATAGGAATATGGAGTGCCTACGTGGCACATGATTATTGGTTCTTGGCTTTTCTGCAAGTTTTTGGGCCATTTGATCTCAGCGATGGAATCAAAATCAACGGCCAGGTTTTAAAGTTATGGCATTGGTTTTCCTTGCTCCCGCAGGCTTGTTTTGAATGGGAAAACCACGGGTGTGTTTGTTGCTGCATCCGGCAGGTAGCTGAGCAATAATGGCAGAATTGTAGCAGTATGGGTCGGTGATGGATAGGTCAATAACCAGATTGAAGATGAATGTCCTTGAACGGCGGTGCGGATCCCGATTCCATCTACTCATTCCTCTATGTCCCCCCACAACGTTGAATATTTATGAGCGACATTCCTCATGCATTGAATCTGGCAAATTTTTTATTTGGGTTGTAATTAATTTTTGTCAGGTACACAGTCTTGGTATAAAGGCCAAACTGTGTTACTTGTTGTTTGTTTTTGAAAACTGGACAAATTTCTGGTGCTGTGATAAGATACAACTTCATTGGTGGCCCTGTTTTGGATGTTTTTGTGAGTTTATGAATCTCATGTTGTCTGTTTAATGCATAAACTTACTGGTTTCATGTTGATTTAAATGAGTAATGCTTCATTGCATGTGTTCTGTTACTTGTCTCCAAACTGAATGTATTCTTCTTTTGAATCTAAACGGCTAAGGGGTGTCTAAGATTCTTGAATATAGATTGGCTATGTTGAATGCTTGGTCTTTTACTTCTAATCAAGGAGTAGATTAAATGTTTTAAGTTAAAGTGTTAAGAAGAATATATTGCAGTGAGGATCTTCTAAGCAGAGGTAACTGAATACTCAATTCTGGGAAGTATCTGTAAGGCAGATATTAAACAACCCCCTTGAAACTCAGTCATTAATATGGGTTTATGTGTACATTCACATGTGTATGTCTATTGACTCCGAGCCCCTGATAGGCACCAATCCAGTCTTGTATTGAGGTTGCAACCAAGGTCCTAGTTTTGCATCCAAATATAAATCAAACTCAAAATTCAACTTCAAAACTTTTAGGACTTTAGAAGTAGTTTTAGGACCCAAAATCCTCTATCTACAACTGAACATAGGCCCAGAGCTAGCCCCTTTGCACTTATCTCACAATTTTGGTCTACATAAGAGAGGATTTATCTGCTTTGTATCAACATCCCAGCTGATTCATAGATGTATTTTATAGATGTTGAGTAGGGAATACCCACCTTGGTTCTGCAGAGCCTAAAGAAGAAGAGGAGATATTTTTAGAGTCTATCTCCTATACTGTTGGCCCCTGGCCCAGGAATCCTGTTGATCATTGATGGCTACTTTGTAGGGGTGACTGGGAACAAGCATCTAGTCTGGGAAAAATACCAACACAATGACACATATCTCTTATGATTATTCCCTCAAAATCTAGGGGGACAAGCCATAGAATGGTTCTCTCATTTGCCTTCGGTCATTAAAACCTTTAAAGAATTGGCAAGAAAATTTGTATCTCACTTTGCTTTCAACATAGAAAATGGAATCATGATGAATGATCTTGTTAATAATAAACAATGAAATGGTGAAACCTTTTCATCCTTCATTCAGTAATGGAGAAACATGACTAGTAAGATCTCTTGGCATATGCATGAAAAACAACAAGTTGATATCTTTGTTCAAAACCTCCATCCTGAATTATCATTCCAACTGCAAATGCATAGTGCAACCTCATTCAATGAAATCATCTCTAAAGGGAGAAACATTGAGAAATCCCTAATCGCAAAGGGTCTTATCAAAATCTTCAAAGAAAACAAAGATAATCCGCAATCCTCAAATGACAAGTCTTGTTTTTGGAATAAAAATAAAAATGTCGTAAATGATGGTGTTTTTGACGCAAAGAATATTCAAACTATGCAGGCACCTATCCATATTCAAACAACACCTACTGCCCCATCTTTTCTTCCCCAAGATCAAATCAAAACAAATCCACGACGTAAATTCACCCCCTTGGGAGAACCCATCGAGGTTGTTCTTAGGAAACTGGTACAATCGGGAACTATCACTTTACCTGAAGCTAGACCAAACGAGGAACCACAATTCAAACCCATTTGGTACAAAGACAATGAGTATTGTGAGTATCATAGGGTTAAGGGACATAACGCTTCTAGCTACATGAAACTGAAACACATGATTCAAAATCTCATTGATCAAGGACTTGTTAATGTCACATCACCACAACCAACATCTAACTATGACCTTGATGCTTATAAGATCCCCTTCCCTCACATGATAAAGCAAGTGCTACCAACATTAGGAAGAATATCAATTATACTTATGAGTCCACCATTGGCCGTATTGAGCAATCCTAAATCTCTACTATTACCATAAGAGGAAAGGCACCCGATTGTGTTGTTACTACTTGTCAGGGCGGTGTAACCATCCAAGGAGCACCACCACCTGTCATTCGTCCAATTTCTGGCTATAATATCCTTGAGCATCTTGGCAAACTTCCTGCCCATATTTCTATTTTAGAGCTACTGCATATATCACCCGCTCATAAAGCCATCCTTGATAAAGCCTTGCAAGAGTCAACGGTACCAAATGATATAGATACAATGCAATTCCAAGCCATGATGGCAAGTATTGCATCTCCCCATCATTTCACCTTCTCCAATCAATATCTTTCATCATCTGACCCATCCCATCACGATGCACTCCACATTGAAGTATATATCAACCAATGCCACGTTAAACGGATACTAGTAGATGGTGGAGCTAGACTGAACATATGTTCTCTGAAATTAATAAAACTATTGGGATACTCTGAGGATAGTATTGACACTTCCAAAAGCATAACCATCAAGGCTTATGATGATGGAGAGAGAGAGAGAGAGATTCAAAAGGGATCATCCAGCAGCCTATAAGGGTTGGTCCTATCACTACCGATACTCGATGCCAAGTCCTAGATGTTGAGTTTCCCTATAATATTATCCTTGGCCGTCCTTGGATACATGCTCTAAAGGAGGTGCCATCTACATACCACCAGTGCCTGAAATTCCATATAATGGTGTAGAGATCACAATACCTGCAAATCCCAATCCATTTGAATATTATCGAGCCTTCCAAGCTACCTATCAGAATCCTAATCGTATAACCCTCAATGTCAAGGCGCATCCATCCACATCTTATGTTGATCCATCTGACCTAAACAAACCCTCCACTAGCAAATCTATTCCCAAGATTGAAATCAAATAAAGAGGACTTGGCGAGTACAGTCTAAAGGAATCTTGTTGTGTGGGAACCATGCCCTTGTCTCCCAAATCATATGGTAAACTACCTGTCTCCAAAGCCACTTCATCTAAAGCCACTATCACTATGCCTCTAATTGTGTTTATCCAATCAGGACTACTTGATGATGAAGATGTTGATAGTGAGATTTCATCTTGGGTTTTCTATGATGAAAATGATCAAGTTTCTCTAGAAGTGGAACGATACAACAATGGATTTAGGATTATCAAAAACATGGGCTATAAAGGAAAAGGAGGACTAGGATTGCAGGAACAAGGCCCTTTCGAACCTATTATTGTTACTAAGAAGTATAATAGGCAAGGTCTAGGGTATGGAAAGGAGGGTCCGCCTTCCTCAGACATTAAGTTTATCCTCATTGAAGTAGCCAAGGCCTTTCCCATAGAAGAGGCCACCAGTTAGGATACCGTTGATGACTCTGCTTTCCATATCACCGAATTATTCCAAGAAGCTTCCATTTTCATGCTGTCATCTGCCTCACCATCTACACCCTCTGACCTTCAACTTTTCCACCCTAGCCTAATTGATTGGGACTAACAAGGGGCACATGTCTTAGACATCTTCCAGAACGATGAGGCCATAGAAGAATTCATGGGATTAAGGAAAGATTTGTCATTGGGAGACCACAAAGTCAGATTCACAATAGACCTTCCTCAATTGGCATATTTTAGTGGAAGCATCAAATCCTCTAATCGCAAAAATGAAATAAATAAAATAAAAAAAAGAAAGGTCACTAGGTGAACACCGCAAGGCACCTTTTGATCAGGAAAAAGTAAAAATAAAGGACGTATCCAAGGGTGAAAACTTCTTTGAGGTGCCCGAGGATGGAGGATTTGACCTTCCTTTGACCACAACACATCGAGAGCAGTCATCTTTGTTGATAGAAGATTCTAAGGAAATCAACTTGGGCACAACACAAAATCCAAAAATCACATTCTTAGCAACATCATTATCAAATGAAGAAAGTGTTAATTTCACGGCATTTTTCATGAAAAGAGCAATCAATTTTGCCTGGACCTATGCAGACATGCCGGATTTAGATCCTTCACTTGTAGTGCATCATCTGGTAGTATTTCCCAATACCAAACCGGTCAAACAAAAGCTAAGAAAAATGTATCCCCAAATAGCATTATTAGTTAAAGTAGAAATCTAGAAGCTATTGGATGCCAAGTTCATTAAGCCCATTGATTACCTTGAGTGGGTTTGCATTCTTGTACCCATCACAAAACCTGATGGACGGATCCGCTACTGTAATGATTTTAGATATTTAAATAGAGCTTGTCCCAAAGATGACTTTCCATTACCAAACATTGACACAATTGTTGACCTTACAGTGGGTCATGAAATGCTCTCACTAATGGATGGGTTCTCGGGATATAATCAAATCAAGATCATAGAAGAGGGCCAACATAAAACTTATTTCATCTATCCATGGGGTACCTACTACTAGGTTGTAATGCCTTTTGGTCTCAAGAACACAAGTGCTACCTATCAGCGAGCCATGACCGTCATTTTCCATGATCTCTTCCATACCATGATGGAAGACTATGTTGATGACATCTTGGGAAAATCAAAAATAAGAGAAAGCCATCTCAAACAAATCTTTGACAGGATCAAGAAGTACAAAGTAAGATTAAATCCCAAGAAATGTGTCTTTGGCATCACCTCTAGAAAATTATTTCACTACATAGTCTCCCGAAGAGGTATTGAAGTAGATCCTAACAAAGTCAAGGCTATAGTCAGCATGCCTCCTCCATCAAATTTGAAATAACTCCATAGCCTTCAAGGTCGATTGCAATCCATCCACATGTTCATTGCACAGCTCGTAGACAAATGCCATCCTTTTCAACACCCTCCTCTATTGGTGCCACCTGTTCCTGATCGACCTTTGCTCTTGTATACTTCCTCAACGACAGTTACCCTAGGTGCTATATTGGCTTAGCACGATGACACGGGAAAAGAACATACCATCTATTACATCAGTAGGACTCTTGTGGGTTATGAGCTCAACTATACAATAGTAGAAAAAGCATGCTTGGCTATGGTGTTTGCCTCTCAAAAATTATGACACTACATACTGAACCAGTCAACAAAGCTCATATCTAGATTTGACCCACTTAAGTATCTCCTCTCCAAAGTAGTGCTTACAGGCAAGATAGCTAAATGGGTATGATTCTCAGTGAGTTTGCTATTCAATATGTTGATTGAAAAGCTATCAAAGGACAAGTCATTGCATATCAACTAGTAGAAGCACTGATAATAGACACCCAACCTATCCATTCTAGATTCCCCAACAAAGAAATATTCAATGTCTCTTCTTCCGAAGTTTGGCAGTTATACTTTGACGATTCCTACACCCAACATGGATCTGGAGCCAGAATCCTCTTTATCACCCCCTAAGGGGATTGCATTCCCAAATCATATAGAATTGCCTTTCCATGCACAAACAATATCACAGAGTATGAAGCCTTAATCACTAGATTGTGCATGGTTGTCCAATGGGCCATCAAATAATTACAAGTATTTGGAGACTCTCAGTTAGTGATCAAGCAAGTCCAAGAAGAATATAAAACAAAATATGAGAAACTTCTCCCTTACAATCTAATGGTTGATGATTTTAGGAAATATGTCTCCAAGATCACATTTGAGCAGATTCCCAGGATCAACAATAAGGCAGTTGATGCTATGGAAACTATTGGTTCTCTTCTAGACATGCCCACCAATACACAAAGGTGTGAATTCCTAGTTGAGTAGCTCCTAATCCTAGCCTTTGAAGTACCGCAATCAGAGCTCATCTGCGAGATTGTTGGTCCCAACTCCCCCTGGTATAAAGACATTTATGAGTACCTAAGCAATGATGCTTTCCCTATCCAACTTTCCAACACCCAATGTAAAATTTTCCTTCACCGAGCCTCCTGCTACACCATACTTGGTAAAACCCTATACTACAAGAGTCTCGATGGTATCCTACTTAGGTGTCTTGACTTAGAAGAGGCTGACGTTGCTTTACGAGAGGTACACAAGGGTGTCTGTAGATTGCATTCCGCCAGTCCTAATCTTATCAAAAAACTTCTAAGAGCAACATACTATTGGCCTACCATGGAGCAAGATGCTCAGTAATTTGCCAGAAGATGTATCCAATGTTAGAAGCATGGAGACCTGATACACGCCCCAGCACATGAACTTCAACCTCTCACAGCTCCCTTAGCCATTTTCGCAATGGGGAGTCAACCTCATAGGGAAAATCCATCCATCCGCTTCTAACAGCCATAAGTTTATTATCACTGCCACAAAGTACTTTACCAAATGGGTGGAGACCATTTCGATGACTTATATCACCGGCAAATAGATCTTGAAATTTATCCTTCATTATATCATTTGCCAATACGGTGTCCCACAAACCATCATTACTGATAATGGGTGCCCCTTTAAGAATCAGGAAGCCCGAGACCTGTGCCAAAAATTCCATATCCAACACAGATTTTCCATGCCCTACTATCCTCAGAGTAATGGCCAAGATGAGGCCTCTAATAAGACCATCATAAAAATCCTCAAGAAGATGGTCAATGAGGTTGGCCATGATTGGGACCTCCAACTAAATCCTGCATTGTGGGCTTATCGTACAAGTGTCAGAACTCCTATTGGCACTACTCCCTATGCCCTTGTTTATGGTACTGATGTCATCCTTCCTATTGAGGTCAATATCCCCTCATTGCGAGTCTCACTCCAGCACATTATCTCTGATGAAGAATACAAAGCATCCCGACTCAATGAGTTAGAGCTATTGGATGAAAGGCGAATCACATCCCTTAATCATCTGCAGGTTTATCAAAATCATCTTCGTCGTAGCTATAACAAGAAGATTAAAGAAAGAAGGTTCCAAGTGGGAGACCTTGTCCTAAAATAGAATCAGAGGAATCAGTAGAACTGAGAGAAATAGGGCAAGTTCAAACCCAACTAGCTTGGTCCCTTTGTGGTCACATCAGTTTATGGCTCTAGGGCCTATACTCTGGCAAATCCTAATGGCATCCCTTTAAATGAACCAATCAATAGTGTTCATCTTAAGAAGTTTTATCCTTGATCTTTGCATCCCATATCTAAAAAAATACAAAAAAAATCATATAAAGTCTTGAAAAAATCCAAAAAAAATCATAAAAAGTCCTGAAAAAATTTAAAAAAAAACATAAAAAGTCCTAAAAAAATCATAAAAAAAATCATAAAAAGTCCTGAAAAAATACAAAAAAAAACATAAAAAGTCAAAAAAAATTCAATAGTGAAAACCACTTTGGTGGCGCTTTAGATTATCTCGTCCAATGGTGAAAACTTGGCAAACAAGCGCCTTGGATAAGTACCATAGTGAAAACCTGGTAAATAGGTGCTATGTGTAGAGCCAGCTCTAATCATCTACTTGGTTATCTGTTTAGCACCCATCGCACCATATCGCTCCATCCATTCCATAATAATCTCATCCATCGATGGCCAAATTGTTCCCCTTTCTCATCCCGGTGCTTTACTTCTATCATGGTTAGGTAATTGTTGGAGTTAATGTATCATTTGTTGCCACCGTCTAACATGCACTAAGTCATCTATGGCCATCCTGTTCCATAATAAATTCCTATCACCTTGCCCATAATAAAATCTTCCCACACTGGGGCACTTGCTTGTACTTCAATTTTTGGGGTAGATACTTTACGCATCATTGTCTACACATCATTCAATCAATACACAATCATTAACACCTCGTACCATCACACACTTAATCATTGCCATCAATAACAACTCATCGTCAATAAAACAACACCCTTCATTCACCTCACCACCATCTCATAATAAATAAGAACTACATATCATCTTTATCATTAAGTACCTTGATCCCATGGACACAGATATGTAGGCAGTCTGGAGTATGAAGGAAATACCCAGATTCAGGCATGAGATGTTATATCTCTTTCATCTTTCATCCTTCTTCTGATCATGTTTCTCTTCATTCATCTCACTTTCTTCTTCTATTAATCCATCTTCCACATCATCAATAAACACCCAGAACTACATATCATCATGTCTCATCATTCTCGTCTAGGCTTTGATCCCGTGGATACAAGGTATGTAGGCAGTCTGGAATACAAAGGAAGTATCCAGTACTCAAGCACCGACGATTCATTCTTCCATCCCCTGTCCATCTCTCCTATCTTCCATCTTCTTCTCTTTGACTAACTCAAGCAAAACCAAACTATGCAACTCATGATAGCTCAAGCATTTATCAAATCCGGGGTAAGCTAAAGACATTTGTCCACATGCCTTAAGCCAACATCTACCATATCAACCCAGTATCTTAACCTTCAATGGGATATATCTTTCCTTTTAACAAGGCACTATCCAATCTACCCAAGAGCACCCTAATTTGGCAAGAGAACATGATGGCTGTGTCTTTTGTTTTCTTTTGATTTATCTTGTGTCCCTTTCTAATACCTAGTCAAGACTACCTCGATCTATCATATCTTGGTATGTTGCGACGAAGTATGGACTGGGACATGGTCATTTGCTTTCAAATATTGTGTTTGTGGGATGATCTTATTCCCCTACTATCCCTAATGGTATCTTGTACATGTTTGGGATTAGTATCTTGAATATCAATATTAAACAGTCGCTTATGCACTAAGACTATTTCCCATACCTATAACCAACAAGGTTCTATTATGTTTAGTGGAAATAAGTTCAAACCTTTGCTTACAGAGTCAAAGTCCATCTCGACATAGCTAATATTCATATCTTGTATCTTGACAAGATTGTATTAGTCTGTCGCGCATTGGATACTTGATACCTTGGTCTTTATACCCTGGTACATAATAGCTAGTGCTATATCAAACATAAAGATTGCAAACCTCCATTTTCATATGCAACCATCGAAGTTACCTTCATCATCCACTTGTCATCCGATTGATCAACGGTTTCATCATCTTCTCTCTAATCATCACCCTCTTGGTCTTCATCATCATCTTCTTTCTTCCTACAAAACAAGTGTGTTAGACATATCAATATCATCCATTTTCATATAATACTTGCATTAACATAGGTCATCATTCATATCATTTATAAGCATTTACCATGTAACCATCATTTATACATCTATGCATATCAATTATAAGCATTTACCATATAACAATCATTTACACATCTAGGCATATTTTCATGTTCATCATAAGCATTGCATAACCAAATCATCATCATATCATCAAATCATAATCATAAATCATCTACATATAACCATATAACCAATATCCATCTCATCATCCATAGCATAACATATAAAAACATATTATATATACATAACACATATGCATCCATAACAACAGGAACCATGCATCATCATCCAAATCCATCATCATATATATAAGCATCGTGGGTCAATATATACAAGTGTTTGTCATGTACAAGATATATATATACAAATTTGGCTAGCAAAAAAAACATCACAATAATATATACATCAGGCTCAAAGGCCTAAAAAAGATACAATATATACAAACAGACTAGCCCTGGTGTCTAGTGGCACTGCTCGATGAGGCCTCCCCCTGATCTCTACCTCTATCTCCTCCTATCCCCCTGTGTTGAGGCAGCCCCATAACTGAGCCCACTGACCAGTACCCATCTATTTGTTGGGAGGCCAAAGCAACTCACCTACTCTGAAAACTCGATTGCCTCTACTCAGCTGGAACTGCTCCATGATAAAGTCCATGGTAATACTCTGCCTCACCATGAGCTCTACCTAGCTCTCCCTGCACCCTGGCCAACTCTGTCACCAAGAACATCATCACCTGATCTGTGCCCAATGCAACTATAGATGCATCCCTCTCTGATGTCATCCATTGCACCCTCTGAATAGTTGCGTCTCTCTTAGCAGTGATAGCCTACACTCTTTGTAGCACCGCATCTTGCTCTGCTTTCACTCTGGCTATGGCCCCATCATTGGGTGCGGCCTGTGCTACTTGTTGTACCTGTGCCTGTAAATGTGCAACCTATGTGTGATAGGCCTACACCTGTCCTCGGGCATGCCTCATGGCCACTATGGCCCTGTACTTGTCTGCCTCTAATCTCTGAAGTTGGGCTTGTACCCTAATCCTCATGCCCATCTCTCTACAGCTGCCGTCTGAACTGGTATGTTGCATCTCTGTCTCCTCCTCCTCCCATGATCTGTTGTGGTTGTGGTGGAACTTGGACATGCCGCAGGACCTATCCATGTACCTGTCCTTGCCCCTGGGCCACTCCTGCTGGTGCTGCTACCACTATGGGTACTGCTATGGTCTACACTCGCAGAGGCTGCCTCTATCCTCTGAATCCTCCCCATTGGGGTGCAAAAACTACCACCACTCCCATATCCCCTGGTATCATCAACCTCGTGGGCCTGTGTAGCAACCAATATGAATCATACTCAAGAGTCGTACCTAAATCAACTGGCCCTGTGATCCAATCCCATACCACGAGCTACAATGCCTCCACCTCAGCCAAGGCTACGTCAACAATAATCTCTAGCACCCAATCTGGAATCTCTCGTCATGTATGTCCAAAGATAGCCTCTCCAACGGGCTCAGCCTAGGGCAAACTGAACTGTCGCAAAACCCTCTCTGGCAGATATCTCTCGATCACATATATACTGCATCCAAAAAGATAACGTGGCTGCCGTGCATACAATAACTCTGGAACATCATCGTCCTAGCTCTCGCAATCCCTCCATGGCCGCCAAGTAAACTGATCTAGCTCATCAAATGTCCACCTCCAATATACGAGGGCATGAAACTGCCTATATGTGGTCACCCCTCCATAGATGTGTGCAGAGGGTTATCCTGGCATCCATTGTCTCAAACCCAATGGTTACATCACTGCTATGTGCTCGAAAGCCCAAACATGTAAGAGTGTCACCCCCGCTGACATGCTAGATCCAAACATATAGACACAGTCATGTAAATAATGGTACAGCTGTCCCAATACGCAAGGACACCATGCATATCTGACCCCATACTCAAACATCCCCTCCATGACAGTACCCCAACCTACTAGGAATTCTCGGGCTCGACGATCTGGAACCAAGAATCTGATAATGTTAACCACAACTCTCTACAACTGATTGCACAGCTCCCTCATCCTCTGCATAGGAATCTCATGATCATTAGTGCCTATATCTGGAGTCCCAAATAATCATCGAAAGGTGGCAGGCCCAAGATCTGGATCATAATCAACTCGGTCACCATTGATCGAGATCCTTAAAATGTGCCATACATCCTCCAATGTGATAATGGCCTCACCAGTTGGGAATAAGAATGAGTTGTGCTCATTGTACCAATGCTCCACCATAGCGGTCATCAATCCTGTATGTGCATGAACCAGCGTAATATGTGCTACATGCTCTAGGCCAACAATCTCCAAGAATAAGTGCTCATCTACATCTAACAGTCGCACCAGTCCCAGATCTGATGGGTGTACCTCGCGTGATAACAATGGTCTCAACACAGACTACAATCATCCAACCAAATCAGTATTTATGACCTTTTTTAAGCAAAACCTTAAAAGACTGCCTAAATTTGACCAAAAGAGACATGTTTTTACCATAGGAAACTTAGCCCCTACCATATGCGACCTGATTTACCATATGCGACTTACTGTCGCTCAAATGCAACTAGATTTACCAAATGCAACCTGCTGCTATTCAAATGCAACTTTTTTCACCAAATGTGCATGCAACAATCCTAAAACCCTAATGTTTGACCATATGCACATCATTACAACCAAACGTGACAAACCCGCATTCAATTGCGACACGTTTCGCCAAAGGTGACTTGTTATTGCTCAAATGTGCATCACCTAAACCTATGCGCCTTTAGTGGCACGAACCTATTTATGACATTTTTGACCCAAAATAAATGCATAAATGGTAAGGTTTTCAACACATACCAGTGTTGGAGCTCCTGTTGGTCCTCCATATGTCCTCACCCTCTCGCCCCGATGATCTACGCTTGGAATCATCATCCTAGAATCTCTCTCTAGCTCTGAAGCACTCCAAGGCAAATAAGCACAGGAATTCTAAACGCAAATGGCATAAATGAGGGGGAATTGACCCTTGGATCCTATTTATAGGACCCTAACCCTAATTTTCTTTTGCACCAAACCCTAATTCTTTTATTTCATCCTGATGTTCGACCTTCCAAAACCTAATTCTTTGTGTCAGTATAACCTAGTCTATCCCTTGTCAGACCTCTTGTCGCAAGTCAATCCAGCCTTTTCCCGGTAGCCGGGTTTTCCTCTCGAGGGGGCATCATCCACCAATTTCACTAGAGCATAGCCTGTTTATCTAGCGTATCATATCTTCTTTGAAACAACACCCTATCAAACATTGTCTCAAAGAGGGGCAAAATGTAGACACCCAAAATTGACCCATTTCATTATTTAGGTATTTATTGCATTTTCGCACTGCATGCATTATTTCGTCTAGCACACTTATAATTAAAAATCTCATTTTCTTCCACATTTTTATAATTAATTAAATAAATTTTATTTATTTAATTAATTTCTATCATTCCTTTATCTTCCATCGATAATTAAATAATTTTAAATTATTTAATTATTCTATCCTTCTTCTAAATAAATAAATAAAATCTATATTTTATTTATTCCATCATTAAGCATATAAATTAAATAAATTTATTTTGTTTTATTTATATTATTTCTTCCTACCAATATCTTTTCTTACATAATAAATTAAATGAGGATACTTATTTAATTTATTATACATTTTCTCTATTACCCCTCTCTCAAATTTCCTCCACCGTCGATCTCCCCCTTTCATCCTACGTTGTTGATCACTTACCTCCCAAAATATAAAAGCCCTCATTTTTCTCATTTGGAACCCTAGTCTCATCATTTGGAAGCCAAGTCTCATGTTTTATTTTGCATTTTAAAAACTCTCACATCAATGGCACTTTGAAAGCTTGAATCTCAATCATTGTATGCACATTCTCTTTACATGCATGGCATTCCTTTAGCATTTGTGATCAAAATCATGGCAGCCACATCGAATCTAGTTTGCATGGAGAAGAAATCCACAATCAAATCGAGAAATCGCAATACCCAGGTGACTTTGTTTTGATTGCATGTCATTTTGTTTGCCTAGGTTAGATTTCTTGAGGTGTTTGGAGTTAGATCTGATCTTTATTGCTTGATCTGGATTTTTCCATCCATCACACAATATCCATAACATGATATTAAAACTACATCTATTGAAAATCATCTAACTCAAGAATGATACAGATAATAGATGTACTTATTAAATAAACAAAATGTTAAACTTGATGAATATATACATAATCACATATCATAGTGAAAATAGTGAAGCTAAAACACTATAGAGTCTAAGCATATAGAAATCTACACATATAAATCCAAGTACATAATCTATACACCTCGATGGAAATCCATAAGAACATCAGCGGTAAGTACGATAACAATACCAAAACGTAAAAATGATTCCAAGCATTTATGGATCAACACATTAATCTATAATATATGATCCATACACCTCGATGGAATTATAAAAATAACATCATTGGCAAGTATGATATAGTATCAAAATCTAAAACACAAAATGAGCAACAAAATAAGGCACAAACGCCTAGGGCCTTACACTGATTTCCATGTAAGAGGCTTGAATTCAAGTTCTGATGTTTTGGGGAGAAATTAAAATGTAACAGAGTAGTTTTCTATAAGTATGGGCTTGCATGCCCATTTCAATGATAATTTGTTTTGTATGGATGAGCTATTAATTCTTATGTATAAAAATCATTATCACCAGGTTTATAGATCTAAATAGGGGAACCTCTATGTATGTGTCTAGTCATAAACTACGTTGCACAATATGTAATTATTCAAACATGATAAAAAAACATTAATACACAAGGTAATTACTCTTAAAATTCATAGCTCATAATCATGTGTATGAGCTCATTTGATGCATATATGTGTTGTTTTCTTGGTTGCTATTGACTATTATTGTGAGTTGCAAAGCTCCATCTTAGATATTAGAGGAACTCTATTCTAGCTTATGGCCTCTTAATTTCTATTGTTTGCTTTTAACACTCCTTCACTTTTCACCCCACACAAATTAGCTATAAGTTATAATAGATAAGGAGTAAACCTTTTAATTTTAGAGATTGAATTACTAGTCATGTCCGACATCAACTAGTCTTTCCATTGTTGTTGTTTTTGCATGGCACATCTATGCATTTATCCTAAACACAGCTAAAACCATCAACATATCCTACTAACAAAACCTTGAAGGTTATCAAGAAATACTTGAGATTCATAATAAGATTGAGTGAACCGGATAATGCACTTCAAGATCAATTATGCTTTGAATCAAGCATAGCATATTCACCAAGCAATCATAGAACTAAATAAACACACATACTTAATTTCAATGAGTGCACATTCCACACTAAATAGTTCAAGGACATGGCATATGTTGTATTTAACCCTTGCTACCAACTCAAGCTTCCCAAAATAAGATGTATGGCTACAATATGATCAAGGTCAAGCTACATATCGACAAGTAATATCGTTATCTCCTCACACCACAACCCTAAAACAACATTCCGCAAATTAATTCCCAGAGTTGTGTCCTTCCAATTTTAAAACCTCTAAATTGAGTATAAAATGGGATTCATTCTATTCTACCTTGCTATATCCCCTATCATTCAATCGTGTTCAATGCAAAGACTCTATTTAACTAGAGTGGGACAACAATCCCATCAACTCATGCTTCCTTTGTTTTGAAAAATGGAGAGAATATTTGTAAAAGGGAGAATGGGGGGCCTTCATGGATGCCACCAATAGAACTCTTATCCAATAGAACCCTAGCATGGCGAAGCTCTCATGGGACTAGGAGTCTCAACAAATAATCAAAACCCTAAATAGTCAAAGAAAATCAATGCTCAATTTAATCCTTTCATTCTTGAGTTTAACAAAAACCCTAGACTCGTTTACTATTATAAAAACCTTTAACAAGCTCTCATAGGACTAGGAGTCTCAACAAATAATCAAAGCCCTAAATAGTCAAAGAAAATTAATGCCCAATAAGCCTTCCATTCTTGGGTTTAACAAAAACCCTAAACTGATTTACCATTATCAAAACCTTCAAATTACTTAACATATTTTCCTTCCATGATGCTTACCCCTGAGGTTTGAATTATTAACATTTCTTGTATTCATGTCCTAGCATAAGTTTAGAACATAAACATGACAATGTGAGGATAATCCCAAATAACTATAAAAATGATAACAAATCTCAATCACCTATGACCAACTAACTAGACAACATCACTTATGTTGACATACAAATATGAGTGACAATAATACTAACAAAAATCTTAGCATGGCCAAAAGTGATAGTTGGACTAAGTCAAACAACAACAACAAACAAGCCTTATACCTACATATAGGATACACTCTTGGACTCAATCTTTGTTCTCTCTATGCCTTTGTCACTACTCTATATGACACTAGCCTCCCACATGATTCTCTCCCTCTCCATGGGGAGAAATTTCCTCACAAAACACAAACAAAGAAAATGATTAGTAATCATTACAAAATCATAATAATCCATATTAAAAAATAACATATAAATCAATAATTTAAATTTACATCTAAACAAATCATCTTTAATCAATAATTAATCAATTATTAATAAATTAGGATAATTAATACATAAATGAATGGTCTACCACACATAAGTCTTAAGTTTCATCGTAGTGAAAATCAAAATTATATAACTATAGTCTTGAGGGGTGTTACATCTTGCTCGGCAATGATAGTTGAGCCATTAATGCTTGAAGCTAGTAAATGGGCCTAAACTACCTACGGGCAAAAAAAACCTAGAAAAAAAGTCACAATAAATGTAAAAGGATAAAAATTCTCATTACAATGAAGGAAAGTGGCATGACAAGAATAGAAGGGACAAATACAATATAGCCAAAACCAAGCTTCTTATAATCATTCATTCAAAAAGTTTATAAACTAATAATAATTATAAATTTATCTTAAATAGAATTTAAGTACAAAGTCATCTATACCCTATAAACAAATTAATATTAAAGCTTTAGGATTTTTTACTAGATCTTAATTTTAATCTATTTTTTCAAAGGTATTAAACTTAGTCAAAGTCTTACCTTATCACACTCTATTGTTTAATTCTCTCATAACACTTTAACCTAAAGGACATTAAAGGTCATCATCACATTGATCAATATTTTAAATTTTTAATCTAAACAAGTGTCTATATTAATTAGGAGGTCAATTAATATCCTTGACTATGATCCTTTTCAATTCCTTAAGTTATAATGACCAAACTTACAATGTGTTTAGGTTTATGATTTAAAAAGCATATGTAGCTTAAAACCTAATAAATCTAAAATTTATACTTTTATTATTAGTAGTCAGTTTTGATTATGCAACTGGGTCCTATATTCTACTTGCATGCTTTAATTTTAGTTAGGGTCCTACATTCTACTTACATGCTTAAATAATTTTAGTTAGTGATTTATGTTTTTTATATGTGTATATATAAAGATCAAGGATAAAGTGCATACTCCATACCTGTACTCTTTCGTTTTATAGCACTTTGTGTGGATGTCATAAATGCATGGTCTTCGCTCTTAATTTGACTCATTTAGCACAATAGATTACGAATCACATGGAACAATGTGTCTAAAGTGCATGGCCTAGTTATAATAGGAAGAGTAATGGTACCCAACAAATGTCTACCCACATTGTCAAAGCCTCTAATAGTAAGATTAGATGGCTATAATTTTAATGCATCTACCTTCAATTGTTTCAAGCAATCCTTACTACATATGTTCAAGCTAGATCTATTGTCAACTAAAGAGTGTTTTATGTTCAATTTACAATATCTCACCATAATATGTAATGGTAATGCTTCATTAATAACTAACTCATGTGGGGTTTCTAGGTCCTAAAATGAAATAGCCTAATGTTCCTTATGACCAATAGATTCTATCCACAAAGTCACTAATTGAGGAGTGAAATCAAATTTATTTGAATCTTTTTTAGAGCTTTTTACATGATGTCATTATAGAAAGGTGATGTGCATATCAGGTTCCAAAGAGATATCTTTGCTTGTGTATTGTTGAATAATGTCACATTCCTTAGGTGTAAGCTTAGGTGTAGGATGAAGGTCATCTATATTAATTGTCAAGTTGGAAAATTTTACCCTATAACTAGCTTCTAACATGTATGTCCAACAATATTATAATTTTGTGAAGTGTCCTTAACATAAAATCTGTAGTGCAACAATCACTTCTAACCATGATCTAATTCACATAAATGTTAAATCTTCACTCATCATTAAAATGTATGCATGTATCCCCTGACAAACCCCCTTAACAACCAATGTCTATCCAACATAGTCAATACAATTTTAATCAATTTTTTTTTTATTAATTTCTTAAATACAATGCACCATATTTTGTATTTTTCTTAAATAATATTATAGTGTTCATTAGATATACATTGGCTTGGTTTATCTTGACTCTAGTGTTCCCACGAGGAAAGAATATTTGACGGTTTAGATTTACTTGAGTGTTTCTTTGCATATTTAAAGCATAGGGAGCGTTCCTTCTACCATAATTTTTTATTATTATATTTATTTGTGGCCTCCAAAATATTGTTTTTTAATATCAACTTGGCTTTCCAATTCGCAAGTGGTGCATATTTTAATACGCCTTTACTGTACTTCAACAATATTTTAAACCGGTGGATTTCCCAACTTAATTATACCCGCTGTAATTTGACGGCCATGTGACGGCCGTAAGTCATTATTTTATAACACCCGTATTCCCACGTGCAGAATATTCTCCTCCATTGCAGGCTATGATGTTTCCCCTGCCCACCATTTATCACCCCGGACCATGCACTGCCTATGGTAGTGCACAAACCATTCATTGGCATGGTGAAAATTGTACATTTATGTACTTTTACTTTATGTTTTGGGTTTGTTTTGATTGGAGTGGTTTAAAACTAATGATAAGTTTATTATGTGATATATTTTTGTATGATGTTGGTCCGTATATTATTATATCGCGATTCCATTATTATTCATTTTTAGAAATTGATCTTAGTCCCTAAATCTATTTTTCACCTCTTTGGATCCGATTTGTGAATGTAGACTCGATTCGGGTCACTTCTACAATTGTATATCTGAACTCTAACCATTTAAAATTCAAATTTGATGATGTTGAATCTCCCCTACTAGGTGTTTGAGTCAATTTAGCATGCATTTGTGTTGATTTGTGTGCTTGGTTATTGTTTTTAAATACATTCATTCACTCATTTGAAATCATGTTAGAGATCATCTAGGAGTTATACAAGGACTTGTCAGTGAGCAATCATGAGAGTATTTGAATAACATTTATCAAAGCACATTATCCTAGGTCCATTGTGTGCTTACTTCTTGTCTTCAATCTTTCACTCAAAGTTGTAAACCCAGTCCATTAGGGGTTTGACTGAGGAGAACTTGACCCTCGCAATTCAACAAATTCTTTAACGGTGTTCCTAAACACCACTTGTACTTATTCATGTTGAAACATCAAAAATCAAGGTGATTGAATTCCAACAATTCACAATCTTTTGGATTAAATCTATGAGTTATAATTTTCAAGTTTGAGTGTAGGTTTAGGCTCCCACTTACGAGATCAAGTATGTACTCATGTAGGCAATCCTGAGTGAAGAACAATCATTTTACAAAGTCTAAGATCTTCACCCAAGAAAGCACTAAAATTCTAGTACCTTAGCGAATCATTTTTTGTCATTTGATCTAAGTATCACATTTAATTATTTTAGTTTAAGTAATTTCAATTATCAATCCCAACTTATCTATCTAGGTTAATTGTTTCATTAATTGCTTTAATTATTTGATTAGCGTAGATAATTTATGTAAGGTGTGTTTTTACCCCTTACATTTTGACGAACTCGTCAACTCCTACACCATCATAGGATTTTGCCTTCTTTCATTAGGGTTTCCAAATATGTTTTTTTTCTAATTGAATACTTCACTTTCAAATCTCATTAGGATTTGGATTCCCTCTTTATATGTGTTTTGGAGCTATATTTTCATTTCAGGTTTTGTGATTCATCATGGCATCTTACTTTCACCTACTCTACTCACCCTTGTCTTTACATCTAGGGTTTCATTTTCTACTTTATTTTTAGACCCGAGCACTTGTTAATTTCTTTTTCTTATTTTAAATTAGACCTTACCTTCCTTCTCTATCATTGGACTTTTAGATTTGTGTTTGTTGTTTGTGTACCAAGATCTCATTCTCATCCTTACATTACCTCAAGGAGAAGTCCTCATTTGATTCCTCACATGGCTTAATCTACTAAGAGTGGTGCTCCTAATGTTGTTCCCACAAGCACTATCATCACTCCTATTGTTGAAAATGACGCTGGGAAGATTATGATAATGAATTACATTCAAAACAACAACAATTTTCTATACATGCAATGAATAACAATGAGCTATATAATAGTGTAATGTCAAGAATTGCATACCCTTACAATTTCATGCTATATTTTGGCCTTTCTTTAGTATCCATTCCCTTAGTTTGTTTGTAGGCTCATTTCATCCCTTACATTAGCCTTTTTCCCTCCTGTGGTGCTTAGGCTTTGTCTCATTTGTTGTCTTTTTGTCAAATTCGTTGTTACTTTTGTGTTATCCATGTGATGTTCTAGTGTCTCATTCTTTTTGAGCCCAAACTGTCCAAACACTAGCACTTCACATGAACGTTTGCGTGACGCGCTAGCATCCCACGACAGTTTTGTGTTTGGTGGTCATTTCTGAGCTTTCTACCATTTGTCACTCTCGCGGGTTAGTGGTAGCACCTCGAATTGATTCCAAATGACTCGTCAACCCCTTCCTCTTCCCTCCTCTCATTTTTGAATCAATCTTTCTCTTTTGGAATCTTCTCTTGGCTCTCTCTTAGCTCTCTCAACTCTCTACAACTTTCTTTAGCTTTCTACAATATTTTCCTTTCAACTCTCTTGTCCTCTTGGCTTCTTCAAGCCTCTATAGGTAATATTGTTCTTGTTTTCAAATTGCAAGCATTTATTTTGTTGAGCACCTTGGGATTCTCACATCCCCTCAATCTTTCATTTTAGTCACTGTTCTTATTTCTAAATGCACTTAGATTAAGAACACACGCTATTTTTATATCTATCTATCTATCTATCTTGGTTGCTGTGGAGGTAGAAATACCAAAGAAGGGGTTTGACCTGAAGGCAAACCCCCCAAACAACCCCAACATTTTCTCTTGTTTCAGCTACATATTTCTTTAGGAGAAGATATCCAACTTCTTGGGAGGTTTGGTGATATATTTCTTCTCCCTTTATTTGTCATTTCTTCATTCTATTTAAAGAACTTAGTTAAATATTTGTTATTTATATTTCTCTTAGTATTTGGTAGCTTGTTGTTATGTTTCCTTTTCTGATTTTATAGATTGGGCAAGCTGTTGGGTTGGATTCTTATGTCTTCTGGGAACTATTCAATTTTTGGGTCGTATAGATGACAGTGCTTAGTGCATGACCGTGCGACGCACTGGTGTCTTGGACAATGGCTTCCTCCATCTGGTTCTAGGTTCCTCTCTCCATCCTCTTGTCTATAGATTATTTTCTAGTTTCCTGTATGTTAGCATTTTCCATTCCAACACATATTCAATGTAATATAGAAGTTAGCAACACCTTAATTTTTATATTACATTTTTGGTGAACCTGCCTCTTTAGCACTTAAAACACCTTTTTCATTCCATTTTCTTCTAAAATCATTTTCTTTTCTTTTCTAAAAAAAATTTGATGTGTTGCCCTATACCCCGTTCCATAGGACTCCTAAAGGAGAAAAATAGTGGTCTTCAACTAAATTTGTTAATACCTTTCTTAATCTTCTCCTTCTATTCTTCATAATAAACATGTTTTCTTACATCACTTTCCATTTTTGCTCAAAAAGTTTGTGAGTGATGTTCCATTCCATGCATGTGATGGTGACTTAGCTCTTCATTCTTTTGATTCCTCTCCTAAAATTCCTCATACTTATGAGGATATTTTGGCGCAAGAGGATGAAATCATTGATGTTTTTCTTAAGATTACTTTACCTTCTCTTCATTTTGATTCTCTCCCTTCTAGAGATGAACCATTAGTAGATGAAGAGTCTCACCTCACATTGGATCCCCCATGGGCAGATGTTGAGCATACTTCTTTTATTTCTTCTCCTACATCATGTATTTCTCAAGAAGATTATAATGTTAATATACAATCATTGGTAATTGGATTATATCCCACCCACTAAGGGGATGTTGGATAAGTACATTAATGTTCAAAATATTTCTTCTATTCCTAAAATCATTATGCATAGGGCGCTCAATCCTCCCTCACCTTCACGTCCTATAATCACTATTCAAGGTATTCCTGAAAATCGTCGACCTTTGAATTACTTTTCTCAAATTGCAAAGTCTACAACTCTAAACGTCTCTAGGGATCCTCACTACAATGAAGTGCCCACACGTATAATATACGGTGAAACAAACAGACTACACCTATCCATGTTTCCCTTCCTCCACCACATCCTATTCTTCCTGCATCTCCCCATCTTCCTCAAAAAGACTATCGAAGAGTATAATCTTGTTGAGCAGCTCCATGCTACTCCTACCAAGATCTCTAATTGGGAGCTCGTTCAAACTTCACCTACATATCATTGCATGCTCCAAAAAGCTTTACAAAAGATCTCAATAGCATCTTCTACTAGGTCGAATGATGTAGCTACCTTGCTTGATTGCATCTACGCGAATTCTCCAAGAATTTGTTAGATGATTGAATAAATTACCTCTTGATGGACTGATATATTTATATTCCTTCTTTTATTTCATTTTTCTAAATTCCTTTATTTCTTGTCCTCACATTTATCTTCCTTTTATACCATATCATGTCTCTATGAAGAGAGACGTCCTTTTGAAGAGTATTATCCTTTTAGAAAGGCATCACCTTTTGTTAAGGGATGATCGCTGCCTTTATGAGGATTTAATTAATTTGTCTTTTGTCCATCCTTTGTCTTTTTCTGCCTTTGGATTTAATTAATTAATTTGTCTTATCCATCCTTTGTCTTTTTCCACCTTTGGATTTAATTAATTAATTTGTCTTATCCATCCTTTGTCTTTTTTTGCTTTTGGATTTAATTTATTTAATTCTTGATTTTACTTAACTACTTTTCTAACAACCACCTTTTTTAAACATAGTTTAGTGTTTAAATGCCTTCAATGTTTGATGGGATTGCAATGCCCATGTTATTAAGGGTTGTGATCCTTCTTGAGGTGATTAAAAAAATGGGAATGACACCACATGTATGAGGTATTGAGATGGAGGTGTACTTGACACAACCCCTCATCCATGAACCTAAGAAGGGAAGATTGGATGGTGACAAGTCAATCATCTTTCTCCCTAAAGTCTATTTATGCCACTCTTCTCAAGGGACTTGGAAAGGGTCAATTATTGCTCAAGGACCAAAATTCATAGCCCAACAAGTACCCAACCCATAGGTACTTACCTTAGGGACCTATTTTCATCAAAAAAAATTAAAGAAAAGGATTTTTGATGACCTTTTTTAAAAAATCCCACTAAGTGCAAATCAAATATTTGTCACCTAGGATGACAGTCACCCCATGACTTAACTCAAACAACCTTAGAACAAATTAAAATTCAAAATTAATATCACAAAATTTTCACATTACAACATATTCTTACAAATAAAGGCTTTAGTTCCCTCATGTACTAAGACCAAGGTATCACAAGGATGTACACAATTAGGGTTTTCTAGAGGACCTCTAATATTTTTCATTGGCCATGGAGATCACCTACACACTTGACAATGAGCATTAATACATCTATTGAAATAGTTGAAACAATTATAGTCAAAATTCTACAATCATCATCTACTATAAGGAATCCAAAATCTATATTATCATCATAATTCAATTAATTATCATAATTGCATGTCTTAATCAATTCAATTTCATATTTATCTCATACAAACATCTCATGTATCAATTCTCCTAATAGAACGTGCATATATATCCTTATACATTATCAATTCAAATTGAAACTAGGTAAATTTGATAATTACAAAGTTTAATTGAACATCATACTAATAATTAAATTAGTACAATACTATGAATGTGCAACCTATGTCCATCCCATGGAAATAAAAATATACCATAGCCATCCACAAATCAAATCGTCACTATGTGCTCATGAAGAATTAGACTATTCCAAGCATAATATCACATCTATACTCAGTCATCATCATGATCATAAGTTCATAATATAAATGTGCAAATCAAAGAGTGTCAATATCAATAATAGGCCCATTAGGTGCGAGTGATGGCTATGATTATTGACAAAAGAGAAGTCTTCATTATAAAGAGGGTTGTCATAAATGATAAAAGCATTCATAGGTATGAGAAACATGATGAAAAAAGAGATAACATGAGGGTAGGTTTGAATTAAGGAGAATGGAGAATAGTCTTATTCTAAACGAAATTTATGACTAAACTACCACTACAAAAATTTCTAACAAAATGGAAATGTAATAAAACTAGTTTCTAAGTTGTAATATTATGTTTTTGCATTTACAAATAGAAACTAAAAAATGGGAAGGAACCTGGTTTTTTATGCTTACAATTTAGAAGCCAAAGATCAATACAAACTAGAAACAAGATGCTAGGATGCAAAACTATAGAACACCTACAAAATGACAAAATGCACAACAAAGTAGCAAGAATAATAGAGAAAATGGGTTTGCCAAAATATAATATAAATTTTATGCCACCTTAAATCTATATTACATTAATGAAACTAGGAAATGAAATTGTGAGAAATGTAATAGAAATTTGCAAGTTAACATAATTAATGTTATCAAATTGATTTTTTATAAAGAGGAAAAATGTTTTAGTCCAATGGTTCTAATTACAATAGATTCATTTAATAATGATACAATAGAAATTGTATAATTTGACATAGAATGCATGATGAAGCAAAGTGTTTGATGCGGTGTGTGGAGATACTAGTGTCACACATAGATTTATCCATCATGCCTACAAAACATAAATGCAAAACAAAGTGAATTTGCTAAAATATTCATAATATAATAATCAATAGTAAATAATTGAAAACATGACAAGGAGTTACGAATGTCACGACTAAAGGGAAAATTTGTTGCATGTTTGAATCTTGCAAAGTAGTCCCACATGCAACCTATGCCTAGGACAGGGGGAAGGGGTGACTACATAGGAGCCTACCAAGATGGTGAGGCCCCTATTTTGGTCTTTCAACCTCCACGAGTAGTCAAATAGAAATTGATTGTGTGTGTGTTTGCATGTGTGCCCTCAGCCTAAGTGCTTCTAGACTAAACTAATAAAGTGATGTGAATAACAATAACTTGGTCTACAACTTATTGTTATTCTCATGTGATAAATGGACAATAACAATGTGAGTCTAGTCTATGGAATATTATTTTTCTAAGTGTGAAATGTAAATGATAGTAGTTAGATTCTAGTAATTCTCTAATTAATGTGTGAGTGTGTAAGTGTGCTAAAGGGAAACTAAAGATAATGAGATCTCTAGTGCCAATGTACAAGCATTAAATTTGATGGTTGACCTTACCTGTCAAGCAATTTTTTAATGACGATTATCTATTCAAAGGCACCTTTAAAATATTATGATAGACCTTAGTATAAGTAAAATTATATATAAACCAAATATATATCATCATCATTCTATATTAAATTTCACACTCTGTCCAAAATCCCTCCTTTCATGTGATACAATCTTATTAAAATTTGGATTCTATTTTATAGAAAAGAAAATAGATTTTGTATCATTCGTGAGGAGAGAGGAAAGGTAAAATCCAATGATCTATTTACTGGGGAGCTTCAGATCTACGAGAGTTAGATCGAAAATAATACAAAAACAATGAAGCTCACTATTCCTGCAAATATGGCACAGAAATAAATAAGAATAATATTACCAGAATCATAGATTCAATGTAGAGGTTTCTTCTAATGGTGTATTCGTCTCGGCAAAATGGTCCTATGAGATAGAGAATTGCAGTGTATGGCATTAAAATTCCAAAAGAATCAAACCATGGACTATGGCTACCTGATCTTAAGAAAATCTAATGAGACTGAAAATAAAACTGCCCTGTTGAACAGCCAACGTATCTAATAAAGCTCTTTGTAAATGGCATTAAAATTATTCTTTTGAATTGGAGGGAAGCTAGCTAATGGCATTCTAAAATCCAGATAGAATGAAAGCTTGTGGGAAGGTGTTGAAAATCAGAAAAGAAAGAATGGATAGAGTAATGTTGCCTATATTACTGTTATTGTCAGCAAAATGGAATGGAAATGGCATTGCAAAAGAATCAAAATATACTTTTAGACAGAAATCCCCACAGAATAATGGTCAGGGGCATGAGCAATAAAATGCTACCAATGGTATTATGGCAAGTGAGGCATTGGAAATCATTCGTCTAATGTTCTTCCATTAGGATCAAAGAGGTCACTGCCAAAATCTTCTTTTCTTACATACAAAAACTATCTAAAATTCCCCTACTGAGAATGGCTTTGAAAGTAGGAGAATATGATCATTTCTAGCTGTAAAAATGGCATTTTTTCCTAGTAGGAAGGCGTAACAGAAATGATCGATAGAGTTGCCAGAAATGGCATTTTTATTTCAATTTTTTAGAAAGAGCTTTTGATTGTAGAGAGGCATTAGAAAGGATAGGCAATAGATCAAATTTATTTTTTCTTTTCTTAGCTGGAGATTAGCTATAGGCATTTAGGAAAAGAGAAATATCTTCTTGAAGAAAATGATTACATTCTTTGTTGAGTAGAGGTATTTGGTTAGAGATAATCTTAGACTTATAGAAAGTAGATTTAGGAGTGGAATCCCATGTAGAAAAGAATCAAATATGTATGAAATGATAGAAGAAGATTTTTAGAATAAAATGTAAGAGAAATTTTAAAATGCTTCTAATTTAAATTTAAGATTGATTTAAAATGTTAGTAATTAGAATTTGAAATTTGACAGGGCGACAGCATGGCTGCACAGACATCTATGTGACTATGCAAATGTCTGAAAGGCACAGAGATGATAAGATATCAAAAGTGACTAACACACGAAGAAGTGTTAAAATGCAAGTGAGTTGATCACAAAAATGTCAAATAGGCACTTGGATCTAGGAGAAATGGCCCTAAGACACACTATAGGGATGAATGCTAAAGCAAGTGCAAAGCACAATGTCAAAATTGTAGGGTGTGCAAATTTTGGCCTTACAGATGTAATTAGCATAGTTTTGGTACATGGGATCTATGCATTAAAGAGGTACTGACTTTGGTCTGCATATGAAGTGGTATAATGTGATGTTGGCATTTGTGCACATGGATCTAAGCATGGATCTTGGGATGGTTATGATGGAGTTTTCACGCTCGAATTTGATTCACTAGTGTAGGATGGAAGGTATGGCTTTGAACTCTTCTATCTAGGGTCGTCGAAGAAGGATGTAGAATCATTTAGATATAAACACCATGTGTGCAAGGATTCATGTATGTGTAGGACCAATCTTTATGGGAAGGATGATAGTGCCTAAAGTTTCAATGAATATTCCATTATAAGATTTTAAGACTACTCTAGTGAATGAATAGGTGTCATGATGAGTGTCTATATCATAAAGGTATTATTCTATTAAATGATATTAAATGGTCAGGGTCTATAAGAATACCTTTGTATCAATTCTAATTAATGAGACCATTGTTGTAAAGTGGGCCATGATAGTTGTTGTCCCAAATTTCTTGTGGTGTAAATGTAATTATTTGTTTAGGTGGGTCATGGTCGTCTATGAAAGGATTTGTCTCTACAATTGCAATCATGTTTTCAAATCTGTTTATCTCAGGACCCTTGTGTCATTATGGAGATTCTAGGAGGTTGGTAGGTTTAGCATTATTGGAATAGTGAGGGTGGGTTTGTGTAAATTTGAAGGTTATTTTTGGTTGAGTTAGAGGGGATTTCCTTTGTCATTAACACTTGTCACTTAGATAAGGTTGTTTTCGATTAAGTCGTGTATTTTGTGTTTTAATGCCATGCATTATTTTGTGTCATGTCCAAGGACTCAATGATATTAACAAAAGCCATTCAGGTTATAAGTGCATGGTAAGGGAAGTGAGATGTCTAAGGGATAGATTGGAAGTAATTGTAACAAATTGGTAGAAAGAGCTTGATTCATGATGTGTTGGTAGGATTCCTCTAGTCTTGTAAACTATCACAAAGGTTATGGTTTGAAAGACAGTATTTGTGTATAGTGGTAATGGAAGTGGAGATGATGATAGAGGTGGAGGTTAATGTGTTGTGGTAACCGTGTTCACTACACCCATGGTGGTGTGAGTACTAGGGTTATTGTTTTGATTATTATTGTTGTTGTAAAGCTTCTTGTAGTTTTTGTTGAATTTGTTGTTTGATGTGCTTGCCTATGATTTTCTAGTAGGGAGTTTGATTTTGTCCATTTTCATTTCAAAGTCCCTAAGAGTGGCACATAGATTGGCAAATGAGTTAGACTTTTGAAACATTATCTCTAGGATGGTGGGAATGGAGTTGTCCATGAAAATATTTTGAATTTTGATAGCATGCAAGTGGTAGTGCATTTTGACCATGATGGATTGAAAATGGAGAACAAAGTCACCCACCTTCTTGTGTGATCCTTGTTTGTAGTGTATAAGGTCTGTAAAGCCTATTTTGTATGAAATTTGTGTTAAAAATCTAAAATAGATTGATAACCCAGAAACTTTATAAGAGAAATTCTAAGCTACATAAACTAGAAAAAGAATAAACAATGCAAAGTAGTGACTCCGAGAGATATGCAAATGTCAAGATGATATAATTGCATTAAGAGATCAAAGTTGCTACACAAGACTGATAGAATTTTCATACAAGGTGCAACAAGAATGCAAGAGATGCAAAATACAAGTTAGGTAGTGAGTTTATATAAACCAGGGAGAGGGGTGGAAGTGGCAAAACCGACCAATAGGGAGAGACCACCAAACGGTCGAAACATAGTAAATGCAACTCCCTCATAGGATGGTGATGCCTCAAATGATCCACTCGCCTAATTAAACTCATTTTATTTAACCTAAACAAGCTTAATAAAAGTGTAGGAAAAACCTAGGAAATAGAGAAAATAACTAACCCACTAGGAAAATAAAAACCTACACTAACAATTTAGATTTAGAAGTAGTTGATAAAGGATTTGGAAATCACTTCAAATGTGGTGATGGAGTCATGTGGGAGGGAATAAAACCATTCTAATGCATGTTCTTTAAGTGATCATGGAAATAGCTTGCATAGAATGCGATCTTCATACACATAATCAAGGCAAAATGATTAAAATGTACGAATGTGAATGGTAGGATCTCCTTTTCCATCATATAAGGGAAGATGAGGTGCCTTGAAATTTAGTGGAAATGGAAAAGATAGGATGTCATAAGATAAGCGATTATGATGAAGGTCCAATGTAATTTCCCTCTAGTCTGTTGGTATGGTATCGAACTTTATTACACTTGTTGTAATTAGTGTAGGACATGTGTCATTTTAAAATCATGATAGATGTCAATCGTGGAGAAGTAGAATATGTAGGAATATTATGAGATGTGGTATATGGTGGGATAGGTTGATGAGTAGAGCATAGTGGGTAGTGGTAACAAGTAGCAAAAGGAGGAAAGAATGGTAGAGAAGTTGTGGTCATTGGGTGAGAGTGAGGCAGGGTGTAAGAATGGTAAAGGATGTATGGAGATGTGGTAGTGGTAGGTGATGAGGTCATGATGATGATCATAAGGACTTGGGTAAATGAAGGGATGTGTGTATAATGTGGAACAGAAGGTATGGAAGAAGGCTCAGCAAAGAAGAGAATGGATAAAAATGTGAAAGGTGGATTATTAGGTTGAAGGAGGGGTTGAATAGTTATGCAAGGGGCACTACATGGGATGGTGTTGGGAATGGATGTGACACTTACGGGGGTAACACTAGGTGTGATAAACTCAAAAGGTTGAAAATGTTAGTGGAGGGGTATTGGCATGCACTATGTGACCTATGTTTTGTAACATCTCCAAGTGAGTGGGATTAGTCAAGGCAAGGCTTCCTAGAGAATCTAACAGTTCAAAAGGAATGGATGAATCCTCATGATTGATTGCATTTTTTATTTCTTGAAGTTGTGAAGCTATCTTGAGTTAGTGCATGTCTAGTTAAGCTTCTTGGTCAAAATTCTCTATGGCATGGAAAAAGGAATTTATATCATTGGCATAGGTAAATGAAGAAGATGACCTTGGCATTAGAAGATTTAATAATAGGCTACGATATGGAATGGCTCTTCTATTAGGATAAGGTTTCACCCTATGGAAATAACAAATGGGGGAATGAACTAGCTTACCCACTAAGATCACACCTTCTAAGAAGATTGAACTAGTTGGATATGTCAGGTTCACCAAATGAAAGATAAGAAAAAAAACCACTCTTCTTTCTTTGTTGAAGTGTGATTATGTGTGCAATAAAATGTGTGGGAATTAAGGATACACATAAAGTATGCAAATTAAATCTATCTAAGACTATCTCCAACTAGTCTAACCTTAATTAATAACCACTAAGAGCTAGGAGTGATAACTAGACTAGACATGGTGCAAACTATGCTAAGTGGAAACATACAGGACTTGGAAACTAGAAATGACTGTAAATATGAAAAAATAGTAAAAAGTGATATCATATACACCTAGATTAAGATGTGGCCTTTGAGAAACTTGATAGAAATACTATTCTACAACTACCTATGAAATCTTGAAGTGATCAAGCCAAAGGTCAAGGCTTCCATTAGGCAGAATAGCCTATAGGACTACAACGTCCAATCCTAACAACCACAAGAAGGCAATAATTAGGGGGTGGCCTTGTCCACAAAGTAGATAAGACTTGATATTTGGTAGGGAGTTTGGTAATAGTTTATCTTAGGTACTTAAACATGCCCACCTATCAATGACCAACAAAAGTAATAAAATTAATAGCAAACTTGAGAAGTACTAATGAATGTGATTGAATCAATGAATGCAAGTTGGAAGGTTAGAATGATTTCATATGGGAGACGAAATGATGGGATCCAAAAACTAGAATGGATCAATGTAGAACCATGATGATGAAACTTGGGATTTTTTCACTATAGCTCTAAGATTTAACCATAAAAACCTTATGAAGACCTAAAGTCCTAATTTTCAACGAAAAAGATAAAATCATAAAATCATACCATTATCACCTAGTAAATGATTAATTTTTGGACATGGATAACTTTGGAAAACTCTTTTGGACCTCCAATATTGATCTGAACTAAAAATGCATTGATTTAAGGCATGCAATGCATAATTGTGACCTACTGGGCAGCCTTGTCTACTTCTAAAGGCCAACAGGGCAACCCTGACTACTTGAGGCAACCTTGACTATGCTAGATAGGGCCCATGACTTTCTAAGCATTTAAATTATTAAATTTGAACCCTAGTTTCCTTATATCACTTTTCTTGAAAGTCCACAAAATCTTCAAAATTTGACCTATAATAAAAAATTTACTAATGGGAACCCTTTAAAAATAATGATTAAAGGAGGAGTCTACCTCAGTCAACTCCCTTATGGATTTTTAATCATGGATCCACTTTAGAATACTAATAAAAAGCAAGTTAAAATAATAATCTTTGAATTGAAGCTAAGTTTGAATCACTTCATAGCCATTAAACCTATAAGTTCAAGGTCCAGGGTTCATCGAAACACTACAAAGGGTGCTGCCACAATAATAGGTTACACTTTCTGGGACATCCTAATTTTTACTGAAATCACATATTTTTAGAAAATATAATGATTTAAGCCTTGAAAGGTTACATTTAAAGGATTTTAATTGAAGAGGGTTTGATCAAACCCCCTTAGATTCAAACCCCCTTGGATAGAACCCCGCTTGGAAACACAACTTGTTTTGGATCAAAATAACTCGTGGTGTCTTAAATGTGACTATAAACACAAAAATCACGCACAACCTCCACAAGAACCCCTATGATAATTTTAATCCTTTTCACATACATGCAAACATCAAATAATGTCCTCTAAGAAGCAAACCTCTTGATGATGTGTCTTCTTTCTTGTCTTATGTTGTTTCCTCTTTATCGTTTTCTCTCTCTCCCCGTTCTCTATGCTTTTTGACACTTTTGCGACACTTGTTGATTTGCATTTTCTAAGCTTTTGACCATGTTCCTAAACCTTGTGAGCGTCTTGTAGGTGAGTTTTCACCTTTCCCCTATGTTTTTCATCCTCTACACCCCCTAGAAGCCTTCTAGAGGTCCCCCTAGAAACCTTCTAGATGTCCCCCTATCCATCTCCAACTTTCAATTTTTAGTTTCACTCAACCAATCTCAATCTCCCCCTATTATCTCCAAATCTCCCTCGGGAGATCTTGCGGTGCAAGTGGAGATTTGGATTCTTGCACATGATTGACCTGTTTCTGAAGGCAGAACACCTCCTTTTTCTCTCTTCTACCATATCCCATCATGCAGTTCCTCCAAAAACCTTTTTTAGCCCAGATCTCCCCCAGGCGACCCAGGGTTGCCCGCTGGACGACCCTACTGGCAAAAGGGGCGACCCTATCGTGTTTTTATCCATGGAAAAACTTGAGTTTCTCACTCGAAAAAGATCTGTTTTCGCCCGTTTTTCTTCCAGTTTGCATGATTTTTGATGCCTAATATGGAGTTGACTATTTAATGCACCCATACATGCATAATAAACTCCACTTGATCTAAAATTAAAAACTCAATCAATCTCATGCATTCTTCCAACTCCAATTCTTCTTCAGTGATAAGCTATTAATGATTTATCACTCCTTAGTTAGCCGAGTTCACTGGGTAATCAACCCAGTTCACTGGGTAATCAACCCAGTTCACTCCCTAATCAATCCTTGTTAACTCATCAATCAATTGAGTTAACTTCTCAATCAATCCCCTTCTTTTAACCTATATATACCCCCTCCCTCAAGCACAAAGGGAGGCAAATTCATTATGCACACAGCTCTTGCTAGTTTTTGCTCTCCAAATTAGCATTCTAATGCTCTCACAGGACGAAGGTGCCTTTTATTTTATTCATTGTTTAATCAAGCATCGTTATGATGCTTCAATTAATGCCATTGTGCTCATCAAAATCTCTCATTGAGCTCTTTCAAGCTTTAACAAGCTTCTTTTGCTTCTTTGTGTTGTCTTGTCGTCGAGAGGTCTTCTCGTTGTTTCAAGAGGATTCAAGGTTGCCAACATCAAGGATTTCTAAGGGTAGTGGAGTCACACAAATCTTCATTCTTTCAAGTTCCTTTATTGCTTTATTCAATTGATAGTAATTAAAAAAATCAAAATTGCTCTTGGGAATAGTAAATCTTTGCTTTCTCCTTGATAGATTAGATCTTGAATGTTAGAATAATTGTTTTCAAATTCCTAGATCTAGACTATTTGTAGAAGCAATTTCCCTTCCTAGATTAGATTATTTCAAAACAATCTTAAACCCAAAAACATATGTTAAAATTGCATTAGGAAAAGTCCTATTAGCTTGCATTTCATATTTCAATTATTAGAATAGAAAAAGCATCTTTATTTCCTCAAAAAAGCACAAAACAAGTTTGCATTTCATTTAGCTTTTTATGCATATAGAAACCCTAGAAAAGATAGATAAACTTGAAAACCCTCGATACCATCACGAGGTAAACCATGATAAATGGTTCAATTAGACCCTTGATCACATCACAAGGTAAACACAAGTCAAAGCATAACCAAACCCTAGGTTAAAACCCCGAAGTCTAGTTAAGGGTGGTCATCACACATTTACCTCTATCTTGGCTCACGAATGTGCCTGGGAGTGAGAGGAGAGTGGGTGAGAGCTATCCTCAACAAGATTGAGGAAATCAATCCACAACAACAATAGGAAACATTTACTTTACCACAACAAGATCCATTTGTCCTCTTATTAACAAAAGAACATAGACAACTACAAATACAACGATAACTTATTCAACAAATTGAAAGACAAGAGGACATAAACGAAAGAAACCACTTACCCACACAAAAGTGGAATAGAAGAAACCCCAACAGGAGAAGAGAAACTAGTGACCCTTTGGGTCATAGGGTTATCTCAACAAGAAATGCCATCGAACGAAACATTCAACTTAGCACACAACAACAAAGGCCACAAAACTTACTGACCCCTCTGTGCGAAGTCCAGCTCTCTAACGAGTCAGACCCCCTCCATGTCTTGCCTCCTCTCGACTGGCTACTTCCACAAGAGACAGAGTGATGTGGCGGATCACCCCATGGCAAGGAGAGAAGGGTCTGTGTGCGTGCTGAAACCTAACCTGACAGCCCCAGGCAACCAGAGTCATGATTTTGAGCTTACATATTTTGGTGAACCTAACGTGAATTATAGAATCTTTTGGTTTCATAGTTTGTATTCCCATTCAACGCTTCAAAAACATTTAGCAAAAGCTTCAAAACATTTTTACACTATTCTTCATAGCTGCTTCCACTGCTTCAGTTTAAATTGCCTTCGCCATCATCCATTTCATTTATTATGTGGTGTTTATGGCACCCTCGAATATGACAGAACCTGACTTAAACCAAGGGAATATTCCCTTAAGAGAACCAAAAACTCCTTCCTTCGATAGGTATGTGCCGCCACATCTGGATGCACCAATCACCAATTGCTATGACTACAAAGATTCGAACTACGAACCGGATCAAAGAGAATCCAAGCATTCTCTGTCTTTCAACAACTCAGGTTGGGAAAACAATCTGTCTATACCAAATGCGCCACATAAAGCTAGAAGGATAAGGTCAAAAATCCATCGACCCAATCAACCATCCACAAGCACATCAAGTACTCATCTTGATGAGGAAGTCAAACGATTAGAAAAACATCTGCAAGAAGCAAAAGATGCTCAAGAGGCATTGAGAATTGCCTTGTGAGAAAAACAAAGAGAAAATGATGCACGAGAAGCATATCACCATGAAAATACTCGAAGAGAAAATCCTAGAAATGAAGAAACACCTAGAGCTACTACTCCTGCAGACTTAATCACAACTCTAGTGCAAAGGATTAGAATCTTGGAAGCAGAGCAAGCTGCTCCTGAAAGAAGGCAAAAATATCATGAACAGGACTAGGGGCATCTCAAAATCCCCCTACCTCAAATACTATTCACAAAATACCAGTAATGATATATGTCTGAATGGGAACCCCCCTATTCACAACAACCAAACAAATCTGACAACGGGTTATCAGAACCCACCTATAGGGTTATTGCTAACAACCTCGCAATCTCAAGGTGCCTTTCTTGGAACATATCTTGAGTATTTTAAAGAACCTCTGGATCAAAACATAAGAAGCGTGCAGCTACCACAGCCATTGCCAAGTCTCCCAAAGTTCAAGGGAGAAGGAGATCCAAACTCCCACATTAAAGCCTACACTACGGCGATAAGGGAATTCCTCCCTTGGGATGGGGTTGTAACAAAAATATTTCCCAAAATTCTTGAAGGCATAGCTCTGCATTGGTACTATCGCTTACTGGAAGCTTCAATTCACTCATTCAGATAACTAATCGGAGAGTTTGTCATGGCATTCAACATGAACAAACTCGTTAAAAAGGGATCAGAGAATTCCTCGCAATGAAATAGGAGCCAAACAAATCTGTAGCTCACTTTTTCACTCGATGGAGGCAAGTCCTTTACTCCTCCACTAGTGCCCCAAACATGGATCACCGAGAACTATGCAACCTCTTCTTACATGCCCTAAACAAGGACATGAGAGAAGATGTTCAAAAATTGCCATACAAATCCTATGAAGAAGCACTGGAAAGTACTTTGAGGATTGACCAAGCCACCATTGACAGTGGTAGAAAGGTCTATGGGTCAAATGGAAAGCTAATGAAGGAAGACACAGGAAACAATGCCTCAGTCATTAAAATCCTTAAAAACAATAGGAGCACAACCACAGACAGGGTGATAGACCAACCTCCAATCAAGAAAGTAAGAGATGATTACAATGGGAGAGATTACTATCCTCCTAATATAAATACCATAGATCGACCTAGGAACAACAGGTACTACCCTAGGGACAATTACTAAAATTGGAACCGCAATGGAAATGGGAACGAAAATGATGGAAGATATGAAAGACCCCCATACAAGTTCAATTAGTTTTTTTCCTTTCATAGAACAAGGGGGCACAATACAGAATCTTGTAGAGAATATAGCAGATTCATAGCAAGGTTACCAGAAGACCAGCAACATTTGTTCATAGAGATGCTCTTGAACCCACAGGAGGTCACACCAGATAACAAGGATATAAGACAAAATCAAGCTCCAACAACTCCACAAAATGCAAACATGAGAATCTATCAGGACTCGTTTCCTGCACATAAAGACACAGAACCAAAATGAAATAGCTCAAGGTAGTGACCGTAAAGTCCCACCGCAACTAGGACAAAAAGGAGAAGCTAGGATGATGGGATTAGTCAAGATTATACGCAATGAAGAAGAAGAGGAAGACCATGGGGGTGAAAATGAACAAATAAAAGCATACAAAGGTATCGTTTCGATAGTGGAACCAATACTGGCTCTAATCGGACCTTATGAACTTATAGAAGATTTAAAGAAGACATATGCTCACATTTTGTTCATTGACTTACTCTGGAACTCCCCTTCACATCGCTCAGCGTTACTAAAAGCAATAGGTTTAAAATATCTTGACCAAATTACTCCACCACCTAGTGAGCAAATCAATCATGTGGACTACGACATCAGTCCACCAAATTCAAAACTCAAAGATCCAGGGTTCTTCTTTGACTTATAGCAGATGCCTTCTGAGGCAGAATTAACCAAAAACGGAGACCCTGTGCTATATCTTCAAGTATGGATTTACGGTACTTGCATCAAGCAAACCATAATCGAAGATGGGGCAGTAGTGAACATAGTTCCTTTCTCCCTATTAGAGAGGATGGGTTATGGACACACTAATATCACCACTTTACGAGATACTCTAAGCGGGTATGACAATCTAAAGGCTACCACCATAGGTAAGATTACCCTTCCAGTGACCTTGGGACCTAAAACCATTCCTACCACATTCTACATCATAGACAAAGACACAAGATATAATTTAATTCTTGGAAGACTGTGAATACACATGATGAAAGCTGTGTCATCCACATTATTTTAGGAATCCTGATTCTTACATTTAGGGAAAGTATACGTCACAAAGGGAGATCCAGAACCTTTCAATATGTTGAAATCAAACACACCAAACAAATGTATAGGTATCCCCATAGACTATGAACTCCCTATCAACAAATTTACCATCCGTAATCCTACACCTCAAATGATATGCATCAAATGAATGGAAATCCTAGAAAAGACCATAAACGCCGCAAAGATCAAAACTTTAGAGAATGAGGCATTACCAAAACAAAAGGAAACAGTTCCCAAGGAAAAGATAATTGAGATCATGGAATGGATAGAGCAGGATGGACCACTCCAATTCCCCCTAAAGGTACTCATAATCAACATCCAAGAGGCCTACAAACTCTTCCCTTGCATAGGAGAAAAACCGCACAAAACTAAAGGTCCAGTATTTGAGAAAACCACGTTAGATTTGAGAAATGCAGACCCACACGCTTTCTTAGATGCCAAGGAAGACATAACAGAAATTTACACTCCAATGTCACCACTAAGTGAATCGTGTGTCCCCGAGACACTAGAAGAATCAAAATCTTATGAGCCTCTCACACCAATAGATGACTCATATCAACCATTGACACCTATGGAGGAAGCGCACTCTATTGACAATGAATCAACTAATGCCATAAGAATGCTACCTAGGATGTTCATGGTGTCTCAGCCACAAGAGAAGCCAACCACCTCTGCCTTGGTTCAATCAAATGAAATCGGTGAATGGGAAGCACCTCTAGTACAAATTGAAATGGTCGAAAGACTTCCCGACGAAGATGAAGAAAGTGAAGGTACTTTTCACAGAGAATGGAAGATGAGAGTGTCGGTCGGTGTTGATGACCCTATCATTTTTGAACTACCAAAGAGTTACATCGGATATGCCATGGACTTAAGACCATAACCAAATGGGAGGACAAGTATAATCTTTGTCCCTCCTAATGAGAAAAGGGAGCCACAAACTCCCCTTGAGTTGTTCCAATTTTTGCAAAGAATCCAAGAGAGACTAGATATGAAAATCTACATGCAAGAACAGTTCGACCTATTAGCAGAGTTATTAAATTGTGATGGAGTCTTGTATTGGACCCCTTCCCATTACCAAGCCTTTCGAGACTTACTTCGTCTCATACTGCCAAGAGAAACCGTCGAGTTGGTAACAATAGAATCAAATGACAAACCTTATAGAATAGGATAACTCATTCTAAGAAGAGGTAACATGAAGAATAAGAAAAGAAGACGAAAAAGAGCTTTTTTTGAAGATTTGAAAGGTCCTTACATGGTCAAAGAATATGTTGGAAACAGTGCCTATCTCTTGTGCACAATGGAGGGAGAGGAATTTGGCGAAACAGTCAATGCCTTTCACCTCAAGAAATACTGTCTAAAAACCAAAAAAAATCATAAAACATAAAAATACAAAAAAATTAAAAAAAAATGTCAAAAATAATTTGTCTCTTGCATTTCAGCATCATTCTGTTCATCTTGCATTACAGTCAGTGACTTGCTCTTATACTATTTTTATTTCAGTAAGGAGTTTAAAGTTGTCTAGATACACGTCATCCTTTTAGGACCTAGAGATTCCCCATTTTCATAATCGGCGTTATCCCCTTTTCATTCCCAGTGATTCTAATCAAAGCCTAGCTCTTAGTTTTACACTGATCCCAGTCTTAATAAGTCAAGATGTTAGGTCTAAACAAAGTCAGTATTCAAACCTACAATGTTCAAAGGAAGCTTGCAAGTAGACCTTCCCAATTCTTCCCTAATAGTAGAGAAGTCCGACCAAATTACAAACACTTTAGGTGGTGCTCGGCCCCTTATCCTTCCTGGCCAAAAACATCAGGAGGATCAAAACTCTGAAGGAAGCAATCTAAAATTTGAGTGAATAAAAAAATGAGTGATCAAAATAAGAGTGTTGAAAAGTGAGAATTGAGAGATCAAGCTTGCATATCAAAAAATTCCAAAAGCATTCATTTCATAAAAATCAAAAATACAAAAAAATGAGAAAATACAAGTGAGGTAAATACAAAAAAAAAGTGAAAAGCAAAAAAAGGAAAATACGAAAAAAAGTGAAAAGCAAAAAAAGAGACATACAAAAAAAGAGTGAAAGAGGGAAGATTGATGATGTCCGTACTCTTGGGTGGAGATCAGTCTAAGCTCGAAGCCTCAAGGGTAGCATTCTAACAGAGAAAGTAAAAAGAAAGGTACAAAGCACACACACACACACTAGCTGAGAAAAACCGAGAATCTAGTAGTCTCTAAGATCATCTTCTACCTAGAGACCCTTGTTCTTTCATATTTTATCCTTTACCCCGGGTCTACCTTGCTTGCCATCTATGATCTAAGTCTAGCGAACACCTATAAAATTTGTTACTTGTCTAAGTTGAAAGCTTGTCAGATTGTCTTATCTAGATAAGGATCGGTGCTTAGCCTTTAGCAAAGCCCAAAATCAAAAATGTTCCATTTTCATTCCCTCTCCCTACTTGAGATTTAAAATCATGTCTCACAACCTTGATTAGGTCTCTTATATCAAGACAAATCACAATCCCTGGATTGAAAATCGTATTAAGGAGCAGTCACATGGTTTGTTCCACATTGCATTATGCCAAAATTAGAAAAAGAGTCTCAAAGAATTAAAGTCAAATGTCATATCTCATGACATTCAGTAGAAGTAAATATTTCATTTTAGCATTTCTTGTGTTTCTGCATTATCATATCATGAACTGCATCTCATAAATATGCCATAAAAATTACAAAAACATGTCATCGTTATCATACTTGCATTGTTAAAAGAGTTGAAAAGGTCAAAAAACGTAATCAAAAAGTTCTCAAAACCTCCAAAACATGCAAAAGAGATGAGTACAAATTCGATAGGCAAAAATTAGAAAAGGATAAACTTTCATAGATACATCCAAAGCTTACATATACAAGAGTATCAAAGAGCTAGGACAAAATGCTCTCAAAGGAAGTGGAGGTTCCCTAAGCAAGGGGGCATGATTTCTAGAAAGGAAGTAAGGTCGGTTCCCTCCAACGGAACCCTCAGGACTTTGGCTCCGTTGTCTACGAATACAACTTGTTGCTCCATGAGACATATGGGAGCGAGGCGCTCTACTATGAGCATGTGACTGTGAAGACCCCGCCATACTAGCATCTCATCATCTAAAACTAAGACGAGCCATCTCTCAGAGCACCTGATTCTCACCCTTAAAGGTGTGATTCTCGACCTTCAAGTCTGCATTATCTTGACATCCATGGTAGACAGAAGCAAAAATGTCTGTGTATTGCCTAGTAGTAGGGGGCATACCAGGATCATCTAAAAGATGGTCTCCAGTCATCCTAGTGAAGAGAGCAGCCAAGCCAACATTAATCTCATGAACAAAATCCCTCCACTCTTTGACATTGCCTAAAAAAGTGAATTGAAAGAGAAAGATGTATCAGTTCCCCATGAAAAGAGAAAGGACAAAAGTGTGAAAAATAAACAAAACTCACGTGGATCACCCGGCTGCCAATCAAGGTCAAGTTGTCGCATCACCTCATCCAAATGAGGAGGTCAGGGAACAATAAGAGGACCCTCAAGGATGTCAGGTGCATCATCGGTAGCATCAAGACCCTCATCTTGTGCATCCTCTGGTAAGCCCTCATCTGACTAATCATCATCATCAGGAATATAGTCCTCGTTAGTAGACTCTGAATCCACAACTACAATGAGAGATTGGGAAGGAGTCCCTCTCCCTCCCCTTTGTCCTCCTCTGGGAACTCTAGTGATGAACATTCCAGGATTCAAAGGGGTCCATGAAAGGGAAAAGAGAACCCAACATGCACCTTATAACATCCTATATTTTTCTTAAACAGATATTCAATAACTTGATGCAAGCACATACTACTATGCCATTAAAGAGGAAACAGACATAGTTGATTTCCCATCACATTAACCCTTAGAGGAAAGATAATGTGGCTTATAGATCTAAATAAATTTTGATAGCATAACAGCATATAAATTAACACTTTAAGAACATGAAAGAAGAAGAATAGAAGAAAGATAGACAGAAGAGAAGAGACACAAATATACATGGGGAAAACCCTTTTGGGTAAAAAAATCCACACTCCAAAGCATCGAACCAATGTATTAATTTGCAACAACAAACATGTTACAATACACTTGCAGGTTCAAAGCCTTAACGTGGAGATTTACATCTTGCTCCTCTGGAGGAAAAACTAATAGCAAAACCCTACATAAAACTCTCCTCACAAACTTCTCCTCAAGCCTGCAATTTATAGGAGTTCCAATACAAGAAACTACCAAAATGGAAACTCAAAACCATGAGTTACAATGCCTAGTCATGAAGAATCAAATCCATCGTAATATAGAAAGTTACTCAAATCATAACTGACTCTCCAAATATGGCACTCCATTTTTGGCTCCTAAAATCATGCTTTTGCAATCTCCTAAAATCTTGCTTTTCAAGTTTCCAATTTTAATTTCCTTTTTCAAGCTCTTTCCATTTTAGCAACTCTTACACACCTTACAAGTTGTCATAGTTGCATTTAGTAACTTCCATGACACTAAGTGATAAAAAACAAATTGCCAAAATACAAATAAATAAATATTTCAAATATTAGAACTTGCAAGGTGTATGACACACTTAATCCCAACATTCTCCCACTTATCGTATACCTTGCAAGAGCCAAAGGAAACACAACCAATCTGTGAACAACCAAGGTTACCATACTACCTCAACTAAACTCCACTATACTCATGAGCTTTACAGAAGCACCTATAACATCTTCCAAGTGATCACCAACATGACAAAAAGATTAGAATTCCAAAAACACGATGAAACACTAAATGTCACATAGACACACCAATGTATCCAGCTTCAAACCTTTTACTAGAACACAACTCTTAAGTCTAAACACCTCCAAAACAAGATCGAGCATGAATGCTCCAGAACAGTTAGAACAACAACCACAGCTAGTTGTTTACATCCAACTAAAAACCCACCATTGATAGAACTTTTGCACATGACATAGCCAACACATACTGCAGCTCTCATCCCTGTATAGTCCACTGTCCTGCTCAAAGTTACCATCTCCCATGATAACAAACACACCAAAACCATTGATGTGCAAAAAATCTGAAGACCCTTGATATGCAGTCCAATGAAAAAAATCTACCAAAGACATACATACATCCTAGGAATCATACTGCATGAGCAATGTCAACCAAAGCAACACAAAGTCTACCAATCAACACTTACATCAAAGTGTGGCTTATAATCGAATCATGTAATACAAAGAACAATGATAATGATCTACAAACTGCAACCAACCCGCTACAAAATAGAGCCTACTTCCACAAACATTTTTCTGCTCACTCTCTCACCTTTGATCTCCTCTGCTTCTCCCAAGTCCTCCACATCTCAAATGATATACATTAAAAGAACACATATTGTTGCTAAAAAACAATAAAGTACAACAATAGTAGATGACCACAAAACCAGTGATCATACTAGATGAATAAGAACCTCTAGGAAGAAACATGAGACCATAAAGAGAAACCGCAAACCATATCATGTCCTTCTACCAACACCACCAAGTGCTAAGCTGTGCCAGGTAAGATCTCCTTCACAAAACCCCAACTAAAAATCCTTAACAACACCCAACTGTTCAATCTCACTAGATCAAACAAAACATATATATCTCATATAACCAAAAATGGATGTAAGCTTGTCTAACCAAGGATGATCAAACTCAAAAAAATCATTCCAAAAATAGGAATACAGCCCAATAACATCTCCAAAACTTCTCATAAAATCAAACCATATACCTAAGGAGATTACCATGCCAAGTACTCCTCAAATGAACCCTCCATATCTAGAAACTATAGCTCAAGATCCATATCCATGAGAAATCAAAGCATAAAACAAAATTAATCTGAAATAACATGGGCAATACCTATCAAATCATTTTTTGCCGAATGAACTGAGAGTGGGGAATGAGAATGATGCACTGAGATACACGGAGTCTCATAGACTCTCTCCAAGAACAATCTCCTCTCAAGTTCAACCATGAACTCATGTCCATACCCAGGTGAAAGGCTCCTCAGTCTTTCTGCTGAAATTTCACCATTCCAACACATGATCCCCACAACAAGAGATCTCTAGGCTCACCTCAAGTCTCTCTAGTATCCATGAGAATCCATCAACCAATTCATGCCAACTTCAAATGCATCCTACAAAATCATGAAGCTTCAAGCAAATGATTAATACCCAAAACCAAAGAGAACTTCACTAGACCATTGTCAAAGCTCCCACTGCATGTCTGCAAAATCTAGGAACACACATGACATCATGATCGAACATCTCCTCCTAGGAGATCACTACCTGCTCCAATGAACATATCTTGCCAAAGGGGCACCATCATTCCAAAACTCCAATCTTAGAAATAAGAATCCATCATGGCACAATACCATCTCCAATCACATGAAGATAACTATCCTCTAACAATGGAACTCAAGATGTCAAAATAATTTCACAGCATATAAGAATCATAATCCAAAAGTCTTACCATGACACCTACAACCACTGTAGAAGATCATCCATCACTAATTGATAGATCCACATCACTGCCAAAGCTCCCACTGAAACTGTGATATCGAACTTATCAAGGCATCATGATAAATATGCTACAAGTCCCAATAACCAACTATCCAGGCACTCTAATCATCCATCCTCTCATCCCAATGCAACATACCAATGTACAAATGACCACAGATAAGGCCAACTAACAAAGTCTGCATAAATACTAAATCAATCTTGTGGATATAGACAGTCCACATCCGAGTCATCTCACTGCAATCAAATAGGTGATCAGCCCACAAAACTGCATAACTCGTAGATCCCAAACATGAAACATGCAAACTCATCATCACATTAGTAACCCGCAAATTGAGATAACAAGAAGGTAACATGTAGACCATAAGACTCAAACACCAAATCAACCACAGATCTGATTTGCCAAACAAGTCCACATATGAGTAACCATAGTCAAGGAACCCATCAAGCAAATACTGTAGAAATTATGAGTGACTAATCACATACCAAAATCTCCACACTAAGAAATCTACAAACCTCCTCACACCATGCATGAAGCATACATGCAAACCTGCAACTATCTTACATCTAGAAACACCCACAAGGATTCATAATCTGAAAATAGTTTATCCGCAGATCTACAAAACCACAAGTTTTGATTAACCATGTAAAACCTACAAAACCACCATGTCACTGACACACATGCAAATCCATATCCACGTATCATATGGAAGACCCACAAGTCTGAAAACCATCAATAACAGCTATACCAGAACAATGGAATAACACAAATAAGCATAACCATAGATTTTGAATGGAAAATCTACAAAACCCTCAGATCAAATCAATATGAAACTGAGACATGCAAGTACAACCAACCAAAAGGAAGAAGAGGTCCAGGAACTCCGGGCCCGCTTGTAGGCCAACTCCACAACCACCACCATGTACAAGCATATGAAGGAGGTAGGTTGTTCCAGAAGCTTTCAGATCATCCAATGATCAACTCCACAGCCTACATGCATTTGAGGTTAACAAAATAATGCCTTCCAATGCTAGGGACTAAAACCAAGCACCCAACATAAGCACATTAAACCATAGTCATGACAACCTAAGTTTTTCCATGTGATCAGGGAGCCAAGAACAAACACCCAACATGAATACTTTGTTGCAAACGACCATAGAATGAAAGAACATAACCACCATGCATGAGGGTTATTACATACTATCAAACAGGAGCTCTAGATCAATATCATATTAAATCTAACCACACGATCAACTCCATAATACTCCATCTTCTCCATCCTTCAAATGCCTACTGTAACCTAAAAACAAGATCAACTGCAAGACTTCCACTCAAACAAGGATTATTAATCAACCAATTCCTTCCTATAGATTCCCTCAAGCTTGCCAGGCTAAGAAATCACAACAGAAGAAATACCCAGAACCTTAAACACCATGGAACCAACACATGCAGTCTCATGCAACCAAGGAACCACTGTATCTCTGATACCAATTGAAAGGGAAAAGAGAACCAAAGATGCACCTTACAACATCCTATATTTTTCTTAAACAGATATTCAATAACTTGATGCAAGCACATACTACTATGCCCTTAAAGCGGAAACAGGCATAGTTGATTTCCCATCACATTAACCCTTAGAGGAAAGATAATGTAGCTTACATATCTAAATAAATTTTGGCAGCATAGTGGCATATAAATTAACACTTTAAGAACATGAAAAGAAGAAGAATATAAGAAAGATAGACAGAAGAGAAGAGACACAAATATACGTGGGGAAAACCCTTTCGGGTAAAAAACCCCACACTCCAAAGCATCAAACCAATGTATTAATCTGCAACAACAAACATGTTACAATACACTTGCAGGCTCAAAGCCTTAACATGGAGATTTACATCTTGCTCCTCTGGAGGAAAAACTAATAGCACAACCCTACATAAACTCTCCTCATAAACTTCTCCTCAAGCCTTCAATTTATAGGAGTTCCAATACAAGAAACTACCAAAATGGAAACTCAAAACCATGACTTACAATGCCTAGTCATGAAGAATCAAATCCATCGTAATATAGAAAGTTACTCAAATCATAACCGACTCTCCAAATATGGCACTCCATTTTTGGCTCCTAAAATCATGCTTTCGCAATCTCCTAAAATCTTACTTTTCAAGTTTCCAATTGTAATTTCCTTTTTCAAGCTCTTTCCATTTTAGCAACTCTTACACACCTTAAAAGTTTTTTAGCAACTCTTACACACCTTAAAAGTTTTCATAGTTGCATTTAGCAACTTCCATGACACTAAGTGATAAAAAATAAATTGCCAAAATATAAATAAATAAATATTTCAAATATTAGAACTTGCAAGGTGTATGACACACCTAATCCCAATAGTCCAAACAACTAACCTCTGTCCAATCTCACCCATCTCCTGAACAGTCCTATAGCAAGTGGACACTGGGGGCAACTCCTCAGGCAAGTCCTTGTCGAACTGTTGTAAAACACACTCAACATGATGGGCCTCAACTAGATCATTACGGTTCTAAATCTCGAATACTCCACGGTAGTACTCTCTGACATCACCATCATGTCACGATAAGGATCAAAGATCGCATCCTCATCTGTAAGAGTAGAGATAGTGGGTAAGGAAGTATTGAAGTGACCTACATGCATCCACCTAGCTGCTCTCGGCAAACTTCTATATGGAATTGGAATAAGCTTCTGATAGGGCCTAATGTGCTCAAATATCCATGTCATAACCAAAGAAGAGTGGCTAAAAGCTAGAGCCCCTTGTCATGAAGTATGATAGAAGTCCATGTAGACCATGGCCAAAATATCTGGTCCCCAAGCATAGACCATGCCCTCCTTAATACAATGAATGATGGGTGCCCAACACCATCTCAAATGAGTCGATGCCTTGTCTCCTGACAGCCTCGATGCAATCAAACCAATCAAGAATCTCCTCAGAAGTGGGATGCGAAGTCAAGGCACGGAAGTAAGCTAGACTCTTGTCTGATCCCCAACGTGACTAACCCCCATGAACTCTACTTAGGATGCCTTGTCCTTGAAGGACTTGCTAGCTAGAAGGACGAGAGGATGTCCTCTCACGGGAACTCCAAGTATACGGTAGACATCATATAGAGTGATGATCCATTCTCCAAAGATCTGTGAGAACCTGAATGTGTTTCTATCTGCATCCTAGTAGGTCAGAATATCATGGCATATACGGGATATAGGGTGAATAACATGCACATGACAAACTCTAGCTAGACCTGCTCTCCTCAAAATAGAACGGTCCTCATTACTCAGTAAAGAAAACATCCCTGAGAGCCACTCTTGCTCTCAGTAGGCATTCCATCAGATATGCATGTCCTGCAAGATCAGAAAGGAACTTTAGATTAGATCTTGTAAACTCGTAAAAGTCCCTAAAAATCATAAAATTACAGAAAACCTTACATAAAAAGAGCATATAACCCCTCAAAATTGAAATAAATAGGTGAATACATTAGTCAAAACAAGTCAAATTAGAGTAAGACAAGCATCACAAAACATGAAATTTCAATCAAAATCAACCCAACAAGGTCGTCCCCAGGTGACCCAGATGTTCTACAGGATCTCCCCCGGGCGACCCTATTGTTTTGCAGGATCTCCCTTAGGTGACCCTGCTATCCGATAGGATCTCCCCCGGGCAACCTGCATGACAAAAGGGGTGACCCGAGAGGGAGATCTCTTGAACTAAATCTGCTCTAAAAATTCCATTCCTCAACCGATTTCAGAAAATGAAAGACCTATCTTACTCTAAACGACGAAACAGAGACAGTGCAACAAGAAGAATTGACAAAAATAGACAATTTCAGGAGATTTTTCACAAACTTCAAACTAGGGTTTAGAGAAGGGTTTTTCATTGTTTGCACACCGGATTCTCCACGGCTGAAGAAGAGGTGATCGTCTTTGTGATCTCCTCGATGATACCTTTCCAACGACTGCTCACACGATCAATTATGTCGTCGTTTCGATCCAATCTCACAATTTGACTTGCTTTGTTTGCCCTTAGCTTAATTTCATTTATGCATTTTTAGACTAGTTCTTTGCTTTTATGCATCTCTTTTGTGCGTCATTTTGCGTGCATTCATTCCTACAAGTCTAAATCAACAAAGGCAAACAACTAGTCGAACTCGAACGATCCATGGTAAGTTTGTCATTTCAATTTTCATTATTCATTTTGATACATTTAAATGCCAGACTAATACTAGTTATTGCAAGTACAATTGTGGGAAATTCGACAATGGGTAAGGCCTAGTTCAGGAATGGTACCTACCTTTCATGTAGACAACTGTCCCCGATGGGGCAAATATGTAAGCACAAAAATCACGCACAGCCTCCACGAGGACCCCTATGATGATTTTAATCCTTGTCATGTACATGTAAGCGTGAAATAATGTCCTCTAAGCAACAAACCTCTTAATGACATGTCTTCTTTATTGTCTTGTGTTGTTTCCTCTTTGTCATTTTCTCTCTCCCAGTTTTTGACACTTTTGTGACACTTGTAGATTTGCATTTTCTAAGCTTTCGACCCTGTTCCTAAGCCTTGTGAGCATCTTGTAGGTGAGTTTTCACCTTTCCCATATATTTTTCATCCTCTGCACCCCCTAGAAGCCTTCTAGAGGTCCCCCCTATCCATCTCCAACTTTTGGTTTTTAGTTTCACTCAACCAATCTCAATCTCCCCCTATTATTTCCAAATCTCCCCCGAGAGATCTTGTGGTGCAAGTGGAGATTTGGATTCTTGCACATGATTGACCTATTTCCAGAGGCAGAACACCTCCTTTTTCTCTCTTCTACCATATCCCATCATGTAGTTCCTCCAAAAACCTTTTTTTTCCCGGATCTCCCCCAGGCGACCTAAGGTCGCCCCCTACGCGACTCTATTGGCAAAAGAGGCGACCTTGTCGCGTTTTCAGCCGTGGAAAAACTTGAGTTTCTCACTCGAAAAAGCTTTGTTTTCACTCATTTTTCTTCCAATTCGCATGATTTTTGATGCCTAATATGGAGTTGACTATTTCATACACCCACACATGCATAATTAACTCCATTTGATCTAAAATTAACAACTCAATCAATCTCATGCATTCTTCCAACTCTAATTCTTCTTCAGTGATAAACTATTATTGATTTATTACTCCTTAGTTAGTTGAGTTCACTGGGTAATCAACCCAGTTCACTCCCTAATCAATCCTTGTTAACTCATCAATCAGTTGAGTTAACTTCTCAATCAATCCCCTTCTTTTAACCTATAAATACCCCCCTCCCTCAAGCACAAAGGGAGGCAAATTCATTGTGCACACAGCTCTTGCCAATTTTTTCTCTCCAAATCAGCATGCTAATGCTTTCACAGGACGAAGGTGCCTTTTATTTTATTCATTGTTCAATCAAGCATCATTACACTACTCCAATCAACACCATTATGCTCATCAAAAGCTCTCATTAAGCTCTTTCAAGCTTCAACAAGATCCTTTAGCTTCTTTGTACTATCTTGTCATCGAGAGGTCTTCCCATTGTTTCAAGAGGATTTGAGGTTGCCAACATCAAGGATTTCTGAGGGTAGTGGAGTCATACAAATATTCATTCTTTCAGGTTCCTTTATTGCTTTATTCAATTGATAGTAATTAAAAAATCAAAATTGCTCTTGGGAATAGTAAATCTTTGCTTTTTCCTTGATAGATTAGATCTTGCATGTTAGAATAATTGTTTTCAAATTCCTAGATCTAGACTATTTGTAGAAGCAATTTCTCTTCCTAGATTAGATTATTTCAAAACAATCAAAAACCCAAAAACATAGTTTAAATTGCATTAGGAAAAGTCATATTAGCTTGCATTTCATATTTCAATTATTAGAATAGAAAAAGCATCTTTATTTCCTTGAAAAACACAAAAACAAGTTTGCATTTCATTTAGCTTTGCATACATATAGAAACCCTAGAAAAGATAGATAAACTTCCAAACCCTCGATACCATCACAAGATAAACCACGATAAATGGTTCAATCAAACCCTTGATCACACAACAAGGTAAACACAAGTCAAAGCATAACCAAACCCTGGGTCAACTAAACCCTAGGTCAAAACCCCTAAGTCTAGTTAAGGGTGGTCATCACACATTTACCTCTATCTTGGCTCACAAATGTGCCTAGGAGTGAGAGGAGAGTGGGTGAGAGCTATCCTCAACGAGATTGAGGAAATCAATCCACGACAGCAGTAGGAAACATTTACTTTACCACAATAAGATCCATTTGTCCTCTTATTAATAGAAGAACATAGACAACTGCAAATACAACGAGAACTCATTCAACGAATTGAAAGACAAGAGGACATAAATGAAAGGAACCACTTACCCATACAAAGGTGGAATAGAAGAAACCCCAATAGGAGAAGAGAAACTAGTGACCCTTCGGGTCATAGGGTTAGCTCAACAACGACTACCATCGAATGAAACATTCAACTTAGCACACAACAACAAAGGCCATAGAACTTGCCGACCCCTCTCCATGAAGTCTAGCTCTCCAACGAGCCAGACCCCTATCATGTCTCGCCTCCTCTCAACTGGCTACTTCCACGAGAGTGAGAGTGACATGGCGGATCGCCTCGTGGCAAGGAGGGATAGCTTACTCAAAAAAAAAATGGAAGAGAAATTGTGAATTCTACTTATAAAATGTGGGAAATGGGAGGCTTCTTTGTAGATGTTTGGGTGGTTCTCAACTAAGAGGAAGGTGAAAATGTATTAGGTAGGAATAGATGACTCTCACATTAAATTTTGGTGGTCAAACAAGCCAACATCACAACTATCCTTGTTGGTGTAAGTAGCTACAACAATGATTTTTCATCTTACAAATCTCAATTTTCTAATAGAAGTAAAGGACATTAAGTGCCATCAAATGGTGGTGATCTAAAGATTAATTAATCCATGAAATTTAATATTTAATGATGGGAATGAGAAGGGTTCACTATACACAAGGAGACCTACAAACATTGAATGAAGGGTTGGTAAAGGATAACTACTACATGGGAAATATAAATAAGGTTTGCTTAAGTGCCAAGGAACACATGGGAAAAGGGATAAGGATGAACTAAGGCTAAACAAGGGACTAAAAGGGGATAAAAACACATAGGAAAGGGGAACACTAAAATAAGTGCAAAAAATAATAAAAGGAATTGCAAAGTATACAATTTCTATTAGATTATGAGGTCTTTCATTTTAACATCCATATAAACAAGTTATTTTGCCCATGGGATTATGGGATATGTAGTTGTTAGATAGAAAAGAGAGACTTAACCCAAGGGATTAAACTAGGTTAAAACCCTCTTCCATCCAACAATGAGACACAAGATGAGCTTGGCTTCTACCCTTGAAGGAGAGCCAAACTACAGGGACCTTGTCCCTTTGTTGTATAGAGGAGAATCAACCAAATCCAACCAATCAGCTAGGGCATAAGATGAAACCCTAATTGAGAAAGATCAAAGCATAATAGATTGTCAGAAATAGATATAGAAAATCTAAAAGCACGACAGAGACCAATGAATAGAGAAGAACCTAGATCTAAGTTCAAGAGCACAGAAAGACCAAGGCACTAGGAACACTAGACCCAATTTAGGGTTTTATAGAAACTCAAAGCTTCGCCTGACTTGTACCTACAAAACCTTCCTTATTCCCAGATCTTGTCTTCTAAAACCTATTACTTCAACATGCACACACAAAAGAAGGAAAGAGGGTTGGTGGTATTTAGGAGCTTGCCTAAGTCAAGCTCTGTGAATGGCATTTCCACCTCTGCAATAGCAAGGATAAGAGATCAAAGAGTGTGTGCCCTAGGAGGGCAGAGGCAAATTTGAAGTAGAATGATATGTTGTAACAAAGCATGAAGGAAAGAAGTCACCATGAGCATGGAAACCCCAGCTTTCTTGATGTGGCATCACAACTTGACTCGAGAGGTTGATGTAGCCTCAAAGAAGTAGAAAGATCTTCACAAGACATGAAAGAAGTTAGCATAATAGCAATAATCCACTATACAGAGCCTTAGAAAAGAATAGAGAAGATGAGAGAGAAGAAGAGAGAATGCAAGTGTGCCTAGATTTCTTAGAGAACTTAGAGATGCTCAAATGAATAAACTAACTTGCTTATATATGTTGGGAATTAAGGTGTCTCAACCTTGGTAATTCCTTGTATTATTTTCATTATATTTATTTATTTATTGCCTATGTTGTAAATTAAATTGTAAATTCATACTGTCATCTTGTGAGATGTGGCATGGTGATGTGTCATCCTACATGGAAGATGACAACTTGTAATTTTGTCCTCACATGAGGAGATAGGTGTCCCACTTTGTGGTAGGAGTATTTTTCCATGTGTCGGCATCTTGGATGTTGTGTAATGGAATATTGACTGAAACGGTCATGACAGATTCCTATAACGAAGTTATGACATGTAAGAGTCAGAAATAGGAGATTCTATGACAGGTGAAGACATGTGTCGAAGAGCATCTTTAAAAAAGGCATCTTTGGGCACCCCAAGGTGGACTATGACATGTTGTAAGAGAATATGCTATTTATAGCCTGTGTATGACAGATTCTCTTACAGCTGTAAGTTATGACAGCTATGACAGATTCTATGACGGTCGTAAGAGCATCTGTCATAGCCCATTTTGGAAATAGGCGACCTCTTTGGGATGGGGTGTGTGGACAAGTGGCAGAAGCATCTTACAATGCTGACCAAGTGTCCATAGGCATGGGTTTTGGGGCCATAAGGCCAAGTTGGATGCCCATTCCAAGATAGAGGCAATTTTGCCTTGTATTTCCTATATAAACAGGTGCTTTGATGAGGAGTTGCATTATGTGATTGATAGGTACTATTATGTTGTTGGAATACCTCCAAATACGAGTGTCGAAGACTCTTGAGAGCTTGCATTGCAAGTGTATTGTAAACAACATTTAGATTTGTTAATACATTGTGCAGGTTTTGGAGTGTGGGGTTTTTTCTCTCGAAAGGGTTTTCCCCATGTTAAATCTTGTCTCTCTCTTCTTCTGTGTCATTCTATGTGTATGTTGTTTTCTGCAATATCTCTGTTATTGGGTTGATAACACTGTAGTTGTAAGGATTTAAAATAATTTGCACTCTACTTCTCTCATTAGATTAGCGTAGGAAGTGTGTTCTGTGTACCTTGCTTCCTTTCAAAATATGCATTCCCACTCACCAACAATGAATAAAACCAAATGGGGCTGATATGTATAAGCTAAGGAGGTGTTCTAAGCTGACACCATAAAAATAGGATCGTGGCTAACATCTAGGACTAGGGAGCTAGGTGCCCTAGTCCTTTAGCCCCACAAACTCCGAGGAGTGTTAATTAATGTGGGCTTAGACTAATCCTAACTTTATTTTATTGGGTTTGTTCATCAAGATCGAGAATTTATTGTTTTAGGTCCACACGGGTGCTAAACTAGGTGTAAAATGGCAAGGGTACACATTTTACCCCATAACATTTAGCACCCACTTTAGTGTGGGTATGATCTTACACTCATACTTGCACTAAAGTACGAAGAGGACATATTTAAATCACAACAAATATAGAAGTCATAGAATGTCACCAAAATTGAGGTGTGATCAAGCCCCCAAGTTTAGGATTTTAGGAATCTATGATGATTTGCATACACATAAGACATATGACATAATTCACTCAAACATAAATCACTTAGAAAAAATAAGACAAGACAATACATGCATAAGGCATACACTTGAGCAATCACAATGTATACACACAATACACAAAGTATACATGCTTGACACGAAGCATACACATAAGGCATAAAGTATACATAGAATGCACATAAAACACACATGGAATACACACAAAGCATTCAAGGAAAATACATGAGGAATACATAGAGAGAGAACATGAAGCATGCATAAGGAATAAAGAATGCATAGAAAATAAGAATATAAGAGAAGAATATACGCATCATACAACAATCACAAGAAGCACATAATGGCAGACCTTGAGTCAGCATGAAAAAGAGACCTTAATCTAAGAGATTGTCTCAATCATCATGCATCATTCCCCGAGATGCAATAAGAAGAATGCTAAGAAGGGATTAGTTATAAATGAGAAGAAAAAGAGGATACGAACACATCATACACATAACCCACATCAAGAAAAGTGTTTCCACTCAAGGGAATACACAACCCACCTCCTGCAAGAGGATTTACATGAAGCCTTGAAAAATAAGAAGTCGTTGCAACGATACCCAAAGGTACTGTAGCCAAACTCAAGTTGGTGGTTCCAACCCTTCTCCCAAACATGCAAGGAGCTTCAACTTAGGAGAACAAGATAGACTCAAGATCTTGCCTCCAAGCTTGACATAATCCTTTCCAAGAGAGTGTAGTAACAAACATAATCAACAAGTGTTTTGATAGAAAGATGAGAGTAAGACTCATAGCACGATATATTCCCCCACCTTAAAGTGGTTGCTAACTCCATCAGGGAGAAATTATCTTTAAGGTAGAAATAAGGAATAAACAGAAACAGGCACGAGAGCTTTCTAAAAGCACATGCCCGAATGATATGTGTTATTAAAAGCTACATCACAACAAGGGGTTGCCCCCAGGATGAGAAAACCAAGGCAATGCTTGTAAGCATGATACATAATGTCTTGTGTAGTCATGGTATGATGTCGAGCATTGCAACAAGGTGCCACACAAACATGAAGACGACAGAAGAAAGATCGCTTGAAAGTAGAGTACACATGAATTGAATCAACATGAAAGGATGCTAAATCATCTAAGAAAAATAATGAAATTGTACATCACAACATATAGAAGAATGAAGATACATATAGAAGAATGACACGATGCATTCTTTCTACTTGTACCTTTGTGCTAACAAGGGTGCCAAGGGAGAAATAATAATCAACAAAACATCACAATACGGGGATAGCAGTATGTACAAGCATTAAAAAAAATGAGAAAGAGGGACTGCACTTGCGAGTTGGCCTATAACAAATCATCCTCCTCCAACTTGATTTATAAAATGGATGGAGGACAAGCTGCTCTAGGGACTACATCAAGCATGGTGAAAAGTGCTAGAGCCATACCTTGTTCGAAGTTGTTGAATTTTGTTGCCCAAGCCTTGGTATTCCTTAGTGCAATAGCCAAGTGCTTGATGATATGCACAATAATGAGGTGTTGAATGATTATTGTGTTCAATCTTTTTGTGTGTTGGAGTAGGAAGAGTTATTAAGCAGTTTTTGAATAGACTTGGCAACATACACTCTTGTTGAGATAGAAGAGAAGATATAGGTGGAGTAGGAAGCAATCCTTTATGTTGTGAACATGGTGGAGAGAACGTAGGAGAAGGTTGGAAACCTAAACCTACTAGTGCAGTGTTGGTTCCACAAGTTCCTTAATTCCTTGTTCTTTGCATCCTAACTAATTTCCATTGTATCCAAGTTTAGGAAGAATTTTGAATCCACTCCCATTACACTTCTTCAAGTCCACAGGAATAGGAGAGGTCATATGACTATCTTTGTTGAAATGAGAACTATCATCGTGTGTTGAAGAAGATGGAGAAGGATCATTCTTTTTATCATGGTGAGGATGGTCCATCTTTGTTTCAACAAGCCCATGGAGGTTGAAATCTAAAGGGACCTCATCATTACCAATACATGCATTAGAAGAAGATGCTTCATTAGATTGAGATGATACTTTATCACAAAAGGCCACCATTTCTTTAGAAGAAAGTGGATCTTCATCGATATCAAAAGTTCCATCGTTATTACTCTTGAGTTTAAGTTTGTTATGAGTATGAGATTGTGTTGAAGAAATTTCATTTACCTTTGGTTGTGATGGTGAGATTTTATGCTCACCCTTAAAGGTGGGTGTAAAATCTAACAAACCCCAATCATCACCGAAAAATGCATTCAAAGGACCGACACTATCCTAACCAATATTGTTGTTAGTAGCGGATGGTAGTGGTTTGGTTTTTTTTAAAGAAGGGATCAAATTCCTTAGAGGAATTTTATGTATCACTTCCATTTGTAAGCAACTTTCCGGAACTAAATCAACTTCAATTTTATGGAGCTTGTTTCCAAATATGAACAGTATTGAATGATGAAGGGTAGATGGGACTGCCTCCATGGCATGAATCCACGGTCTACCAAGAAGAAGATTGTATGAAAGAGAACCAAGCATGACATTAATAAGGGTAGGCAATGGCACAGGTCTAGCCTTAACATTTAAGGTGATTGTACCTAGTGATTGTTTACCAACATTATCAAAGCCACAAATGTTGAGTTTATCTGGTTTGATGAAAGATGTATCAACATTGAGTTTATGTATCAAATCTATGCTACAAACATTAAGACCTAATCCACCATCAATCATAGTGCATCTCACCCTCATTTTATTAATGATGATGAATATCATAAGAGGCTCATATTGGTTTTGAACTTCTATGGAGGTAATTCATGTTGTTGAAATAAGATATATGATGTTGTTGCATGCATACAAGTAAATAGAGAGTCTACGTCATTCAGTCTAATAAAAGGTGGAACAACTACCTTTTGTAAATCCTCTTGGAGCATTTTGTGATATGTAGGTGAAGTTTGATTTAAATCCCATAGAGAGATCTTAGTCGGAGTAGCGCAGAGTTGCTTGTCAAGATCATATTCTCTACCAATATGTTGAGAAAGATGAGGTGGTGGTGGAAGAAAAGGTTGAGAATGTGGAAGAGAAGTGGGCACACTCAGTGCTTGCTTACTTTATTTGTTAGTACAGGTGCTACTTAGAAACATTAAACCGTAATTGAGCAAGATCAGAGCATAACAGACTATCAGAAATAGATACAAAAAATCTAAAAGCACAGTAGAGACTAATGAACAAACAAGAACCTAGATCTAAGTTCGGAAGCACAGAAGACCTAGGGTGCTAAGAGCCCTAGACCCTAATTAGGGTTTCAAAGAAACTTATAGCTTCACATGACTTGTACCTACAAAACCTTCCTTCTTCATGGATCTTGTCTCCCGAAACCTATTATCTCGACCTGCACACACAAAGGAAGGAAAGAGAGTTGGTGCTATTTAGGAGCTTGCCTAAGTCAAGCTTCGTGAATGGTGTTTCCACCTCCATAATAGAAAAGGTGAGAGATAAAAAAGTGCATGCCCTAGGAGGGTAGAGGCAAATCTGAAGTAGAATGAAATGTTGTAACAAAGCATGAAGGAAAGAAGTCACCATGAGCATGAAAACCCTAGCTTTCTCCCGATCACCTTAAATCATAATAATAAAGAGGTTCAAATGCAAAATATAGCACTATGAAATGATTAATTATTGAAATACCAATCAGATATGATGCAAAAATTAAAAAATTATATCATTTTATAATGATCTAAACTTATGGAATATAGATCATGTGACAAATATGCTTTTTCTACACTTAAATCCAATGCTTGATTTTCAAATTTCAAATGCCAAAATGCAAGAATGTTGTAAACACAAGAAAATATAAGGTACAAAAAATGAAAGCAATTTAATCCACTAAATGATATCATCAAAATCTGAAACAACTCACTAATCTACAAACCCTAGGTTCAAGACTAGCTAGATTTTCAGGGAATGCAAGGTTTTTGTAAACCCTAACAATGAAATAATGCAAAATTAAGCTATATAACTATAAAAAATGATGAATGAATTTAATCTAATCAGATTTAGGGCAACAAGTAACTCAAATCTGAAGTAATAAGGATGCCAAAGTGCAAGATACGACGGGTTCACCAAAATGTTATATGGAAAATGAGATCTAGACTAACATGTACATCATCCTAAATCAATCCTTCTCCACATAACATTGGAACACGAATCAACAAAACTTTATACTCATCTATACTCCTCAAAGGAGAGATGAGAGGTCTCTTGATTGGTCCCTTTGTTTCCAAGGAGAGAGATCTTATGTCTAATTACCAAATCTAGGGTTTCTAGGGCTAAAATAGAGAGATCGAGAGTTACAAACCTGAAATTTTCAAAAACCTAGAAAGCAATGGCAAGGAGGAGCTAAATAGAGCTGATAGAACCTGATTCTAGAAGATTTTGGTCATCTAAACAAGGGGATAGGGGTGCTAGGCAAAATGATCTAAGAAATTTAAATGTTAGCCCCCTTATTATCTAAGAAGGCTAAATGTTATGTCGTAAATTGTGCTCCTTGGTTGTGCAAGCACAATTTCACTATGTTTAGCTCCTCCCTTTAGTGATCCCAAGCCCAGTTCATTTTTAGGTCTATGCTAAAGTCCTGATTGGACCCCGATTCTATAAAATGTCATGATTTTGGCTAAATTTTGGATGTAACCCGAAAACTAATTTGAGATTTGGAGTTAGCACCACCTTAATTACGGGCTTGTAACTTAATTTCCCTAAAGGGCCTAGGGCGCCCAGCACCCTGGTCCCTCCTATGTTTTTAGGGAGGCAAATTAAGTCCACAAGTTAGCTTTTATGATGGTTAGGGTGCCCCTAAACTCAAATTTTCTTTTTTTCATGTGTTGTCGGCTCTTTAAATCAAATTGCTCATTTCTTAAGTCTTGTATAAAATCAAGTAACCTCTTCATTTAAAACTATATGTGATCTTGATATTATATGGACATTATGCTCTCTATGCTATTAAATTATTGCATGTTTCTATTTGATCAAGTGGCGCTCAACTTTGTTCTTGGAAGGATTTGTATGAAGGCTAGGAAGTGAGATCTTGAGTCTATCTCATTCTATTCCTAGGTTGGAGCATTTTGCATGGTTGGGATAAGGGTTGGAACCATCAACTTGAGATTGGCTTGAGTACCCTCCAAGGGTATGGTTGCATCACCTTCTTATTCAACGAACCTTCAATGAATCTTCATCCATGAGGTGAAGTTGTAGGCTTCCTTAAGTGAAGTATTCTTTTATATCATTCTATCCTATTTGCTTGAGTCATCTAGGGTTAGGGTTTGATATATTTGATTAGATCTTTCATGTTATTGCTCACAATTAGTGTCTCTAAGCACACACAACATCTTGTTCTAATCTTGGCTATCCATGAGGTAGGAATACCGAAACGGAGCTTGATTGAGGAAAGCTCCTATATAGCCACAACATTTTTTCCTTCTTTTATGTATGTAGGTTGAAGCAACAAGTTTCGAAAGATGAGATCTGGGAAGAACAAAGGTTTTGCAGGTGTAGGTCAGGCAAAGCTCTGATTTTCTACAAAACCCTAATTAGGGTCTAGGGTGCTAGTGCCCTGGTCTCTCTGAAATTTTAAGCCTAGGTTCCTGCTCTGCTTTGTCTCTTCATCTCTTCTATCTTTTCAGATTTTCTATTTTTGTTTCCAATAGTCGTCTGTAGGTCAATCTTGCTCATTTAGGGTTTGATCTTTTGCCCTAGTTTGCTTGGTTGAATTTGGTTGACTTCTCCTCTATACAACAAAGAGGAAAAACCCTTGACTTTGGCTCTCCCTCAAGGGTAGAAGGCAAGCTCAGTTTGTGTCTCAATGTTAATGGAAGAGGGTTTGACCTAGTTTAACCTTTTAGGCTAGATCTCTCTTTCCCACTTAACATTTTTGGTGAACCCGACTCTTCTTACACTCTTGTTTCCTCCTAAAAATAATTTGTTTTCTATCCTAGATCTGATTAAAATTGAGTTCATTTATCATTTTCATACTTGCATACATCACATTTTGCATTTAATTCATCACAAGGGTAACAAAAACCTTGCATTTCCTAGAAATTTAGCTAGTCTTGAACCTGGGGTTTACATATTAGTGAGTTGTTTTAGATCTTAGTAGCATTTTTAGGTCGATTAAAGTGATTTCATGTTCTATACCTTATCATCCTTTGTGTTTAGTGTATTCTTTTCATTTTGGCATTTGAAATTGGAAAAACAAGCATTTAATTTAGATTTCAAAAAGCTATACTTTTTACATTGTTTACATTTCATAAGATTAGACCATTGTAACTCAATATAATTTTTTGATATGATGCTTTAGATCTGATTATAACTGATTTTGTTACACATTTATTACATGCACACCTTGCATTCATACATATATATTGATTAGGGTTATCAAAAATCTCATTTTATGGTAATTCTATCTTGAAAATTGAAAAATCCTGCTTATGTTTAGTTAGCAATTGGATATAATTTTGTTGTTCATAGCTTGGTATATTTCATTTCGTGTAGCATCAAAATTTAAACAAACTTCATTTCATTCCCTCTCTTTCATTTCATCTCTATAAGGTTTGAAAAAAAGTAGGGTATGCAAATATGTCGAGCTTCTTCCTTCAAGATTTCAATGCATTTGATGAGCCATTTAGTAGTAATGATTTTGATATGTTAGCTAAAGTCTTAGATGACTTCATCCCTACATAATCATCCTCTATGACTCCTAAACCATATCTTTTTCAAATATTCATCAATACAATTTATGTTTCTGGTTCCCAAAAAGAGCCTGAGAAACCCAAGGTTGTTGCGCATCGTTGTAATGATGCTCCTCAATCACAATCTATCACAATAGAAGGTTCTCTGAAAACACCTAGACCTCCTAGTTATAGCTTAAACTTTGCAACAAAAATCACTAGAAACAATCAACTCAATCAAAATGTGTTGCAGCAACCCATTCATCATGAGGTTTATCACACATATAACACTAAAAACAATAAACAAAAGAAATGGTCAATCACATTTATTCCAACTTCTCTTCCACCTTCTCAACCTATTCTTCCTCAAGCACCTCATCTTCCTACTCATACTGGTAGATATTATGATCTTGTTGAGCAGCTCCATGCTACTCCAACAAAGATCTTTTTATGGGAGTTGATACAAACATCACCTACATACCACAGAATGCTCCAAGAAGCTTTACAAAAGGTGATTGTTCCACCTGTTGTTAATCCAAATGATGTAGCAATCTTGTTAGATTGTATGCATGTGACAAAATCAGAAATCATTTTTCAACCACATGAATTACCTCCCATAGAAGTTCAAAACCAATACGAGTCTTTTATGATATTCGTCATTATCAATAAAATGAGGGATAGACATACCATGGTTGATGGTGGATCAAGTCTTAATGTTTGTGGCATACACTTATTACATAAAATCAATGTTGATACATCTCTCGTTAAACCAGATAAAATCAACATTCGTGGCTTTGATAATGTTGGTAGACAATCATTAGGTACTATCACCTTACCTGTTAAGGTTGGACCTGTGACATTGCCTACCCTTATCCATGTCATTCCTAATTCTCTTTCATACAATCTTCTTCTTGGTAGACCCTAGATTCATGTCATGGGGGTAGTCACATCTACCCTTCATCGATCAATTAAGTTGCTTCATGACAATAAGCTCCAAACAATTGAAGTTGATCCGATTCGGAAAAGTTGTCTACAAACTGAAGCTAGAAATAGACAATATTTTAAACCTTTACTTTAGTTTCTCCTCTTTCTAAAGTTAACTCTCCTTCCCCTCCTATGGAGGTTATTGTAGAAGAATATAATTCACCTTCGAATACACTTTTTGGATATGATTGGGTTCATTATACTTTACACCTACCTTTGTAGGGGAGTATGAAGTCTCATTTTCAAAGTTAGAAAGTTCTAAGGTTACTTCAATTTCTACTCCTAAGACACCTAAGATTTCTTTGAAAAATAGTGATGGCAATACTTACTCGTATACTGCAGCATATGAGACCTATGAGGTACCTCCTTCCTCTTTGGAAATGGTATCTATTTATGGTCGTGGTTTTCAAATTCTCTCTCAATGTGGATACAACGACAATGGTTGTGGTATAAAGGAACAAGGCATTAAATTCCCCTTAGAGGCTAATCCACATTACTCTTCATTTAGACTTGGATATTATCCTTTATAGCCCACTTAAGTCGCTCGTCATCCTAATTTAAATGTAAACACAATTTCATCATCTACAGATCATATTTCAACACTTAATTAGGTATATCCTGAGTTAATTGATACAATTGTGATTCTAGAAATATTCCTTTCGATAGTTTTTCAACGGATGAAGCTTTAACTAAATTCCTAGGAGCTTATGATCATTTTCCTTGTTACCATCATGATCATAAATTTCCTTATTGTTTAAATGTGGAGGCATACTTTGGGAAAGATGCTTGTTTATCTAATGGTACTTCTACATCTCATGAATCACCTATGGAATCCCTTCATCTTCCTAAAGTCCCAAATCACAGTACTCTCCTTAATGGAAAGACTTTCAATGTCTTAATGGATAAGGATAACCTTGAAAAAATTATCCCTATTGGAAACTGTCTAGATCCTGAAGAAAATAAAGAACTTACTTCTCTTTTACATGAATATCCTGACCTCTTTGCTTGGACATATTCTGACATGCTCGACATTGAGCCTAAGGTGGTAACACACAATATCGTCATTCATCCTGATGCTAAACCTATAAAACAAAAGATTCACAAGATGAATCCTAAGGTTGCATTATTAGTCAAAGCTAAGAAGAAAATCTTCTTCAAGCAAGTTTTATCTGCCCTATTGACTACTCACCTTAGATCTCGAATATTTTGGTTGTCGCTAAAACTAGCAATCATATTCAAATTTGCAATGACTTTCAAGATTTAAATAAATCATCTTTAAAGGATTATTTTCCCCTTCCTAATATTGATATGATTGTCGATTCCACTACAGGCCATGCCTTACTTTCCTTTATGGATGGTTTCTCTGGTTATAATCAAATATTCATCAATCCTCAAGATCAATATAAAACAACTTTTATAACTCCTTGGGGAACATTTTGTTGGGTTGTCATGTTGTTTGGATTAAACAACACTGGTACAACTTATCAACGTGCTATGACACTTATCTTTCATGATTTCATGTATAATATTTTAGAGGATTATATCGATGACATTCTAGCTAAATCTATTTTTTGCCAAAATCACGTCAAAAATCTTCATCAAATCTTTAAACGTATATGTAAATACAACATGCACTTGAATCCCTATAAATGCATCTTTGGTGTTGATAGCAGTAAGCTATTTGGATTCATTATTTTGCATCATGGTATTGAGGTGGATATGAAAAAGATTGACGCTATTGTCAACATGCCACCTCCTAAAAATATCTCACAACTTCATAGTTTACAAGGGAAGATACATGGCATTCGTTGATTTGTTTCACAACTTGCCGGTAGGACTCACCCTATCACACAACTACTTAAGAAAGAATCTAACTTTAATTGGGATAAAGATTGCCAGAAAGCTTTTGATGTTCTCAAAAGCTACCTAGCTAATCCTCCTATATTACAACCTTTCATCTCTGGATGACCCTTTATTCTATACACATCTACATCTCCTAATGCTCTCATAGCATTGTTAGCACAACATGATGATGATGGAAAAGAACACATTGTATATTATATTAGTCAAACCTTGCTTGATTATGAAATGTGATATTCTGTGATAGAAAAGCAGTGCCTATCTCTAGTTTTTGTAACACAAAAATGTAGACGTTATCTACTAAATGTCGAAATTAATGTGATTGTAAAATTCAATCCTTTGAAACATCTCTTTGCTAAAACAAATCTTTCAAGATGTTTGGCGAAGTGGGTTATGTTAATGTAATTTGATCTTAAGATTGTCTCCCAAAAGGGAATTAAGGATCAAGCGTTGACCAACCACTTAGCTGAAGCTCCTTCACCATTCTCTATTCCGAATCAAGAATCATTCTCTGGTGATCAATTAATCCTTTCCATGGATGTTGGTAGTAAGTGGAAGTTATTCTTTGATGGTTCTAAATGTCTAACTAGCTCCAATGCTAGTGTTATACTAGTACCTCCATCAAGTAGGTCGATTCCTCTATCTTACCGTCTCAACTTTCTATGTACCAACAACATTGCAGAGTATGAAGCCCTTATTGTTGGCTTGCGTGTCGCAATGGCTCTCAACATTATAAACATTTCCATATTCGGTGATTCTCAATTGATCATAAGACAAGTCACTGGATCTTATCAACCAAAGCAAGATAAGTTATCTCAGTATCAAGAATTGGCCTTATCACTATTGAAGAATTTCTCATCCTTTACAATTGATACAATTCCACGAAAAGATAATCAACATGTGGATGCAATGGCAAGCGTTGCTTCTCTTATATCCCTTGATGATTCTTTGGGGAACTATCAATTTATCATTCATAATCTCAAATCACCTTCAATATCAAAATTATCTAATATTGCTTTTTGTAATAACATAGATTTAGTTGAACGGTACTCCCATATATTCCAATATTTGTGTGATGATACCTTTCCTGATCTAGCATCCAAAAGTGCCCGAACTCGCATATGCAAACATGCAACATGCTACATCATCTTATCAAATATGCTATATCACCGAAGCTATGAAGGTCTTCTCCTTTGTTGCCTTAATAAATCTGAGATCCAGATTGCCCTAGAAGAGGTTCATTTAGGTGCATGTGGAGGACATTTTGGTAGGAAATCTCTAGTTCAAAATTTCATTCGTATGGGTTACTATTGGTAGAACATCGAAAGAGATTCATTTGCCTTTGTCAAAAAGTGCTCTCAATGCTAACAACATAACAATCTAATTTGAGCTCCTACCCAAGAACTTCATTCTCAAGTTTCACCTTGGCAATTTTCTATGTGCGGCTTGGATCTTATGAGAAATTTTTCACCTCCCTCTTCTCAAGGACACGGTTTCATTCTTATAGCTACTGAGTACTTCATGAAATAGGTCAAAGCAGTTCCTCTCCGATCCACCACTGTTGAAGTAATCTATCATTTCATCCAAGATAACTTAATCTCTCGATTTGGCATTCCTTCCACTTTGGTTTCTAACAATGGTGCATCATTTAAGAACAAAGATGTGAAGAAATTCCTAGAAAAATATAATATTCAACATCACTTCTCTATGCCATATTATCCACAATCAAATGGACAAGCAAAAGCTTCTAACAAAATAATTGGATAAATTCTTCAGAAAACTATTAACAAACATCAAAAGGATTAGCATACTTAACTATCTTATGCATTATGGGCCTATTGAATGAGTGTGTGTATAGCTATAGGTACTACCTCGTATATGGTGTTGATGCGTTATGGGCATGGATTCAAAATCCTTTCTAAATAAGGATACAATGGACACCAAGTTAGGACGCAAAGAACAAGGAATTAAGGAACCTGTGGAACCAACACCGTACTTATATAAAGTAGGTTTAAGTTTCTAGCCTTCTCCTAAGTTCTCTCCACCATGTCCACAACAAAAAGGATTGCTTCCTACTCCACCTATATCTTCTCTTCTATCTCAACAGAAGTGTATGTTGCTGAGTCTACTCAAAGACTGCTTAATCACTCTTCCTACTCCAACACACAAAAATATTCAACACAATAATCATTCAACACCTCATTATTGTGCATATCATCTATCGCTTGGCCATTCCACTAAGGAATGCCAAGTCTTGGGCGATAAAATTCAACAACTTTGAACACGACATGGCTCTAGCACTCTTCACCACATTTGATGTAGTCCCTAAAGCAGCTTGTCGTCTATCCATTTTATAATAAGCAAGTTGGGGGAGGATGATTTGTTATAGGCCGACTTGCGAGTGTGGCCCCTGATGAGGTTGTGCTTTGTTTTATTTCTCTTGCTTTAGTTGATGCTTTTAAAATACATTCCCAGACTTTTATATACATTGTCTATGCCTATAATCATCTTTAAGACATTGAAAGCACTAAGAATGGTACATGATATGTTGGTGAATGACTATGTGTGAATTAATGGTTGCTCATAAAATATGATAGTAATTTATATTAATTTTAGTAGTTTGTGACATATAAATATTATGTGGTGAACTAACCCCTATGCAGCAAGAACGTGGTTACATTTCATGGAGACAACCTATCAGCCTGTAGCAAAGGAGGTGTTCTCATCTACAACAGACAATGCAGTTACCCGCATCCGAAGGAAAAGGACTCTGAATTGAGTGGGCATGAGTTGACCATAACTCCCCACTCATCAATGGTTTTCCTTCGATAGTTGACACAGTCGTGAATAATGTAGGAAGCTCAGATCATGGTCTATGTTCTGTTTCTAGTTATGACTATTTTCATAATGACTAAGAAGAGTCATAGTGGGACTGTGATGTCTAATTATCTTTGTGGTAGTTAGTTTCCTATTTCTAGTTTGATTTATAATAATTTCTTCTCCCTATGTTTGTGTGAGAATGGATGAGTATGGTATTAGTTGCTTAGAAGTTCTATTCAATTAGGAAACTCAAATCTTGTCTATATATGTTAAATTTTGTATACGACAAGAGAGATTAGACAGAGATTGTATTAAGTTATTATTGTATTTTTTTCAGCATTCAATAAAGAACACAGGTTTGAATTCAGTCAATGATTGGGTGATACAGTAGTGATCTATTTTAGATTATGTAGAGATATAGTTACCTCAAGTGGCCCTTGCTTGAGTGACTGTAATCTCCACAGAATCTAAACTAGATCACTATTGTATCACCAAATCATTGACTGAATTCAAACTTGTGTTCTTTATTGAGTGCTAAGAAAAATACAATAATAATTTGATAACGCAATCTTTGTCTAACCTCTCTTGTCATATACAAAATCTAACATATATAGACAAGATCTGAGTTTCCTAATTGAAGAGAACGTCTAAGCAACTAATATCATACTCATCCATTCTCCCACAAACATAGGGAGAAGACATTATTATAAATCAAACTAGAAATAGGAAACTAACTACAATAAAGATAACTACACAGCATAGTCCCACTATGACTCTTCTTAGTCATTATGAAAATAGTCATAACTAGAAATAGAACATGGACCACGATCTGAGCTTCCTTCATTATTCACGATTGTGTCAACTATCGAGGAGTGGGGAGTTATGGTTAACTCATGCCCACTTAATTCGGGGTCCTTTTCCTTTGGCTACGGGTAATTGCATTGTATGTTGTAGATGAGAACACCTCCTTTGTTGCGGGCTGACAGGTGGCCTCCGTGAAATGTAACCACGTGCTTGTTGCATAGGGGTTAGTTCACCACATAATATTTATACATAACAAACTACTAAAATTAATAGAAATTACTATCATGTTTTATGTGCAACCATTAACTCACACATAGTCATTCACCAACATATCATGTGCCATTATTAGTGTTTTCAATGTCTTAAAGATGATTATAGGCATAGACAATGTATATAAAAGTCTGGGAATGTCTTTTAAAAGCATGAACTAAAGCAAGAGAAATAGAACAAAGCACAGCTTCATCACTTCCCCCAACTAAACATGTTGATGGTCCTCCAACAACCAAGGCCTTTGATTATATTGAAGAGTAATTTCTCTATAGTCTGTAGGTTCCATGACTCCCCTATCATGTTTGAGATAGAAACCCTTCTACTCTGCCAACTTGTTCCACCTAGCCCATTTGGCTGCCTGGGATGTCCTTTGTTCTTGCTAGTGTGGAATTGGATAAAGGAGTAGGGGAGGATGAAACACCAGAGGCATCCAAGTAATCCCATGTTCATTGGCTGCTCTGATATACTTTTGTGCCCTAGTGATTGTTGCTGAGAAGTTAAACACTGAGTGGGGCTCTTTCCTTTGCAATGCTAGTATCAACTCATTCCACCTACCTTTTGAAAAACCCAAAGCCTCCTTACCAATCCCCTCAAAGTTAATTCCTTAAATTTTTTATAATCCAGTGCCCTACATTATAGGAGTTTTGTTTCCACCTCAGGATGTTCAATCAGTTTAATCCATTCTACCACTATTTTATTGGAATCTAGGGCCTCTGCTCTGATTTTGAGAGGAATTGACTTCTCTCTCTCAATATATTGTTACTGAAGGATCCCTCTCCTATGCTCATTCTGGATGAATGATGCTAGGGCCTTTAATTACACATCCCCAATAACAATTAGGGGATTGTAATTGGTATCATAAGGAATAACTAGCTCATGTAGATAGAATTCACACAATTGGTTTTGCATCTCAGGGGTGGCTTTTTGGTAAGCTGTCAAAAATAAATCAGGTGTAAAAAGATAAACAGGGGCATCACTATAAAGTTGGCTAAACTTAAATATTATTCCTATAGTTAAAGGGCATAAACCCTTGCAGGTGGTTGGCATCTCATCAGTTGGACAATCATGTCCTCCATCCTATTCATTTTGAATTTTAGTCTTTATTTCTTTATTATTATCCTCAATCTCTTTGTTGTGCTTTTCCTTCAATTCATCTTGTTCCTTTATAATTTCATCTATCTTATCCCACAATTGCAAAGTAACTATTAACAAGGTTGATGGTGCAGGTTCCTCTGGCTATTCTTCCTGCTGCATAGGATCTAGACTCCTTTGATTAATTTCTATAATTGTCAATTGGGCCAAATGGTCTAGTCCTGTTCTCTGTTATTGGTAAAAATGTAGTTGATCCTCTAACCTCTTAACTCTATCATTTAACCCAGTTTCCTTTTGTTGAAAATCCTTCAACTACTTCTCTAATTCTACAATTTTCTGCAGAGCTACCTGCAACTCATCCTTCTTTTCCTCTATTGTATCTTCAGAATCCAGCAGTAATTCTTCCATCTAAATTTTATCTAGAGAAGCTGACAAGTCTGGGTTTTCTGTATCAGGGGGAGGTCGATGTCATTTCCTAACTATGTATAAGTCCTCTTCCTTTGACTCTATGTTAGTCTCCAAGATGAGTGTTTGGACTAAATTCCTATGTTCTCTATCAACAAACAAATTCTCCCTTTTGGAGTCTATGTCAGTTTGCACATCAACCTCATTCTTTTGTTTAGGAGGGGTTTTCCCTCCTATAACTCCTTTCTTGTTCAGGAAACGTAAGCGCCTGTGTGGTTGAGTGGTCACTTTTTGTTTCTTTTTAGATCTAGAGGAAGAAGAGGGTGTTTTCTCTTCTTAGTGGGATTTGATGCAGAAGGAGGATTTTGTGAAGTTTTAGGTGTTGTAGGTGGTGGACTGGTAATTCTAGGCTGTAGTTTTTGTTTTTCACTTTGCCTTGTGCGGCTAGAGGTTTGCGAGGGTGAATGCTCTGGCAAAGGGGTTGACACTGGTGAAGCTGCAGGTGTGGGAGACTTTGCAGGTTCACTCATAGGGTTATCTATACTTGGAGCTAAGTGCTCTAAGATAGTTTCATTATAGCGGGTAGGTGAAGTTGTTGGCTGGGAAGAGGCTATAGGTGCTTCCTCTCCTTCCATTAATTGTACACTTTCTACTCGTGCCTCTTTTTCCCTCTCTAGATCAACCCTTAAGGGTCCCTCATCAATATGGTTAATCTGAAGAAAACATTCCCAAGAAATGTCAAGAAATTGAATGGACAGACTTCTTTTTATCAATAGAATGACCAAGCCATCATGAGATAGTGATGACTAGCTACTTTTTCCTCTTATACTCGGCAGACATTCTTTTCAGCAACTTAAACAAGAAACTTGGAACATTCACAACCCTCCCATGACGGAGATGACTTAGAAGTTTAAAATGTACAATATAAAGCAAAGATTGTCTCCCATCACAGGTAAGATACTTGATAATGTAGGTAGCAATGGAAACTCATAACCTGGGTAAAGAAGTACATTTGGTATCTTGTGATGTAGATTCTATGCTTTCTCTTGGTTGAACGAATTCAGCTCTTGCTGCAACAACGTCAGCTCTCGCAAGAACTCCTCTCCAACTTTTGGTAACCCTATTACCTCTGCAATAGCAACTTCAGATGCATCAACCCTTAATTCTCTAATTGTAGCTTCATTATTTTGAAATGTTCTCACAAACTCCTAAGTCATGGCTTCATTATATTATGTCAACTTAAGAAAAGAATCCAACCATCCAGCTTGTTGGAAGATAGGCCTACAATCTGGGTTAGTCAATAATGTTGTGTGATCTATAGGCTCTCTCCTAATTGGTTCTCCACCCATCATTATATTCTTTGGTTTCCTTATAGTTGTGGTTCACTTGTGTGCCTAGTTTCTATAAAACTCTGTTACTGAACCTAATTCCACCTTACAAATTCAATTCCATGTTCTTCGGCCAATGCATTTACCAATCAATTATTACCAGTTGTGTTGCTATCTTGCTTGAATGTGTAAGGTATGCAACGGATAGTCATTAACTATGAAAGGAGAGGTTTCAGCTTGGGTGATGTACATGAAATCATTTCTGCATATGAAAATTCCCCCCAACTAAGGTGGCAATCGTCCTAAAATGCGATGACAGGGTAAAGGTATGGAAGATAGGGTTGAAAGCAATTCAAATTGTGCACAATATTCAACTTAATGATTGGTGAAGAAAGATTTCTATAAAACAAATAGTATTAAATGTTAATTAAGAGCAGTTGTGAGATAAATACCTTTCTAAATGCTGACAAACATGCAATTGGTGCATGTGAAGATGATGACATGGCAGTTGGAGTGGATGTGTTCGAAGAAAGTTTTGAAGTGAATCAAATGGATGTGACATTGAAGAAGTGTGCTGAAGGGATGAGTGTTATATGTGTGACACATAGTGACAAGGTACAGTGTGATGCATGCTAGAGTAGCTACATGCATGTAATCATAAATATGATGTGAACAGGGCCCATGTGATTTGGCTGCAGGTGCAGCAACTACATGTCTCTCAAAAATTATGACCATTGTAGTTGTTGTAGGTGCAATTGTACAAGTCTCATGATACAGTAGAAATCCTATGGCTACATGTCCCTTGAGTAAATTGGTTACAGTCTAGAATGGTCTTCAACTGGATAGAAGGAGCTTATTTGATAGAGCCTGATGTTGAGTGATTTTTTTAATATTGTTTTATCTATTTACAAGGATTATAGAAATCATACCTAAGGAGAGAATGCATACAAGATGGTGGCTTCATCTGTTGTTGTAGTGCTAGGAATAGCTGTGACTAGTATGAGTGCTATAAAACATGGGTATCCATATGTCCTCTTAATTACTAGATAAAGCTTGCTTTTTCCAATGGCTTTTTATACAATTGCAAATGGTGTCCATTAACCATCAGTGAAAATCTGACTGGATCAATTATTGTTAGTTGGATTCCACCATTAGGAAAAGCTTCCTTAATTTTATAAGGACCCAGCCATCTAGTCTGCAATTTGCCTTTATGATCTTTGTATCTGGAGTCATAGAGCAGTGCCTAATCACCTGCCTGAAATTCTTTGGTTTTAATGTATTGGTCATGCCATTTGGATCTTTGCTTTTGGATTATTTCAGTGTGGTGGACTGCTTCCATCCTTAACTCTTCTAAAGCATTAAGTCGGTGCAACCTTTCTTGTTGAGTTGTTGATAGATCCATCCCAAGTTGAATGGTCATTCTTAATGTTTTGTATTCAAACTCAATAGGAAGGATAACCTTTTTGCCATAGACCAGTTCATAGGGTGTATACCTTGTTGTTGTTTTCCATGTAGTTTTGTATGCCCAAATTGCTTCTGAGAGTCTGGTAACCCAATCCTTTCTATGTAATGCAACTGTCTTTGTTAATATTGTCTCAATCTCCCTATTTGTGACCTCAACCTGGCCATTTGACTATGGATGATAGGGATTGGACTTCTTATGTTTGATTTCATATTCTTGAATGAGGCTAGCAATGAGTGCTAATGTAAACTGTGGTCCTTGGTCTGTAACTTTTTCCTTTGGCACTCCATACCTTGTAGATATTTCCTCATACAGGAATGTGGCAACTTTACTATCTCTGGCAACTTTTAAAGCTTTCACCTCCACCCACTTTGTTAGGTAAACAATGCACAAACCAGTATATACTCTTTATTATCAGAGGAAGGATCAATGGGCACAATAAAATTAGTACCCCATTTGTCAAACAGTGTTACCACCAATTGTGGTTGTAGGGGCATCTCATCACTTCTTGTAGGTCTACCCATCCTTTGACAGTGATCACATATCCTTGTATAGAGAGTTGTATCTTTGTGCAGAGTTGGCCAGTAGTATCCAGTGGTTAGGACCTTGACTATTATTCTCTTAGTTACAAAGTGTCCCCCACACGGTTCATCATGACATGCCTTGAGAATGTCATATACTTCATCTTTTCTGATACATCTTCTAATAACATGATCAGGGCCTGTGTAGAAGAGATAGCCAGCTACCCAGGAATAGGGAAGGTTGTGTTCAACTAGGTTGTGCCTTTCCCTTGGTGAAAGATGTGGAGGTGTTTTCCTTGCAACTAGATAATTTTATATGTCTGCATACCAAGGAATTTCTATAGTTAGTGCAAATAAGTGCTCATCTGGAAATGAATCATCAATAACTGGATCTTCATTACAAGTAGGTAGCCTAGAGAGGAAATCAACAACAACATTGACATTCCCAGGTTTGTCTACAATAGTGATATCAAATTCTTGAAGTAGCAACAACCATCTAACCAATCTACCACTTACCACTGGTTTTTTCATCAAATACCTTATTGTTGCATGGTCAGTATGAACAAAAATAGGATACCCAGTGATATAGTGTCTGAACTTATTGATTGCATAAATAACATCTAACATTTCCTTCTTTATAACACTATAGTTGAGTTCAACACCTTGTAGATTCTTACTAATGTAGTAAATAGCATATTCCAAATTTCCTTCTTTCTATCCTAAAACAACCCCTACAACAAAGTCAGAGGCATCTATATGAATATGGAAAGGGATTGCCCAATTAGGTCCTCTGAGTATAGGTGTCTTTGTCAATGACTCTTTAAGATTTTCAAATGTTGCTTGATAGTCAGTTGTCCAGTTAAATTACACATCTTTAGAGAGTAAGATAAATAGAGGTGCAACTATCTTACTGAAATCTTTGATGAACCTTCTATAATATCCTGCATGGCCAGGAAAGCTTCTAACATCCTTCTACTTTTGAGGAATAGGTAATATTGAAATGACTTCAATTTTATTTGGATCCACTTGAATCCCTTTCTTGGACACAAAGTGGCCAAGCACTACTCCTTCCATCATAATGAAACATTTTTCATGACTAAGAGACAGGTTATGAATCTTGACATCTTTGGAGGTTTTTTTCAAGGTTTGTCAGCGCTTCTTCGTAAGAATCCCCATAAGTGGTAAAAATCATCCATATATACTTCCATAGAGTCCTGGGTAAAATTAGAAAAGATGCTTAAAATAGCCCTTTGAAATGTTGTAGGTGCATTACAGAGTCCAAATGGAAGGATTGAATAGGCATAGGTCCCCCATGGGCATCTAAATGTAGTCTTATCCTGATCCTCTAGGGCTATTTTGATCTGATTATAACCATTGAACCCATCAAGGAAAGAAAAATACTTCTTCCCAGCCAAGGAGTCTAATACATAGTCAATGAAAGGAAGAGGAAAGTGATATTTCCTAGTGGTTGTATTCAAGTCTCTGTAGTCTACACAAACCCACCACTTACCTCTTTTTTTTGGTACTATGACTAGTGGGGATACACATTGGCTATCTAATATGGGATATATGAATCCTACATCCAGTAATTTCTGCAGTTCATTCTTCACTATGTCTCTTACATCAGGGTTCATTCTCCTCTGAAGCTGCCTAACTGGCATGCATCCTTCATTGATGTATATCCTATGCATGCAGGGGTTAGGGTCTATGCCTTTCATATCATGATAGTCCCATGCAACTATTGTCTTGTGAGTTTGCAGCATTTTTATCAATTCAAACTACTGCACAATTATCAATTGACTATTTATATTAAGTGTCATGTCTGGTGTAATGTCAACTGGTGTTGCAGACATCATGACAGAGGCAATATGTAGTCCTGATAAATTGAGGCTACAACTATGGGTAGAAAATGATGAAACATGTGAGTAGTAGAAGCGTAGGCTTGTGTATTAATTAAAGGCAAAATATTATGCAGTGGGAAAGTCAAGCATACTAGACATGGGTCTTACTGCGGGTCCCTTCCATAAGTGTTTTGTATTACATTGGAAAGAACTTCATCCTCATCCTGGATATTCAATAATGGGCTTTGTTGAATTTTCATTAATGTCTGAAGAGAATATTGGTCAATATCCTCCAGGTCTGGCCAAATAGGTTGCTCCTGTAGATGAGGGAAAAATTAGGGGAAATGCAAGAATCATCAATAGCAACAACAAAACTATGTAAATTCAAGCCATAAAGATCGTAATCTAACAATGAAGCACAAGATGACAATAGAAATCCAATGATAAAGCTATAATATCTCAATTCCTATGCCAAAGTTAATTCTCATCCATTGCTCTTCTCAATTTTGCTTTGTTTGCTCTTAGATTTGTAGCATGCAAGATATATGATAAGCCCAATATGGATGTATGATAGCAAGATCTCAAGATGAATGATAGGAGTGATAGCAAAATATTGAAGATTGTGGTTGTGGTTAACCTTGAAATGGAGATGAAGGCTTGCTTTTTTAGAGGACTTGGATTTGAATGAAGGGTGAGGATTGAAAGGTCAATTGTGTGATGTGGACGACTAAGATTAAGAGATGATTTAAGAAAGGGCCCTTCATTTAATAAAAGGTAATGGTATAACAATTTTTTTAAATGAAGGTGGTAGTGTGACAATAGTATGACAAATGATTTAATGAGAGGGGGATGTGTGTGAAGATAAGAATAAAGGTGAGGGCTAATTTAAATAATTGAATTGGATGATGGAGGAAATGGGGCGAAGATAAGAATAAGAATAAAGGTGAGGGCTAAATAAATATTTTATTTATTTAAATTGGATGATGGAGGAAATGGAAAATTATTAAATAATTGAAAACCATTATTTAGTAATGTATGAAAAATAGATAAATGACTAATTAAATAATTAAAAATAATTATTTAATTATAGAAAGGAAGAGGGAAAAATGGAGATGAATAATTAAATAAATAAGAATTTATTTAATTATAGATTAGAAAGGGATAATTAACAACATAATTAAATTAAAAAAATTTAATTATTTAAGAGGAATAAAGAGAAAGTGAATTACTTAAATAATTCAAAATTATTTAATTAATAGAAGAATATGGCATAAGGAAATAATTAAATAATTAAAAATTATTTAATTATGTGACAGGAGATGGAGATTAGTGTGAAAATGTTACTCACAGACTCAAGACATTTTTGAGTGTCTACATTTTATCCCTCTTTGATACAATGTGAATCTGAACGTTGTGTCAAAGAATAATTAGAAAAATTCAGCTCAGGACCTGCCCTAGTGTGCCCCGGATAAAGCGGGATAGCATGATGCCCCCTCGGGAAATTTGACAAATTTTCAAAAAATTCCAAAAATTTTGGTAAATTTACTGATAGGTCAATTCGATAGGCGCAAATGTATTGGCGATGAAAAACTTGGATGATAGGACAGGCACCCTCAAGAGCTAGAGGTAGGGACAGACAGAAGAAATGTTGATGCAAAAGAGATGGTGTTAGTAAGAAATGAAGAATGATTGGACGAGTGAAATGAAATGAGATCTTGCTTGATAGATTTTGAGATTTAATTTTATTACATGATTGTCATCATAGAGCTTTTATTATGGCAATGGATAATGAACACCATGGCATGATATAGACCAAGGCACAAAATGTGATCCCTTGCGAAACAGATACATGACAGATAAGGAATGCCATGACGCAGACTAGTAACCATAGAACCTTGTCAGAATATGTGAGGAACTAACCATGAAGCATGTTTGTACTAGTACAAGAAAGCGTTAAATGACCTTTCACTTGCATAAGGTGATTTTGATTATGCCAAATGGAATCTCAATCACACACAAGGAACTTAGTTGTCCAAGTCATATTGCTAAGACAAACCACAACTAGAAATCAAAGAGAAAAAGGTCATGATCCATCATCGCTCTTCTCATCACTTGTAGACTTCCTCAAGGTGCATAGTAACATGACCAAAGATCAATCAAATCAAAAGATAAGACAAACTAAACCAACAGAGTCAATAGCCATTGAGATCTTCTTGTTCGATAATGAGTGTTTGTTTGATAGGAGTGCAGGATAGTGCCTGGTTTCAAGGAAGCAAACATGTCAAATAAGACATCAAGTTTGGTTTTGATGATGCAACCACCTGTATAAGGCAAATGATAAGATTGTGTCTAGTTTCAGAAATGAGACACCTCGTATAAGACGCCTGGTCTGGTTTTGAGAGTGTGACAATCTCAATAAGACTGATGATATGATTGATGTGTGATTATAATGTCTGGTTTCAGGAAATGAAGCATGCCATATAAGACGTCGAGTATGGTTTTGACAATGCAACATTATGTATAAGACAATTGATAGCTGATAAAAATAACTGATAGTGATGAATAGTCATGACTGGGCAATTGATCAGTTATGATTGGAGACTTGATGGATAGTTTGGCCTGTTGTTTCGAGATTTGTTAAGCTCAGTTCTCTATAGAAGATAACTGGTTTATGTCTGATCAGGGTGTCAACCTTAGTGAGGGATAACTTATTATGGGATATGAACAATGGTAGACTCAACTCAATGGACCCTAAGGGACTGACCTAATGTCTCAGGGGCTCATCGTTGATGGCCTTGCCTACGTAAAGCATAGAGACAACATAGTTCAACAAGGTGGACTGACACTGACTCGAACTCGATAACTAACACTGTTTTTGGAATTTTCTTTGATGTTTTTTTATTTTTTTTATTTTTTGAAATGTTTTGATTTTTTTGACATTTTTTTATTTTTGCATGTTTTGATTTTTTTTTTGGATTTTTGAAATGTCTTGTGATGACTGACACACAAGAAAGCATGCACAAATGATACAAAAACAAACAAGGTAATGCCCCTATCAAGCTATAAACCAATAATTGATTGATCGATCGATCGATCGATCGATTGATTGATTATAGTGTTGTCATTGTAGGGAACGATATATCCCTAGATCAACACAAGGATGTGGGAAAGACCTATCCCATTGATGATGATGATTGATGATTAATTAATTGATTGATTTGGTTTATGACAAAATTAGGATCAAGACCAAGGATGTGATTAGATAATTTGACAAGATGGATTAACTTGATTGGTACGGATAATGGATGACGTACATTTGGATTATTGCTTGGATTTTTGGATATTTGTTTTGGGATGTCAATGGATTACAATTTGGATAGCCTTTGTGTTGGCTACCAATGACAAGAGAAAACCAAGTCTAGGTGCAAAGGATGGAGATGAGATTGGATGAATGGATAAAAGGGTGGGCGATAGTAAATGGGATGGAAGGCTCATGATAGATGGGTGGATAAATGGATAGGCAATAGTGGATGGGAATAGAAAGCTCATGATATATGGATGGATAAAATGATAGGCCATGGAATGGAAAGCTCATAATAAATAGATGGATAAAAGGATGGGATATAGTGGAATGGATGTATGCATCATAAGGGAGCTAGGATGTGATCTCCAAAAACTATGTCACATAGGAATAACATGCCCCATTCTAGGTGTAATTCTTAGGATTTTATATGACAAAGCTTATGACAATAAGCTAATGATAGGATTGTTTGCAAAGGATGAGGTATATCAAGAGATATCCAAAATATTTGTCAACATTTTGCCCCCATATCTTTATCAAGATCAAAAGGAGGAAAGGAGGATGGATGGACTCAATAGGATAGGTATATGGGTGTAATGGATAAGGATGGTAGGATGGTATGGAAATGGTATAATGGAATAGATATTTTGGATGAGACAACGTGCCCCCAAGTGTAAGTGACATAGATAATCAACCTACACATGACACCTATTTGCCAGGTTTTCATCATGGTACTTATCCAAGGCATTATCAAGGGTGGTTTTCACTGTTGGACGAAGGGATTTCTCTTTACTATTTTGATTTTTCTTTTTTTGCCTCTCTTATTTTCATTTTTTTTGAAATACTTGGATGGGATAGGTGGATTTGGATAAGAGGGACTCAAGCATCTAGTTTCATGAAGGGTGATAGTCGCATTACAGATGGATGTCAACACATGGACCATGTCAAATGTCATTATGCTCATAGATGTTGGTAGGGGATTGCATGAGAGGGAGATGGAGTATATGGATAATGGATTATGATGTGGATTATAAAAGATTTATGCAAGGGTGGGGGATAGTATATTATGGAGGGAAGGATAGTGGATTTTGATGTGGATTATGGATGGAAGGATGGATGGTAGAGATTATGCAAAATCATGGACCATAGGAAGGTGATGGAGGAGATATGTAGGATAATGGATGAAATATGGGGAGATGGAGGTATGTGGGAATGTTGTAGAATGGAAAGGAATCAAGACCAACGGTTGCACACATCGCGATAAACATTGAAGCTTTTGATTTGGAGGAGGTGTAGGAAGTAATTGATATGTTTTCTTAGGAGATGGTCAATATAGGAATTTAGGGACCCACATAGACTTAGGATTTTTATGATTTTTGTATTGCTTGTGGGATGAAGGAATTTTAAATTTGTGGAAGGAATGAGATTTTTGGATGGAATAGGATTGTTGGGATTTTTGAGATGTAGATGCTTCATTTGACTTGAATTCTTTTTTCTTAGGGACCCAAACCATTTTTCTTTTGGACTTTTATGGTGGAGGTATGGGCTTGGATAGCCTTTTGGATGGATTTGGCTTTAATTCTTTGTATTGATGTCTTAAGGCATTAGGATCTTTAGGATTTTGGCTTTATGGAAGGAGGCATCCAAATTTTTATTTTTGAATCCCTTGGGATTGGTGAAAGCTTCTTGTTTAGACAATGTGTGCATTTGTTGGTCATGATTGGGAATGTGAGGGGATTTATGGATAGAGGAATTAAAAGTGGATTTGTGAATAAATGGAGAAGTGGATTGGGTGATAGGGATATCAAGTGTTGGGAGAAGTGGAGGTAGAGTGGATGGTGGGATATTAGTAGTGGGAAGTAGTGGAGGTAAAGTGGATGGTGGAAGGTGTATGGTCACATGATTTTGGGATTTGTAGGACAATCGAGATGGATTTAGGAAGCATGGAGGTAGTACCAACATCTTGAGATTGTTTTCCTTGGGGTGTATATCCAAGGCCACATGAGTGTGGAGGGACATTGACATGGATAGGCTCCAAAATACCTTGTTCATGAAGGCCTAAGCCTTTACCTTGATAATTCATTTTTTGGAGTATGCGATGGACAATGGGATTATGGGTGTTTTGGACACTAGACATGAGTTTGTTATTGGATGAAGAAGGTGAGGTATTGGATAGTGGTTGTTTCTTTCCTAAGGAAGAACATTCATGGATGAAGGTGGTAAGACCAAGGGGATATGATGGTTTTGTAATGTGGTCGATAGTGGATGACAAAGGATCATTAGGATCTTTATTATCATTATGCTCACTAAGATCCAAGCTATTTGTTTGATCATCTATGGTTACTTGGGAGCCAAGTGTCTCATCAAGGGAAGTGAATGTTTGTACATCATGGATAGGGTTAGGTGGAAGATGGATAGAAGTAGTTTGAATATCTTGCTCATGGATACTTATGGGATTATGGATAAGTGGAGTGATTATATCTTGACCATGGAATGTATAAAGTTGGCTACGAGGATCATCATGGCTTTCTTGATCATAGATAGGATCTTGATCATAGATGGGATCTTGATCATAAATAGGATTAAGTGTGCTATGGATGGGATCATTTCACTTATGGATAGGCTCATGATCATAGATATTATCTTGATCATAGAAAAGAAATAGGTTATGGATGGGCTGAATGGAAGGGCTTTGATCTTGATTTGGATGAGGGGTTAATGTTTCCACATGCTTACGATTAGACTCTTGACATATCTCTTATGGTTTAATGGAAGTGGATGTGGGAGACTCTTGGATAGGTTTGATGGGCTCTTGACAATCACCAACATGAGGGTACAATGGATCTTGACTTGGACTCAAGGGGAGAGACTCTTCAATAGGCTCGATGGGTTGTGGACTACATGATGTATTTGGAAGACTAGGCATGGTGTTTGAAGACTCTTTGGTATGCTCAAGGATAGGTATTGGATGACATAGTTGATTCCTTGCTAATAGCCATTGGATCACATCCTTCATAAGTGTATGGGTGGATGGATAATATAATGGATGGATAATAATGGTGGATGGTGTTGTAGGCTTAGGATTAGGATTAGGTGGATGGATAATGAGATTGGATGGATTGGGATTAGGAGTGGAAATGTCCCATGGTGGAGGGATAAAAGGGGTTAATGGATTAGGAGGTATGTGGGTTAATGGATTAGGATTAAGAAAGTTAGAGGAAGATGGTAATGAAGGGATTGAAGGGGTTGATGGATTGGTGAATGGATTGCATGGTGGTGTTGGTAAAGGGCTAGTAGGATTTGAGATACACATTCATTTGGATGGTGATGGAGAGTGCTCATAAGGTGTATAAGCTAGAGTGGTGTCTCCCTTGTCAAAGGTAGCATGAGGTCTTAAGGATGCTTGATCTTGTTGCAAAGGGTAACTTAGGCTTGCATGTTCTTGTTGGGATGTGAATTGATATGTGGAACTAGAAGGAGGGCCACTTTGGATTGTGATTTTGGGTTTGGCATGGTCAACTCAGAGAGGTTGTGGTGGCATATCCCTATAAGAAGATGAAGGGTGATAGGAGGTTGTAGGATGGCTAGAAGCATTCACATGATGATAATGTTCAAGTTCATCAAGGTATGCGTCATAGTTTATGAGATTCTCATATTCAAAAGGTTCACCATATTCTACAAGGACCTCATAATCATTGGTACCAAATTCAAGACCTCGTATTATGACCGGGGGTTTTCTATTGATTATGAGTTTAGTAGGCTTCTTTTTTATTGTCACAACCATTTTGACAAGTGATGGGTTAGAAGGTGCTCAAGAATGGGGTGTAATGAAGATTATGTGGATGAAGTTGGATTATGATTAGGATTAACCTAGGATGACAAAGGCTAACTAGAAAATGCAAGCTAAACTAGGAAAATGCAATGAAAGAACTAGATGAAATGAATAAGTCTCAGGTCTAAATGTATGGTCATTGTCCAAATTAGCTTTGAAATGTAGATGCTTAGGAATTTCAACTTTGTAAAGGTGATTAGAAAACGTAGCAAACACTTGACATATAGATCTTTGGTTGTTTTGACTCTTTAACTTTTGGGAAATGAGGTATTTTGCAAGTTTTCTTCCACAAAACTCGCTAGGCCTTGGTTCACAAACAATTCAAAGAAGCACAACCAAGCTAGTAGTATAGGGTTGTCTACTATAGTGGGCTTACCACACCTTTCGGTGTTTTTAAATATGATAAAAAGGAGTAGGTAACTAGAGTATGCCAAGGTCTTGAGCCACCTTAACACCTCTCGCCTTGAAAGGATGAATCTAAACAAGGAACCGTGTCACCTCAACCAAGAACCATACATGGTAAGTAACTTCAGGGTACCATTCGTATTCCTTGCACCACCATAGTAGATAGCCAAAAGGTCTTAGGCTTCTAAAAACAATGGTTCGTAGTAAAGGAACTCCTAAGAACACCATGACATAGTAACGATGAGAGATCAAAATCTCTAACCCACGTCCAGAATCACCTGGGACCGCAAAGGCTCGTCCCCTATGGCACAAGTGGATTAATCTCACCTTTTGATTCTTGCCCCTTTATATAGCTCGCTAGAGATACATGCTTGTGTTTGAACCCTGGGGTGAACTCCCAGGCAGGCCACCTACCCAAAAAAAGGGGGAAAGCATGTGTATTGCTATTTCTTATCACCCAAGAATAGCACATAGTGCAAGGGGAAAGGATACTCAAGACAACACGGTGCTATTATTTCTCATCACCCAGGAATCACACGTAGCGCAAGGGCAGAGTATACTTTAGAAAAACACGCTTTCGGTAACTGAATCACATGCATGCAAGTGCACAAGACATAGAAGACACTCGCTCTTTTTAAGCACCAAGTCTAAATGTTCCTAAATTAAAAATCACAAACACACAATGGAACCCTGCAAGAAATTGGATTAGTAGTTTCAATGAGTTGATCTTTGGCAAGCGAAAGCTACAAAACAAGTATGTTAGATTGAAAAGGATAATCTTGGACAAATGATTTTCTGCAAGAAAATGTATTAGAAATGATAATGAAATCCCTGCAAAATCATAAAATGATGTTATAATGTGGCTATAAAAAGATATGCTCATCAGAAGATTGCAATTTCATATTTTTTTTTGACATAGTCAACTTAGATTCGATTATTTCAAGATGTTTTTGACCTAAAAAATAAAAACTCAAAGAAGAGACCCCTATTAATTTTCTGAGTGCTTTCTAGAAATATAAAAAAAGTCAAAAAAAATCCCTAATTTGCACCTAGAAATGTGGATTTATGAAAATCCTAAAGCTGACAAAGATATGCTTATTTTACACCATCTATGACCTCAAAATTAAATCTGTAAAGAATAGACCCCTATTAAAATTTCAAGAGCTTTCCAAAAATATAAATGTTTTTGAAAAATTCACCACTTTACGCATAGATGTGCATATTTACGAATAAAAAAAGTAAAATCGCTATAACTCATTCAAAAATGATGATAAACATGTGATTTTTTATGTTGTAGCTTTCTTAGATGATGCACAAACTCCTGTGAAAATATTGTAGAAAAATTTGCATCCATTTAGAAGATATGATGAAATCTTTAAAATCTAGGGTTTTGTCCAAAAATAGCATAAACCTACAACAAAAAGTTAATAAAACCTGCAAAAGGCAAGCTAGTAGATTTGGAAATTTAAGCACATATTCACGTCAGGTTCACCAGATGTAGATGAAGGAAAAATCAGGAGAAATGCAAGAATCATCAATAACAACCACAAAACTATGTAAATTCAAGCCATAAAGATCCTAATCTAACAATGAAGCACAAGATGACAATAGAAATCCAATGATAAAGCTATAATATCTCAATTCCTATGCCAAAGTTGATTCTCCTCCATTGCTCTTCTCAATTTTGCTTTGTTTGCTCTCAGATTTGTAGCATGCAAGATATATGATAAACTCAATAAGGATGTATGATAGTATCTCAAGATGAATGATAGGAGTGATAGCAAAATATTGAAGATTGTGGTTGTGGTTAACCTTGAAATGGAGATGAAGGCTTGCTTTTATAGAGGACTTGGATTTGAATGAAGGGTAAGTATTGAAAGGTCAATTGTGTGATGTGGACGACTAAGATTAAGAGATGATTTAAGAAAGGGCCCTTCATTTAATAAAAGGTAGTGGTATAACAACTTTTTTAAATGAAGGTGGTAGTATGGCAGTAGTATGACAGATGATTCAATGAGAGGGGGACATGTGTGAAGATAAGAATAAAGGTGTGGGCTAATTTAAATAAATATTTTATTTATTTAAATTGGATGATGGAGGAAATGGAAATTATTAAATAATTGAAACCATTATTTAATAATGTATGGAAAATAGATAAATGACTAATTAAATAATTAAAAATAATTATTTAATTATAGAAAGGAAGAGGGAAAAATGGAGATAAATAATTAAATAAATAAGAGTTTATTTAATTATAGATTAGAAAGGGATAATTAACAACATAATTAAATAAAATTTATTTAATTATTTAAGAGGAATAAAGAGAAAGTGAATTAATTAAATAATTCAAAATTATTTAATTAATAGAAGAATATGACATTAGGAAATAATTAAATAATTAAAAATTGTTTAATTATGTGATAGGAGATGGAGATTAGTGTTAAAATGTTACTCGCAGACTCAGAACATTTTTTAGTGTCTACAGCTCCATATCAGCAAAAGGTTGTGCTGGGGGATAAATGACTGATTTCTTTGATATATTCCCATTGGAAATTATCATATTCCCAAACTTGCATCCTATGAAGGCATCTATTGTTGCCAACCAAGGTCTCCCTGGGATGAGTGGATATCCTCCTAAGCTGGCCTTGGGTTGCAAAACCGTAAAGTCTACAGGGTATTCCCATGAATTTAATGTAATCACTGGATCTTCAATGACCCCTTCAGGTTTGACAGCTAACCTATCTACCAAATGTAAGACTGTTGGAGGAGGTCTTAAGTTAATCAACTGAAGATTATTCATTATTTCCTTTGTCATCACATTTATGGTAGCACCCAAGTGAATCAAGGTGTTTTTGATAAGGGTACCATTGATGTTTACATCAACTACAAGGCTTCTAGGATTTGCATATTTTGGGTCAGCCAAGTTACCTAACATAATATCAGCAAGTTGTCCTATAACATGTACTGTCTGAAGATCTTTTCTCTTTCTTCCTGGGTTTTTAAGGCATAGTTCCCTTATAGCTTTGGTATATATAAGTACATCCTTGATAGCTTGGATTAGGAGAATTTTTACATAGACATTTTCTAATGAAATCAAAGTCAGGTTTAGATGGAGGTGGTGCTTGCATGTTTAATCTCTCTGGAAATGGAGGACTTTTGGTAATGGTTTCTTCCTGTGGTGAGGTTTTCTCGAGAGGGCTATGTTGGTTATTTGAATGGTTTTTAGTGTCGAAGGTTGGTTTTTCATCAGCAAGTTCTGTGATAAGTGGTTATTAGTTTATGTTTTTGATTAAAGGGTTAAACGGGTTTTGAAGAGGCCCCAAAACCGTTTACAACAAGCAACTACAAAAGATAAGAAAGCCAACCGATAGCCAACCAACAACCAAAAAACATAACAATAGCTAAGTTAAAGGCAACAAAAAAGGTCCAGTAGCCACACAACCCACTATTGCAGCTTCTTCAGAGTATCATCTGCTTCTAACTCCTGTTCATAAAAACTTTCATGAAGCTTGGCAAAACTCACCAGTTCCTTCTTTTCATCCTCAAACTACTTCTTCTTGCTTCCCCTGATGTGCGTCGATGGGCCACCTTTGTCATCCTACAAAACCTGTTTACCCTTTTTTTTGTCTCCCTACTCCTTACCAACAATCACAATATCCTCCAACACCAAAATATCCTCACCAATAGGATCCCTGACTTGGTCTTTACGGAGCTCTTTCAACTTATCAATAAGGAGGCGCATCCCATGAAGATTATTCTGGATCATGCACTGGCTTATTTTCACAACCCATTCAAGGTTTACATTAATCCCAACAAGCTTCTCCTCCAAACTCTCGATCCTTCTACCATACTCCTCCTTCAACTTGAGGAGCTCTCATTCCATTTCCTCCACTCTAGGAATCACTTCCCAACCCTAGAGAATCTCTCTGTCCTAATCAGCATTGATCTCCCCCTTCCGGTCCAATTTCTCCTGCAGGGTCCTCAACTTAATGTTGATTCTATTGATCTCCACAAAGAACCATTTAGTCATCTTATGTTGGCCATTAATTGCCTCTCTCACCATTCCAAGAGCCATGACTAACTCATCCCTATCATGAGCCCTAGCAACCAAAACCTCAAAGTCCTTCAGGAGATTTGGGGAGGGATTAGGGATACCTGGAAAAGGAATACCAACGTTTGGCTCCTCAATGGACAAACACCTACCTTTTCCAACACTAGGTTCAACCACCAAAACATTCTTCCCGATATCAGCACCCAGCCCCATAGTAGGTCTAATTTTAGCCTCCCTAGCTTGTTTGTTTTTCACTTTCTTCATAGACACAAGCCTTTCCCCTTTCTCTGAGGATTTCCTTTTCTCACCTCCCACTCTCTCCTTCCTACCCTCCGGCTCCACTTCATCTCCTATATGAGAACCCTTAGACCAAGAAATCTAGATATCCCTTCTATTATGTCTCTTAGTTTTCCTACTAGACGTCTTAGCCCCTTCCTCCAAATCATCTTCCTCAACCCACTCCTCATCCCCAGTATGGGTCTCCAAGTCACTGGAAACCAATAACACCTTCTTCGAAGAGGATTTACTCTTCACCCCAATCTTGGGGGTATTATCCTTCATATGCTCCATGATAAGAAGGATTAACCCTTCATGGAGCACCGACAGTTTGGGATTTATAACATTCTCCTTAATTGAAAATTCCAACAAAACCAAAATGTAGAATGGGAAAGAAACCAGCATTTCATGATGAAAATGGTTTAGAATATTGAAATAAAAGCCATATAGAGCAAAGACCCTACCATCTAGGGTTATATACCTCGTTATAACCTTAACCACCTCAACCCAGATGGGCTTGATGGACATCTGATTGTAGCCCCCGACTGAAGCTTGACCAGCTTGCTCCTTTCATTTCCTTTGAATAAATGAGCCATGGCCTCCTCACTAGCCTTCCTCTCCTTGAAAAACTTATTTCTGCTGATAGAAAGACCAGTAATCTCAGCAATTGGGTCATCCATAATGCTGAGCTCCCAACCATAAGCATTCATCGTGCAGTTTTTCCAGTTCTTGGCTAACATCAATGTAGCAATGGGATCAAAACCATGTAGAATCTCCATATAAGGAGTCAAACCCCCCTCCTCCACTATCTTCCACACTCTATTGTTCTTGTGGACCCCATCACAGGATGAGGATTCCACCTTGTTTCTTTCCCAACCCATCTCAGCATTCAAATCACAATTACTCCAGGTAGCAAACCAGAAACTCAAGCAGTGAAAATGATACCTTTTCGACTTGAAAGGGCCTCTAACATTACCCATAAAACATGTTACTTGGCCCTTCATCATTACCTGGACAATATTTAGATACATCTTCATCATAATAGCATTAATCTCCCTTGAGCTGGCTTCCATGCTGGCACTCATAGTTAATCAAATTTTGTGCCTCAATCAAAATCATAGCCAAGACATCCCAAGTGAGTAGAGTCTGGTTGGTGACACCAACATTGGTGAACATGTCAGCCACTTTATTCCCTTCACAGAATATGTGGGTGATAATCACATCTTCAAAGGTTTCCATAAGCTTAAGAGCCTCTTTGATGAAGGTAGCAATAGTCCAACTAGGAATTTGGACTTTCTTTAAACAATTAATAATGTTGCTAGAATCCCCTTCAATCCAGACCTTCTTAAAATCCCTAGAGTGGGCAAGTTTTATACTATTGTAGGTCATTGCAGGTTTGTCTAGGTACCTAGAGGGAGTGCCACAGCTGATAAAAACCTGCCAAAATCATCTCTCATCACTCCCCCACCACCAGCAACTCAAGGATTCCCTTAGCTACCACATCAAAATTAATTTTAATCCTTCCCACAGGAGGAAGTTTCCACACGACATCACCTCTAGGTTGCTTCATCTTCTTTAGCAGAATAGAGATATCACAAGGAAGGTTCCAATTCTTAGAGATCTCCAAATCCATAGGAGAAACCCCCAACTTAGTCCCTTGAGAGAGTTGTTCTTCGATCCTCATAGAAAAGTTTTCCTTAATACATCTTACCACCATGTAAAACATACCCTCAGAGTCCACACTATCCTCCCTAAAAATTTTGTTGTTCCTCTCCTTCCAGAGGCTCCAAGCCATGTGGGGGATCATTAAAGACCACAAAAATCTAAGAGATAGATTCGAAGAAGGGCAAGACCATTAAGCAATCAGATCCTGGAAAGAGTTAGGAAAGACCCAGCTAAGGTTCCACAAAGACAAAACCTTCCCCCAAACTGACATAGAGAAAGGGCAACTAAGAAGCAGGTGGACAGAATCTTCAGAATCCCTAAGGCACAAAGGGAATCTGTTAGGCATCAAAAAGCCTCTTTTGCAAAGATTATCAGTTATTAGCACCTTGTTTGGGAATCAGATTGGGATTCTTTGCAAAAGAGGCTTTTCAATGCCTCTTGGGAATCAGCTTGGGTTTCCAGAGTTTGGCCCAAAAGGGAGGATCTTCCTGAGGTTGGAGCAACATTTCAAAACCAGAAGCGTGTAATATCCCCTACTTGGAGTATGCTTGTTTTTTCATAATAAACATACTCCAACATACTTGTACCCTAAATCAGATCATTAAAACTAGGGACTAATTAGTATTCATAATATACTTGATGATTACTATATTTAATCCCCAATCCTTACCTATTACCTAATCATCAACCCTACAGATGATGGGGGATAACCATGTTAGGGTGCTAGAAAACTATTCTCCACAAGTGACGCCCATGGGTTTCATGAACACCCGTCAATACCACCACCTAGCCCAAGCTCCAGGAACACCCATCCATACCACATTGGGGAGTAGGTCCAAGGGTTTCATGAACACCCATCAATACCACCACTTGGCCTGAGAGCTTCAGGAACACCCATCCATACCACTTTGGAGATCACCTTCCTTGTGAGATATTAATTCCGCCTCTCCCTAACTTCCCAACCAATCCTCATGAGGGGCAATAGAGAAAGATTAAGGACTGGGTCATGAATATACTAATCCCTTGTATATCATGAATATATATTATATATGTATATGATCATAGTTATTTTGTAAATCAGAATTGATAGCTATAATCTTATTTACCATATTTTAGATATAACTCTATATAGAGAATAAATGAAATAATTCATAGATATTCATTTATTTCCCTTAATAGAATACAAGTATAATATTAACATAAATTAACATTTATGAATACATAAGGATAGGGTGTAACATACTTATCTGCTATTGCACCAAGTAAAATAATATCAAATCTGATGTAGCAATTTATGCTTTGTTGTTATCCACTGCTACCCTTTCAAATGGTAGGCTTATTACATTAATATCTTTACTCAATATACTTTCTTGTTGTTATACTCAGAAAATATATCAGAAATATTTATATTTCCAACTCAGAAGTAAATCATTCCCATGCCTCCAAAAAATACTTTTACTCACTTTTTATATCTCTCCAAGGGAGGCGACTTCTCTCTAGAGACATAATACTTTCCAAAAGATGCAACTCTACAATTACATACACCGCTTCATTACCACTTTTAATCTAAAACACCACTTTAATATGGACCGCTGCCCTGGAGAATTAAAAAAGTGATAGAAATACCAAATCTCAGGGTGTTCCTCTTTGTGGCTTTGTAATGTAGGTACATTTTGGAGATTAGTGAAGTAAATGTGAGCTCTTCATTGAGTCTAGAGCCTCCAAAAAAGTAGAGTTGACTTTTGTTATGTCTGAGTTGGACATTAGAAGCCAGATCTATGAGATTTTTCATTTGGGTGGTGCTTGCCATATCCAGTAGATAGTTATCATTTTGTAGTATTTTGGATCAAATTTGACCTTGCCATCGCATCTAAAAGGCCCAAAAACCCATAGATTGACTATTGAATTGTCAAAATCATAGTACTTTACCCCTAAACCTTGAGGAAAACTCTACCCTGCTTATAGAATATTCCTTGGCATCTTCATTAAAATTTTGCTTGTGAAGGCATTCTATAGATTGTGTGGAGGTGTAATTTTTTTCTAGGTTTTTAAAAAAAAATCATAAATTTTTATGTGGAAAAAAATTTGAAGCGGTATGGATCTACAAATTTATTATTAAAAAAATTAAAAGTAAGAAATTTTGTTGGGGGTGTTGTATAGGTGCAGGCCCTTGAATCACTACTTGTGACCACATCTAAGCCATAACCTTTGTCAAGCAACCATAATAATATGACTCAACCCCTTCAATAAGGTTTGAATCCTTTAAAAGCCACTAGCCTTGCTTTAGGCAGACCCACAACCATAGGTGGTGGCTCCCGTCACCTCTCTTAAGTTGCATGCCCCTTTGTTTGGAGCATGAAACCCTTGCAATTTCTTTGCAAACTTCTCACTAGTACAGGCCTGTGTGGCTTTGATCCCCAAGTCAACATCCTTATCTGGTCCTCCTCTATTTCTAATGGTCATGTGGCAGTCTCTACATTTGGTGGAAATCTAGTAGAACCCTTATTTTTGGTGGATCCCATAAACTTGGTGCTAAAATTGGCAATTTCTAGATAAAGTTGGTAGGTTCCTAAATTTTCTCTAAATCTAGGATTAGTTCTACCAAATTTAGTAGTCAAATCATACTAACATCAATAGGATTTTCCTCCCCATTTAGACCCCTTCACGACTAGAGTTTTATATTTTGTAGATGAACTTCAAATGCTTTGTTCAAGGCCATATGAGCTCCTTTTTTTGAGCAATTTTTTTGATTTCAACTATTTTTTCATATTTCATAGTGGTGTAGATAGTTTTTGATTTTGATGAATGGTTTTCTAGAATCTATAATTTTTTGTAAGTGATGTTATGTAGTTCCCATTTTGGGACCTTCTAAGGCTTTGATTGGGCTCACACAAGCTCTTTTTTAGGTGCATTTAAAAAAAAGCACACTATTTTTTGTATTCTTCACAGTGGTGCTATTGTTTTGTCATCATTTGATTTAGAATTGAACTTTCAACATTGAAGTGTATTTTGGCATTTGTAAAGCATTGAAATTAAGTTCACTTTGTATTCTTAGCAAGTGGTGGTTGTAATTGCACTAAATATAAAGTGCCACAATTAATTTTGCTAGTTCTTTGATTGAAGAATTTTTGGGGGGGATGTTCTTGTGATTCTACATTTGCTTTTGCTATGTGGTCTCTTGATTGACTAATTTGAGGATAATGTCATTGTTATTCATGGGTATTTTAGCTCATCCTTTTGTTATGGACTTGAAAATAAGGAACTATAAGTCTTGGTGAGACAGTATTCTGAAACATTCCATATGGCTTAACATCTTGTCCTGACCTATTCCTAAACCAAGTGTTATTGTAGGTTTTCATTTCCTTTTTCTAAGGTTTTACCTACACTTTTATTAAGCTTTCTTAGGTTAATAAAGTGAGTTTAATTAGGTGAGTAGGTAGTTGAGGTGTCACGATCCTACAAGGGAGTTACATTTGCTATTTTTAGCCCATATGGTGGTCACTACCTATTGGTTGGTTTTTCCACCTCCATGCTCTCTTTGGTCTATATAGACTCACTACTTAGCTTGTATTTGGTAATCTTTTTCTAGCAACTTCTCTTTGTGAGATCATAATGCAGATTTGTGATCTTGACATTTTACATATATCTTAGAATCTCTAGTCTATTTTGTTTATGCATTTATAATTTATAGTTTAAAATCTCTCTTAAAAATTTCTTGGGTTATTCACCTATTTCAAATTTCTAATATGGTATCAAAGCTTTTGTTTTGAGAATTTTGAGTACTAGAAATCCTGATTGAGAGATTAGAATTTACTTTTGTATGATATTGTAAAATCTTGTATGCTCTTCTCTTGCATTTTTGAATGATCTGGAGAATCGGAAAGGATTTATGAAGATCAAATAACCTCTATATTTTGCATATGTGTTATGTGAGATATAGGTGATTGCAACTCTTTTGGTTATACTAGTAGCATTTTTAGCTATTCCAATGTGTTCAAGAAGCTCAAGAAAGTTAGGATTGGCTTTTTTCACTAAATTTGGAGATTGTGTGACATAGTAGCAAATAGGGGTTTAAAGCTTAAGATCTGACAAACAACTATTTTTTGGGGCATTTTTAGGCAAAAAGGTCCTCACCATTGAGTTTAGAAGGCCTAAAAACTTGAAGATTGGCTATCAAATCACCAAAATTGGCTCAAGGAAGTTTGAAGCAATTTTGTTTTCTTGAGGAGGTCGTACGCTCCCATGCATAGGCATAGGCAACAAGGATTTCAAAAATTACAAATTAAAATTTTTGAATTCAAGCCAACCTAGACACACAAGCCTAAGCCAGCCCATTTTTAGGATAGAGCATCATGTTTTGGGATTGGGCATTCCATTTTTGGGGGCCTGTGGACACAAATCTATCCCAACCAACTTATTCTCTGTCACCACTAGCCTACCTCCATTCTGTCATCGGAAGCAACTCTCCACTACCTGCACCCAGTCTAAGCACCGTTAGCTTGTAGATCTAATGCTGTCGACACTAATGCCTCGCCTCCAGTGGTGCCATCCACTAGCCTCGCCCCTTTGGCTCTAAACCGCACTCTGCTCCTATATGATAGTGGTTTTTCCTTTCAAAACAATGGTTTCAGCTTAAAACGATGGTTTTGTGACAAATTACCGGTGGTATTTGGAATTACCAATGAAAAAATATTCCAGGGAATCTTTAGGTTTTTGGATGCTAACGTCAACGTGATGTTATCATTTTCTTCTCTCCAATCCTACCCCTTCACATATGCAATTTTGGTTTTTAGAGTCCAACTTTAGAGGCTTCTTTCTTGGCCATATGAGTTCCATGTTTTAAGCTCTACATGTTGGTGCAAGTATTTTATGGTTTTGATACATGGTTTGACTAGAATTTGTAGATTCTCACAAGTGACACTACACAGTTCTCATTTTGGGAACTTCAAAGGCTCCGTTCAAGAACATACAGACACCTTTTCTGGTGTAATTTTTTGAAAGTGCATATTTTTTGTGTACTTCATAGTGGTGTTGTTTGTTTCACTTGGTCTTGTTCTAGAATTGTACTTTTAGCGTATAACTTTTTTGAGCATTTGTAAAGCATTGAAATCAATTCAACTTTGTGTTTCTTATGAGTGACAATTATACTCGCACTACTTGTAAAGTGCCAAATCATTTTTGTTGGGGGCAATTTCTAAGAATAGTGAAAAGGGGGGTGTCTTGTGTGCCTTCTTTCTTACATTTCTACATTTTTTTTTCTACACAACAAACAACAACATCAATCTACTTTTTTGCAATAAAATGGATCAATTAATAGTTCCTATACTCACACCCTACAACTAATTTGATTGGAAGTCCAAAATGACTCTATCTAAAGAAGCAAGGGTTGTATTGGATAACAATGGGGCTTGAAACAAAACCAACTTTAATTGTAGAAAAGCCAAAATGGTTTAACAAATGTGATGAAGCATATGGTACTCTATGCATGTTTGTGTCTCTTGACTTACTTTTTCATATTGAATCTACTACTACTCCAAATGAAGTCTGGACTATATTGGAAGGTCTCTCTGGTAAATGGAATGAATTAAGGGGCCATCAACTATAGAATGAACTCACAAGGTTAAATCTATGTAATTTTGATACAATTCAAGACTTCTTCATAAATCTAAAATCCATTTGATTGTAGTTAAAATAGTGTGGGAGTGAAAAGAAAGACACACAATTGATTTTAAACATTCTCTCTAAGCTTGGTCCAAACTATTTAGTTTTTGTTTCTACATTTCATGCTACTAAATGTGCCCTAGGTTCTACCTTTAAAATGCCCTCTTTTAATGATTTTGCTATTGAAATCACTAAGGATTGAGATAAATCGGTTCACATGGGTACAATCAAACCCTCTAAGTCTCATGCCTTGGCTACAAATCAAGGCACTAAAGATCAAAAAAGGGTCTAGCAAGAAAAATAAGAAACAAAAGAACCAAGGAGAGAAGAAACAAGGTTAGAAACTACCCGCCTCTAATGCAGCTAATGTGTCCTCTTCTTCCAAAGGCAACAAGCCTAAGAAGGAGAAGGCAAAATGTGCTATTGTAATAAGCTTGGTCGTGATGAACACAATTACTTAAAGAATAAAATTGATCACCTTTCACATCTTCTTGAAAAGAACAACATCAAGGTGCCTAACTCAATCAAACATGGTTCATATCAGGGGTCTTCTAAGAACACAAATAATAGTAAGGAGAAATAAAAGGGTAAGGCCCTAGTTATTTTTGCTTCATAGCCCAATACCTAGATCATTGACTTGGGTGCTTTGCACCACATGGCTTTGTCATAGGATGGTTTTGCCTCCTTAGAGCCATGTACTATGCCAACCATACTAATGGGTGATGATACTCATGTTGAAGTACATGGGAGAGGGTCTATTGATATGGATGAAGGAACATTTTAGGATATTCTTTGTATCTTTGTCAACTAATCTCCTATCTGTTTATTAGATCACTCACACTAGCTCTAGAAAGCAGGTTGAATTCACACCAAATACAGTGGTAATTAGTTAGTTGCATAGTGGGTCTACAATTGTCATGGGGGAATATGATCATTAGTCTAGACTATATCAATTTTCTCATTTTATTCTTGATTCTCCTTCGATTGCATTTCTCACTCAATCAGATGAGGTGAGTCATTTGTGGCATCAATGGTTTGGCCACTTGAACTACCGCTACTTTCAATAGCTCAGTCAACATCACATGGTTTTAGGGTTGCCTTCTATTCAATTTTCTAAAGGAGTTTGCAAGGGGTGCATTCTTGGTAAGCATCCTAAGGAGAAATATGGAAAAGACAAAGCATGGAGGGCCACACAACTTCTTGAGTTAGTACATAGTGACTTTCCAATGCCATTTCCTCATCCATCTTTTAGTAGGGCTCGATATGTCTTGACTTTCATTGATGATCTTTCCAGATGTACTTGAGTATATTTTCTCAAATAGACTTGTCTGAGGTCTTTGAGTCTTTTTAGGACTTCAATTTTTGTAGAGAAACAATCAGGGAAGGGCACCAAGATTATGTGCACAAACAATGGGGGGAATATGTGAACCATTGATTTGAGCAATTTTGTGCTTCTAAGGGTTTTGACTTGTAGTGCATAGTTCCCTATAGTACTTAGTAGAATGGTGTTATAGAATGTAAGAACAGGTCCTTGAAAGAGATGGCTAATTGTATGATTCACTCCAAGTCATTAGCACCTTAGTACTAGGTAGAGGCCATTAACTATGTGTGTTAGAACTGAGTTCCTCATTGAGTTGTGAAGGGGGTAACTCCTTTTCAAGTTTGGACCAGTAAAAAACCCATAGTTAAATACTTTTGAGTGTTTGGTTCTCCAATAGATGCCCAAATTATAACAGAGAAATACAAGGCTATTGATCTATAGAACAAGCCATATATATTTTTTGGGTGCCCAAATGGTGTCAAAGGCTACAAGATTCTTCATCCCACCACTCATGAGTTGTTCATTGAGAGTAGTGCTCATTTTAAGGAGGACCCTTCTAGATCTTTTCCTATCACTTCTCCATCTACAAACACATTGGAGACACTACAACATGATGATAGTTCTTTAGAGGATCTTAATCCTTTTGGTCTTGACGAGGAGTCTTCCTCCACTTCAAATTGTGACAATGACGATGAGGATTCGTCTTCCTCTTCTCCTATTCATAATTCTAAGGATGATGATTCTCCTCTAGGTTTTCCTAATTCTGCTACCACTAGGCCTCTTTGGTCTTAACAAACATTATAGTTAGCAGGTGATTGGGTTGGTGATCCTTTAGATATTAGAAGAGAAAGGTCACAGTCTCAGCAGGCTTCACATCTCTTCATTGCTTTTACTTTCGATCCATAATCCTTTTGGGAAGCTTTTGGTATCCCCGAGTGGGATGCTATTATGCAAAAAGAGTTCAGTTTCTTGGAGAGGAACCATAATTGGGATTCAGTCCCCTTCATAAGGGAAGGAAACTTATTTGATGCAAGTGGATCTATCAAACAAAATTTATCATATATGGGTTGATTGATAATCATAAGGCTTGCTTGGTCACCAAAACATTCTCCCAAGTTCCTAGGATTGACTACTCTGAGACTTTTACACCAATTGCCAAAAGGAATTCCATTTGACTTGTCCTTGTTATTGTTGTAGCCCACCATTGGGAAGTTCATCAGATGGATATGAAGAGTGTTTTCTTCATGGTGATATTTAGGAGGAAATCTACATGGAGTATCCATAGGGGTTTGTACAAGATCCTTCTCTTGTTTTTCATCTTTGAAAGTCTCTTTATGGCCTCAAATATGCCCCTCGGGATTGGTATGCCAAGATGGACTCATTCCTTCTGTGATTTGGGTTCACTCGATGTCATTCTGATCTAGACATATACATTTTGTAGTAGGATTATACTCTCACATTTTTGGTCCTCTATGTTGATGATTTATTGATCACAGGGAGTCACTCATCCACCATTAAGGCAGTGAAAACTACCCTTCATGATCATTTATTGATGTCAAACTTGGGCCTTCTACACTACTTCTTAGGGATTGAGATCACTTAGTCTTCTTCTAGTATCTTCATTGCATAGCCCAAGTATTCTCTTGATATGATCTCTAGATTTCGCATGGTTGATTGTAAGCATGCTCTAACTCCATTTTTGTTAGGGGTCAAACTTGATGCTCATTGTTCTTCATCATTGGTGGATGCTACTGTGTATCACCAATTAGTTGAGAGTCTCGTATACTTGACTCACACGAGGCCTAACCTTTCATATGCCATGGACTTGGTCTCTCAATTCATGTAGAAGCCCCACGAGCTACATTAGAAAGCAACCAAGAGGATACTCCACTATGTGCAGGGCACTCACAGTTATGGTATTCAATATGCAATGCCCGTGTGGATATTGACTTGGCAGGACATATAAATTCATATTAGGTAGGCAATTCTTAAGATCACAAGTTTACTTCAGGGTATTGCTTCTCACTTGGTTTCGGTCTAGTCCATTGGTCGAGCAAGTAGTTTGCAATTGCTCTTTCATCTATACAGGTTGAGTATTGAGGAGCAGTTAATGCTACACTGAGGATATTTGGCTTCAAAATATTCTCACTGAGATTGGCATTCCATTCTGGAAGCTTATAGTAACCTATTATGCCAACTAGAGTGCAATACAGATCTCAAGGAATCCATTCCATCACCAGCAGACCAAACACACTAAGATTCACATGCACTACATTCAAGAGTTGTTTCATGAGCAAATCATTGAACTTCAGTACTATCCAACATTAGACCAAATTGTTGACATCTTCACAAAACCCTTCACTAAGAGTAAGCTCCTTCATTTGCTAGCTTTGTTGGGGGCGCGATAGGTGTCCACTTTGGGGGGTTTCTTAGTACTTATCTTTTCTCTATCTTTTTGGGGTCCTTTTCTGTTTGGGGGAATCTTTGTACATGGGTACCTCATTAGGCTTCATTTTCCAGTACCCATCTTTTCACCCACCTAAGCTACGCTTAAATGGGGTATTAGTGTAGGTTTTTATTTCCTTTTCCTAAGGTTTTTCCTAAATTTTTATTAAGCTTGCTTAAAGGTTAATAAAATGAGTTTAATTAGGTGAGTGGGTAGTTGAGGTGTCGCCATCCTACAAGGGAGTTACATTTTCTATTTTATCCCATATGGTGGTCACTCCCTATTGGTTGGTTTTGCCACCTCCACGCTCTCCCTAATCTATATAAACTCACTATCTAGCTTGTATTTGGTAATCTTTTCCCAACAACTTCTCTTTGTGAGTTCATAATGGAAATTTGTTATCTTGGCATTTTGCATGTCTCAAATTCTCTAGTCTATTTTTGTTCATGCATTTATAGTTTTGTAGCTTAAAATCTCTTTTAAAAAGTTCTTGGGTTATTCATTTGTTTTAGATTTCTAAAACCAAGTACATACTAGTGGAAATTTGCATGTGGCAAGTCAAGAATTATCATGTCCTAGGATTTATTGGTATCAATGTTGACATAAACATACAACTTATCATATCAGACAATGAGTACCCTTATACTCTTTGGACCACAAATTGGGAGATGCACATAGATCTAATTGATTATCCATTCCCATAAGATCCTACTTTGGATTATCTTGTTTCCATAGATGATTATGATAATCTACCATATAATAGTGAGACAACTATAGTGCTAGATTGATGGGAAGAACTTGATCATCATGATGACATAAAGACTTTTCCTACTCCTTCTCCTCATAAGAATCAAGTTGATTCTTTGGCTACTATAGATCTTATTACTATCATGCCCAAAAATTCAACACATAAATACTCAACTAGAACCACAATTTTTTTGAAAGGTAAAAATTACCACTTTACCAAATAACAACACACATGTACATGTGTCATCACCTCAAGTGTGTTCATAGACGCTTAATCGCAAAGAGGAAACTCATCAACAATGGGAAACAATTATGTGAATGTGGACTGCAACCAAACAATAGATAAGAGAGGTCAACATCTCGACTAAAGTCGAGTCATAACAATAAGAGTCTGAGGCACCACTAGGTGAGGTGGATAGATAACTTATCTGGCGGAATGGAATATTTATCACCTAGGTTAAATATATTTATAACAGAAATAACATTAACCATTTGATAAGATTAACCATTTATATGTATATTACGCTGCATGACTCTCATAACTACATTACGCTAATGATTTCAATTACATGCTAGCCACTATTATTGTGAGGAAGAAACATTTAATAGTGTGAGTCAAAATAATCATCTACATTACCATTTGATTAACATTAACAACCTTATGATTATGAACTATTGTTATTTAATTATGTGAATGCAATAAAACTATATTTGTTGAGCAATATTTATTGACAAAAATTAAATATGCATTTGAAAGGGTTATCTAGCTCTCTAATTATTTAAAAGTAACATTATTCAAAAGACAAATCCCAAAATTACAAGTTAAGAAATTAAACTTACTTTATTATTCTATTCACAAAAGTGACTTAAGTTGTAACTTAAGTCAAGGGGCCTAGTTATGTGGTCCCCCCACCAAGGCCTAAATCATAATTAGAAGCAATTTAGCTCAAGTGTTTTCAAATAACTAGCTTAGGGCTTTTAAGAGGAGTGAGGATCAAATCTCATCCATTGGATGAAATATATATCTATGTATGTATATGTATATGTAGGTATATACATATGTATGCATGTATGTATATATATACATTTATATAAATTTACACATCTAAATGTATATATATCATATATACATATATTTAGTTCAAACTTAAATATTTAAATATGTATATATTTACAAAATTATTTGTAGATTTATTTCCATTTCAACTTAAACATTTACATTTACACACACACACTCATATATATAATTTTTTTTTTTATAAGCTTGCCAATATATAAATGTGCATGCATTAAGTGCATTGATGCAAATATGTATGATTTTGAGGTATACATTTACAAATAGAAGGAATAAACATTTGTTTGTTAATGCATATATACATATGTTTACATCGACCTATGCATTTACTTATCTTTAAAAAATAATGAGATTTAATGGTTGCTTTAAAAAATATGGGTGTTTTCACTTAAAAAGAAGAGTCTTGCATTTGTAGCCAGTCTCTTTATTTAATTTTATTTAAATACACTTTGAGAATGATCAATTAAGGTGCTTATAGTGTGTTACTCACTTCTAATGCAAACATAAATTTAAACACAACAATAAAATTATAAAGGGTGATCTAAGTATTTATTAACTTCATAAAGGAAATTGCATTCCTAACACTATTTACATGAGATTACACTAATGCCTATATTTCCTTCATATAATTAAAAAGGTGTGAAATAAAAGGGTAAGTCGTATCAAAGAATTCTTAAACTTGTCTTCATCAATAAATGATTTCTTCCCAACTAAAGCTTACATATACATAAGGCTTAATATGTTATCTTAACACTGATTCCATGATTTCTTACATCAATAAAAATATTACAAACTTTCTTTTAATCCAACTTAGTTGAGCAATAAAATAAATACACTAGCTTCACCTTACAAAGGATGATCTTCAAACTATGCAAGTCCAATAGTGAGAGTTCAATGCTAAGAAAATCCAATAGTTGGCATGCCAATGGGATGAGAAATGTTCTCCGCCCAACCAATATGACATCATTAGACCATAAAAGGTCCTATCCATCCCTTGAGCTAGAATAATTATCTAGAACCCACCACAACAAGAATATACAACAAATAGAGAATGAAACAAGCACAGGAGAAAGCAAAATTTACATATTGATACATCTCAAGGGGTTTTCTCTCAAACCCTTCTCATATTCAAATGTGACACTCTTGTCCTTTAAATTCACACACACACCAAAGAAACACAACACCACAAAATTTATGAACACAACCATTTCCACAACACATTGATTTACGTGGGGAAAACCCTTTCAAGAGAAAAACCCCACACTCCAAAAGTAGTTCAATATATTATTTAGAAAATTCAACAATATTACAATATACTTGCAGAGAAAGATTTCACAGGAGTATCACCAACTAGAGATTTGGAGGTAATCTTAACAACATCTATAAGACTCTCACACCCAACCTCCATCTCAAGCACCTAATATATAGGAGATACAATACATGAAACTGTCAAATGGTTATTAGAAAACCATGAGCCAAAACCACCCAAATGTGGCACCCAAATCCTTAGGGTTCCATTATCTCCACTCAAATATGTCTTATGATGTGTCATAACACGCATCATAAGTTGGTCAACACGTGTAACTCCCCCTTATAACTCTTCTATGTGTCTAACACGTTTTTACATTTTCCAATGCGGGAGGCCCAACTTTTAGACGCCATAACTTTTGATTTGGGAGGCCGATTGAGCCCATTTTTTTTAAATTGTAGAACTTGAAGAGATTTACACACTGGGCACCCTTGCAAATAGTGTTGAACAACTTGAAATTTTTATTTTGTCCAAAAACCAAATCTATAGCCTAGAAATTGAGTTTATTCAATTTTATAACTAATTTTTTTTGTAATTGCAAGGTTGAGACACTTTTCCTAACAAATTTGGATGCCCACCTTGTGATGTGTGCCATTTTGAAGAGGATATAACTCAAAGATGTTGTCTGTTATTAGTACATAGGTTATTTTTGCTATTCATGGTTCATTAGGAGTTACATTTACTATTCTCAAAAGATACTCTTCATTTTGGATGTTGGAGTTTTACATTTTACCATGGTTTGATGGTACATTAGTTTGGGAAACCATTTAAGATATTCCTCTCCCATTTCTTTATAAATTAGAGGCATGACATAGTACTTTCAAGAATTATTTTACAAGTACACAGGTGTTGCCAGAATGTTGTTAGAGTGTTGCATATGCATATTCTACTTGAAGATTATTACATTCCTGAGCTTCTATTTGATGGCAAAGTTTTTCCCCAAAAGCGTTTCTCCATGTACATCCGATGTCGTGTGTTGAATATTTATGGTTTGTTGATTTTATTTCTTGTTGCTTTATGTTTCACACTTAATCTTTTATGGGTAATCCAATGTTGCATGATTGAAATCAAATTTACATCACTTTGAAAAGGTTTCATTACAATCTTTCTTCACCTTAATTTAACAACAATTATGCACATAATATAGGGCATTTACTTGAGTAGGTTGCATTTGCATCATGTGACTTGTACTTTCCTTATTTGATGGAGATGTGCACACATGTGACTACATCTCCTTTATCCCACATTAGTTGTACATTCACATCTCTTGGTGGTGTTATTTATATATACCCACCCCGTGTACTCTTGTATCATCTCATTCTATTGCATCCTTTGATTGGAGTAAAATTTATCCATATTATATTGATCTCCTGAGTTCTTTATGTTGGCAAGAGACACATTGGAGCTTCATGATTGTTGTCATTGATGGCAACAAAGATCATCCCACACATCCGCAGGACATGGTGTGCCTATACCGGAAGTCAGATTGAAGAGTGTTGTGGTCTGGTAAGCAAGAACATAGTATGTGGCAAGGTCCGACAGTCAGGTCCGGATCTCTCAGATGAAGTATCTTTGGAAAGTGCAGGCTTGGGGAAGTCAAGAGGAGTACCTTGACTGATAGATTCCAGGAATTGTGCCTCCGGTGTTGAAAGAGTAAAGAGATATAAGCATTCAAGTATTAGGGTCTGGTTTGATAGAACAGATAGAGGAAGAACTGATAGGCAGAGCATCAGAAGTTATTCCAGATGAGATGTTGATGGTGATAAAGATTCCTAAGGTATCTTTCATGATTGGCTGACTTATTGATGACTTCTATAAGTTTCTTTTTGATCCGCTTCACTTGGGAAGCAAGGATTCAGCTGACAGACTAAAGTTTAAGATAATATTGACTATTCTGGATGCCGACTAGAAAAGTGTTGAAATCACTTGTGCGAGTATATATACAAGATGGATTTAGATGTGAAGGGGTGTGTTGTGTAAGTGTTGAAGTGCGAGAAAAAGTAGAATAGTACAAAAGGTAGAAAAATAGGTTTGGAATGTAAAAGGATAGTAGTACTTAAGGAGAGCAAGAATGAAGTGCAACAAATTAGTCTATTGAGCTTAACCAGAACTGAACTTCAGCATGTGTGGATGCTTCTCATCAGTTCAAGTTTTCTTTGTGTATACAGTAAGTCTTTTATAGGCAGTGAGCCTCTTGTGAGCAGTGTGCTCGGGCAGTGAGCCCTAATTGGCAAGTGCCATTTTGTATTTCTATTCTTCTAATAGAGAATACAATCTTGGGTTAATCACCCTGTGGTTTTCTCCCTTAACAGGGTTTCCACGTCAAAAATATTGTGTCATGTGTATTTCCATTTCATGGTTATGTTTGTTTGTTTGAATTGATGCTGCATTAATTATTAAGAAAGTTTAGAAAGCTGAAATAATTAAGATAACTGATTCACCCCCCCTCTCAGTTATCAACAATTGGTATCAGAGCCAATTTCCTCTCAACAGAGCCTAACAGCTTGAGGAAGACCTGGGAATTCAAATGGATGTGTATGGTATGAGGGAGCAACTTAAGTCTGCCCTAGATGATCTTGAGCAGTCAAATTCTGAAATCAATGAATTGAAGGAAAGACTCAAATAGGCTGATGGTTTCATAAATGAATTAAAAGAGAAACTTAGTCTCTCTATGAAAAAGAGAAAGGAGCTACTTCAGCAACTGGCAAGTTAAGGTGAAGCCAATGATACAAATGGAGATCTGAAGGAGAAAACCAAGTTATGTGAAAAGTTATCAAAAGAAATCATTATGGTAAGACATGAAATGGAATCAGGAGTTATGAAGTTTACCTAAGAGGTTGAAGAGAAAAGAAAAACTGAAGATGATCTAAGACAATCTCTCAAGGAGAAATTAGAAGATTGCCAAAAGATGGATAGAATTATCAAACATCTTGAATCTGATCTTGAAGATGCTAAAGATAATGAAGAAAAACTTGAGGATCAAATTGTCTCTCTTAAAAGGGATCTTCAAACAACAAATGAATATAAAGAGAAATTCAAGATAAGCTCTGCTCAACTTGAAGTTCTTCTAGAAAGCCAAAAGAGGGTAGATGACAAGTGTGGCCTGGGGTATGAAAAAGGTGATAGCTCCGAATTCGGTCAGAAGAATTTTAGATCAGAAAATCCAAGGAACAGGCCTAGAAGACCTCCGGTAAGGCAGCCTAATGCTCAAAGATATCCATCCTTCAATGGATACTGCCACAACTGCAATAACTTTGGTCATAAATCTAATCAGTGCAGAAAGAGAATGAATCAGACTAATACATCCTTCTCCGGATAGTGTTTCAACTGCAAAAGGTATGGTCACAAATCTCATGAATGCAAAAATATGCAAATGAACAAATCATTCAATGGTAGATGCTTTGCATGCAATAGAATGGGTCATATGGCTAATCAATGCAGATCAAGAGGATATCAATCAAATATGCAAAGACATGTTATTTGCCAAATTTGCAATAGATCCGGTCATATTGCAAAATTCTGTAGAAGCAAGAATCAGGACAAAAGAGGTCCGGTACATCATAATCAGAATCAAGATAAGGGAAAACAAAAAGTGAATGCGGATGAAGTTCAAAGTGAGATGAACAAGATTTGGGTGAAGAAAAGTATAGAGAATGTAGGGGATGGATCTGCACCAAACTCTGGTGCTGATATTCCTTCTAGAAATTAAAAAGTGAGCTCTGGCTCAGGGGGAGACAAAGAAAACCTTATTCCCCCAACCAGTCAATTGGTGCCAGAACTGGCACAAAGAGAGTTGCGGATTAAAGGGTTCATAAGAGAAACATCTAAATAAACTATGGTTAAGATTTGGAAGGTCCACAAGATGTTTAAGATCAAGATCGGTCCGGTACTTCAAATCATCTGAATAAGGCAAACCAAAATAACTTAGGTCGAGCATTTATTGCAACTTGGTATTAGGGTTTGCGGAGTAATATAAGGGTTCTTCCTATTAAACATTTGCTCATTCTGCATTTAAGAAGAAGAAAAGAGAAGCTCTGCAACAAATTTCCTCAAGCCCATCAAAGATCATTTGTAGAAGTCAATTCATCCAGAAATCGATCTGGCTAACTCCGTGAAACTGAAAGGCGCAAAAGGTATTTTTCGTTCTTAAAATATCTCTCTGCAAATCTTTTTAAAAAAGATGTCTACTCTGAATATTGTGAAGATCACTGATAGGCCTCACCCCAAATTCAAGAAACATCCCTACAAATCCTTGGAAGTAGATCCCCTAGGAGCTTTTTCCAGTGTTTCGCATGGTGTCTTGCATACAGAAGATATTAGGGTTTACATTCACGCAAACATTGAAGAATTCAGAGAGTCCAAATTAAGGGATATCTACCACAAATAGCTAATAGATGATTCATTTGAGCTCAAACCCCAATACAAGGCCCTCTAGGAGAAGCACTTTGCACAATGTATACATTTCCCCTACTTTGCTGAGGACGAATGGGTCCGGTATGTCTTGAGTAGAATACATGACAACTTCATGTGGTTGAATGGGCCATTCAAGATCACAAAAGATGCCATTAGGGCAGTTACCAGTTTGCACTCATCCGGTGGTATACCTATTCTCAAATCGATCAAGAATCTGACTATAAGTGAGGCTACCGGATCTAGGTTTGATAAAAGAGCAATGACAGTAGATGATATCACTGATCCAGATGTCAAGTTTGCATCCATGGTCATCAGCTATAAGATATATCATTCTAGCAGGGAGAATTCAGTACCTGGAACTGCCATCTACACTGCCTATGAAATGTTGAGAAAAAATGCAGACTATGACCTTTGTGAGCTCCTTCTAAACCAACTCTTGGAGAACCTACATAAGATAAAGAAGGACAAGAAGAATTCCTTCAAATTTGGTGGTCTAATACTCTGTCTATTCTTCTACTTTATGAATGCGCTACCCGGATCCAGTGGATGGGTATGGCAAAATGACAGACCGGTTGCCATACAAATAAGGGATTATTTGCATGGACTTGGTGATGACAAAGCACAAAACATAGCTCTCTGGGGTTTCTTTAAAAACTTTCAGAACATGATGCAAGCTAGAGAGAGAATTCCCCAATCTCTAGTTTAGAAATACAAAGACACAGTATGCTTTATGGTAGAGACTGATCAATGCCTAATGGAGGCAGTGGAACCAAGAACAGTGTGGATCATGCCAATGGGGTATGAGGTGGATGAGAAAATCATTGAGTTGCATGTTCAGCACATGCTTAGTAAACCAAAGGATCCCAAGGCAGAAAGGTTTGGAACCTTTGAAGAATTGAGTGTGAAGATCCATATTGAGCTAAGGCAACCAGAGATGAAAAGAAAGGTAAGAAAAGAAGCAGAAAACATTGCCAAAAGCTTTGGCATCTCAAAAGAGGCACTTGATGCCAATAGGGAGAAGATGGAAAGAGCAGAGGAAGAGAAGGAAGGTGCTGAAAAGGAAAGTGGTCCGGTAGAAGCCCCCACCCGGACAAGATCCTCTAAGAGGTCTGCTCCTACCACTGACAAGAGCTCAAAGACATCAAAACTGGAAGCAAAATCATCCGGTAAAGTAGAGAAAAGAACTAAGACAAATGCCACAAGGTCTTATATCAGTCAGAAAGATGAAGATGAGATAGAATCCGATGAAGAAATCAAGAAGAAGAAGAAGAAGAAAGTATCTGGTGCAGATAAGGTGGCAGAGGCAGAAGAATTTGTTGAAAAGCCCACTCTGTCCCTAGATGATGTAGTCAAAGCTTTTACTATGGATGGAAACCTGCAACCAATAACAGAATTCTATGATGCATCTAATGATGCAGATAGAAAAATCTTGGAGGAAGCCACAGTTAAGTACTTGAACATATACAATAAAGCCTTGATTGAAATAATTTCTCTAATTCCTAAAAGTTTGGAAAAGGAACTTGAAATGAGAAAAGAAAATGCTAAGGCAAGAGACTTAGAAATCAGAGAACAGATAGCTATTCAGCTGTACCCTTCAATTACTCCAAAACAAATGGATATGATCTTCAAAGATTGCAAGGATGAGTTCTAGAGTAAGACTAGAATGAATTAGCTCATGCTTGGAGAGACTGATAAAGTGGCAAAAGAAATAGAAGAAATCCTACGGAAGGCATACTCAAGATTCAACATTCCTATTATAGTGGACTTGGGCGTTGATGCCTAGGCTACAAGTGTTGAAAAAGAATCTACTGAGGCAATGACAGAAGAAGTAATGGACTCCGGTGAAGGTAAAGACAAGGGCTTAGAATCCTCTACTCTGGAAGAGGTGGCTCATGAACAAACAAATATCTCTCCTCCGGTTTCCCCTATAGTCTCCGGATCTAAAGGAGAAGAAAGAATAGAGGAGAAAGAAGAAGAAGCGAAAGGAAGAGAAGAAAGTCAAGCTGAGAAGAACATAAGTGATAGTGCAGAAGAGAAGAAATCTCTGTCTCCAGCAAGAGACTCTGCAGAAACTATCAAGGACTTCTTGACAAAAGATATGTTGGAGATTGATGAACCGGAGTTACTTCAAGGTCCATTTAACTTTGACTTTCTCTCCCTAGTTCAAACAATGAAGATAGCTTCATTTGCCAATGCAAAGGCAAAAGAAAAACTCTTGAAGTCTCACATGGAAGACCGTGAGCTAATAGAAGCTACATCCGGCGTTTTAGAAAAGATCATGCCATATTTTCAGAAGGATCCCTCAGCCTCCTCATCAGGCAATCTTAAATCTCTTGTTAGTTCAGTCAGCACTCATTTTGAGTCCTTAGAGAAATCAGCTAAGGAAAAGGTCCGAAAAGAGTTTTTGGATAAAAGATTCTCTGAAGTACTAAGTCTAATATCAAATTATAGAAGAAATATGGATATAGGGATAAAGAGCTTAGAAAATGCTCTTAAAGATGGTGGGGAAATATATAAATTTTGTCTATCATGGTCTAAAGCAACAATGGAGATTGAGAAGAAAATGAAAGAACATGAGATCCAACTAACAAAACTTTCTCAAAATTTTGATCCATTTACCTCATCCATAGTAAATCAAGAATGTCAGACCATTGCAGTCTTGGATGAAATTAAGAAGCTAGAGAAAGAAAAGAAAAATAGAATCGGCAGGTTAAATGAGCTTAGAAGAATAATCATTCCTAAGTTGGAGGCCATGCATGAGGCCCTAAGTGATGCTCAAACCACCGCCAAGACAAATGATCTGACAGATCTGAAGAAGGCTGAAGTTTTTGCATTCCTGTTGAGTGGTCACATATCAATTTTGGACAGGATGAAGTTGAGTTGGGCAACTGAAGTTGTACAATTGAAAAACACTTTTGCAGACATACTAAAGTATATGTAGAGTGCAACCGGATGATATACTTATACGACTAAGTTAACTTTTTGAAAATTTTGGTATGCGGATCCTACCCTTTGCCATTGATGTCAAAGGAGGAGTGAAGAGTAGTAAAAAATGAAGAATTCAGCTAAGGGGGAGCTCTGGAAAATGTACATAGAGACAGAGCATCAGCTAAGGGGGAGTATAGTATAACACTTAGTCATTTTTCACTAAGTGTTGCCATCAATGCCAAAGGGGGAGATTGTTGGCAAGAGACACATTGGAGCTTCATGATTGTTGTCATTGATGGCAACAAAGATCATCCCACACATCCGCAGGACATGGTGTGCCTATACCGGAGGTCAGATTGAAGAGTGTTGTGGTCTGGTAAGCAAGAACATAGTATGTGGCAAGGTCCGACAGTCAGGTCTGGATCTCTCAGAGGAAGTATCTTTGGAAAGTGCAGACTTGGGGAAGTCAAGAGGAGTACCTTGACTGATAGATTCCAGGAATTGAGCCTCCGATGATGAAAGAGTAAAGAGATATAAGCATTCAAGTATTAGGGTCCAGTTTGATAGAACAGACAGAGGAAGAACTGATAGGCAGAGCATCAGAAGTTATTCCAGATGAGATGTTGATGGTGATAAAGATTCCTAAGGTATCTTTTATGATTGGATGACTTATTAGATGACTTCTATAAGTTTCTTTTTGATCCGCTTCACTTGGGAAGCAAGGATTCAGCTAACAGACTAAAGTTTGAGATAATATTGACTATTCTGGATGCCGACTAGAAAAGTGTTGAAATCACTTGTGTGGATATATATACAAGATGGATTTAGATGTGAAGGGGTGTGTTGTGTAAGTGTTGAAGTGCGAGAAAAAGTAGAATAGTACAAAAAGGCAGAAAAACAGGTTCGGAATGTAAAAGGACAGTAGCACTCAAGGAGAGTAAGAATGAAGTGCAGCAGATCAGTCTATTGAGCTTAACCAGAACTGAACTTCAGCATGTGTGGATGCTTCTCATCAGTTCAAGTTTTCTTTGTGTATACAATAAGTCTTTTGTAGGTAGTGAGCCTCTTGTGAGCAGTGTGCTCAGGCAGTGAGCCCTGATTGGCAAGTGCCATTTGTATTTCTATTTTTCTAATAGAGAATACAATCTTGGGTTAATCACCCCATGGTTTTCTCCCTTAACAGGGTTTTCACGTCAAAAATATTGTGTCATGTGTATTTCCATTTCATGGTTATGTTTGCTTGTTTGAATTGATGTTGCATTAATTATTAAGAAAGTTCAGAAAGCTGAAATAATTAAGATAACTGATTCACCCCCCCCCCCTCTCAGTTATCAACACTTTATTCTTTTCATGGGCCTTCTTGTTCTTGGGTGGCCATCTCCATAGCCAAATATTATAACTAGACCTAGATATATTTGTAGGGTGTATTTTTATCCTTGCAAGGTTATCTTTGGTTTTACATCAACAATAAAAGATTTTATGTAGTTGATAGGACACAAGTTGCTTCATAAGTTTGACATGTTTGGTGCATAGGTGAGAGAAGGCAAGTCACTCCAAAATATGTGTTTAGGGCTATTTTAAGCCCCCATAAAGCTTAAATAATTTGAAACTAGTGGTAAATTTTTTTAGATCTAATGAATTAAATATCAATGAATCACTTATATCTATCAACCATGTTTAGTGCTAGATTTAAATAATGATAAAAAGAAATGAATTGGGAAGACTAGTGTTATGGGGGAATTAACATACTTATACTATTTCCCGTTTAACCTTGTGCCCACTTTGATAGGAATTTTTTAATGCAATAACATATTGACAAGTGGTATATTCTTGTGTTAGACTTGGCTCACAATCCCATACCTATTCGTCTCTATTTCACTCACATTCGAAATAATAATCTACATTACCATTTGATTAACATTAACAACCTTATGATTATGAACTATTGTTATTTGATTACGTGAATGCAATAAAACTATATTTGTCGAGAAATATTTATTGACAAAAATTAAATATGCATTTGAAAGGGTTATCTAGTTCTCTAATTATTTAAAGGTAACATTATTCAAAAGATAAACCCCAAAATTACAAGTTAAGAAATTAAACTCATTTTATTATTCTATTCACAAAAGTGACTTAAGTTGTAACTTAAGTCAAGGGGCCTAGTTATGTGGTCCCCCCACCAAGGCCTAAATCATAATTAGAAGCAATTTAGCTCAAGTGTTTTCAAATAACTAGCTTAGGGCTTTTAAGAGGAGTGAGGATCAAATCTCACCCATTGGATGAAATATATATATATATATATATATATATATATATATATATATATATATATATATATATATATATATATATATATATATATATATATATATATATATATACAAATATACGCATCTAAATGTATATATATCATATATACATATATTTAGTTCAAACTTAAATATTTAAATATGTATATATTTACAAAATTATTTGTAGATTTATTTCCATTTCAACTTAAACATTTACATTTACACATAGACACACACACTCATATATATAAATTCTTCTATTTTTTATAGGCTTACCAATATATAAATGTGCATGCATTAAGTGCATTGATGCCAATATGTATGATTTTGAGGTATACATTTACAAATAGAACGAATAAACATTTGTTTATTAATGCACATATACATATGTTTACATCGACCTATGCATTTATTTATCTTAAAAAAAAAATGAGATTTAATGGTTGTTTAAAAAAATATGGGTGTTTTCACTTAAAAAGAAGAGTCTTGCATTTGTAGCCAGTCTCTTTGATTTAATTTTATTTAAATACACTTTGAGAATGATCAATTAAGGTGCTTATAGTGTGTTACTCACTTCTAATGCAAACATAAATTTAAACACACCAATAAAATTATAAAGGGTGATCTAAGTATTTATTAACTTCATAAAGGAAATTGCATTCCTAACACCTTTTACATGAGATTACACTAATGCCTATATTTCCTTCGAGTATAATTAAAAAGGTGTGAAATAAAAGGGTAAGTAGTATCAAAGAATTTTTAAACTTGTCTTCATCAATAAATGATTTCTTCCCAACTAAAGCTTACATATACATAAGGCTTAGTATATTACCTTAACACTAATTCCATGATTTCTTACATCAATAAAAATATTACAAACTTTCTTTTACCAACTTAATTGAGCAATAAAATAAATACACTAGCTTTACCTTACAAAGGATTATCTTCAAACTATGCAAGTCCAATAGTGAGAGTTCAATGCTAAGAAAATCCAATAGTTGGCATGCCAATGGGAGGAGAAATATTCTTTACCCAACCAATATGACATCATTAGACCATAAAAGGTCCTATCCATCCCCTGAGCTAGAAGAATCATCTAGAACCCACCACAACAAGAATATACAACAAATAGAGAATGAACCAAGCACAGGAGAAAGAAAAAATTACATATTAATACATCTCAAGGGGTTTTCTCTCAAACCCTTCTCATATTCAAATGTGACACTCTTGTCCTTTAAATTCACACATACACCAAAGGAACACAACACCACAAAATTTATGAACACAACCATTTCCACAATTTCTCTTCAAAGGAACTAAGAAACACTCATGAAACAACTATGCAAGAAATGAAAAGGAGTTGGGAGGACTTATCTATCTATATGGAGTTTGTAGGGATGAAGAACCTCCTTCCTTCTACAAGACTCTATCTTCAAATTGTCATCAAATTCCCATTTCAATGCTACTCTTTACCCCCTCTCTCAAGTTATCTCCTCTATATCATAATGCAAAAAAATCCCTTCTCCAAACAAGACACAAGAAAATAAGCCAAGCCTTTCTCTTCAAGCCTAAGAAGGTATCAATAAGGAGTGCCATGACACTTATTCTCACCTAATGAAAGGATGACACATGACCTCCAACTCACCTATTTACCCTAACTCAAAAACCTAATCAAGATCACATGATTCTCATGTGCTCACAAATGTATGAGACATAGGGAAGAGAAGTGTACTTGTATGCTCTTCTTTGTGCACTCACCTAGGGGTGCTCCCACATGTGTGAGGCATTGTGATGGGGGTGTACTTGACACAACCCCTCATCCAAACCTAAGTAGGGGAGATTAGAGAGTGACAAGTCAACATTTCATCTCCCCACATTTGCTCACGTCACATCCTTTCAAGGAGGATTTGGAAGGGTCAAATCATGCCCATAGGTCAAGGTTAGCATTTCAATAAGACTCCACCCCATAGGTACTTACCTTAGGGATCTATTTTCACCCATGGACTAAGTAAAAATAACTTTTAACTCCATTTAAATCCCTTATAAGTGAAAATATGAGTTTGAAACTTAAGGGGACTCCCATCCCATAATACCTACGTAAAACACCTTAAACACATGGTTCTCAACAAAATAATCCAACAATTTAAAACTATAATGACTTATCACAGGAAGAACCTTAGTTACTTTAAGTCTCAACATTAATTCACTAGGGAACAAGGTTACAACATAAAACTTCATCAAGTGAAACGGTTCGATTTAGGGTTTTGACAATTTTTTCATTCTCTTATTGATAATTATTCCTACACATTCATCGCAATGTCAAAAATGTCCAATATATACATAGCCCAAAGCATCTTAATCATAATTAATCATATCCACTCTCTAACATAATTAGCACCAAAAATCATATTCCAACTAATATTGATTTGTATGAATGATCACCATAGAAATTAAGTTATCACTTCAAGAATAATATAAATATAGAAGTTATATTTAACATCTCATTATTCCACCAAAGTTATCCTTAAACAATTGCATATTAACAGGGTAACTACCAATAAAATACTAAACTTACATAACTTATCACATTCACTTACCCATGTTTCACCTTTATCATGGTTAGTGTTGCTATCACTTGAATTCATTTGTGTCCAATTATTTGTCAGTTCTCTCAAGCGACTTTGACAATCCCAATGCTTCTACTCCTACTCAAGGGTGGTCCCCTCATCATGGAACATAAACACATTAGTAATTCATTAAACTAAATATTAGTACAAATGCCATCCCTTAATTCATGTTTAAATTAAGCTCGCTCATTGAAGAAGTGTCACTTGAAATTAAATTCAATCATATGAGGTTGCAAGTCCAATCTTGACAAAGTAATTAGATAACCACCATTTTAAATCTAATAAAGTAAAATAAATAGAATGAAATTTATGAGCTAAGGTTAAGGAGATGGAAGATCTAATACATAATCATTTGAATTAACATCATTAGAGTGTAAAGAATACAATTGGGGTTACAAAAGTCAGTGGTCTCCCTCTATAAACAAATTATGAGATAACCTCCAGTTCTTATCAATAACACACACATTAACAACATGGTGTCTAGAGAGAGAGTTATCTTAAAAGTTTCACCAAGGGCTAATTATACCAACACCATTATAGAACCAAAGTCACAAATTTTATCAAATAATTCAACTAACTAGCATATTAGGGTCCACCAAGAGGGACAAAGATTCTACAATAGCCATAGGTAAGGCTAGGCCTTACATTTACAAATACATAGGCTTCACCTCCTACATCTCTGAGTTAACATCTTGAGGCTAAGGATTCTTGTACTCCAACACTTGCAGAGTCAATTGTTTATATTCAGACATATTGTGTGGACATATCATTGGATGAGTAGTGTAGTTAGATGAAATGCATTAAGATCTTATCTCCATCATCAACTACTCTATCATCCATGACTTCCAGTGATTCCTTGCAATAGGTTCCTATCAGTCTTCCCGATCCACCTCATTGGGAGGTATACTTACTAGATATTTCACATTTATTTATGGAGTCCCACTTTTTGAATCTTGAAGATACTATTGAGGACATTCATCTCCTCTTTGATGACAACTCCTATAGAGTTGCATATCCTTCTTTGGATGTCACGAAGGCACATTTAGACCCTCCCATTTTTCTCCACTCATTTTTACTTCCATTTTGACATATTTTATAGATATTCATGAGCACATAGATTTGACTCAGTCATCATTATGTTGACACCATCCATGTGAGCACCAATTCTCATCAGTTTAGTTGTCTTACCTATAAGGAGTACCATAAATCCATGGTTACTATACTTGAATCTTGCATGGTACTTGATTCATCTTATTAGCATTTGTAACAACTTGACATTGACTTAGAGAGCCTTGAATAGTTTTAGAGGCATTATCTTCATATTTCACACCTATTATACATCAATTTCCACATGATTTTGGGTTGTCACTTTCTTTAGTTAGGCATAAGATTCTTGATTTGATTGTGATACCTTTCAACATCAACATGATGACATTTGAGCAGTTTCTAGAGATCTACATTATGGGTTTTCTTCCCTCATATTCCTTCTAGGAATGGGAAGATCTTTTGCATACACTTTTGGATTTATTTCTTCCTAAGGGTAGACATGTTATTTAGCAATCTTGGACCATCTTCATAATTCAATGTCAAGCATCCACCATTGGTGCAAGAGACTACACATTGAAGGGGGCTTGCATGGTTTCTCTTCTTCTCTCTATTCTAAGGGGATTTTTTCCTCACACGAGGTTTTATCCTTCTCTATTCTTTCGAGTGGGACCACTTAGCCCTACTCTCTTCATTCTCTTTTGTGGGGAGTTTTTCCTATAGGTTTTCTCCTTTTCTTATTTTTGAGGGGATCATTTTGTACATGTAAGCATGCATGTATTGTTCAACAAAAGATAACCCCTACACACCACAACAAGATGGGGTTATATAAAGGATGAACTGAACCTTAATAGAAAGATCCAAATGTATGTTGAGTGGTACATAGTTGAATCGTTTAGGTAGAGGTTGTAAGTACTACTTGTTACTTGATTAATAGGTATCCTTGTTTGGCTCTTGTTGATAAAAATCCTTATGAGGTGGGAATAGGCAAGAAGCTTTTTGTTTCACGTTTAAGGGTATTTGGTTATGAAGCGTTTGTTCATGCACCTAAGAAGTGATCTAAACTAGATCCAAAAGCATAAAAATGCATCTTTGTTGGTTATTGTGAGAATGTAAAAGGTTATAATCTTTGGAATCCACTGACCTAAAAAGTGGTCTTGTCTAGAGGTGTGATTTTTAGGCCTTGAATAGCTAAAATAAAAAGAAGGGAAGAAAATAATACATTTTGAGACCAAGGTCGAAAAGTAGGAAGATGCACATGTGGAAGAATAAAATGATGAAATAGAGGATGGAGAGGAAGAAGAGGTTCAAATGAGAGTTTTGAGCATGATGTGTAGGATGAGCATGTAGAGCCCCTTACTCCTACCTTGAGAAGATCCACAAGACAACAAATTCCAGTTGACGTGTATAGCCCGCTAGATTTTTGTTGTGTATTTTCTCCATTGTGTACTGACGATGAATCAAGATCTTTTAGGGAGGCTCTCTCTTTAGAGGATAGTGAGTCTTGAATGCTGGCCATGTAGGAGGAGATGATGGCCTTTGATAGTTGTGACACCTATGATCTTGTTAGTTTGCTTGAGGAAAGAAAACCCATTGGATTCAAGTGAGTGTATATGAAGAAAATTAGAGCAGATGGACAGTTAGACTGATACAAGGCTAGACTGGTGGCCAAGTGCCACTCCTAGAGAGGGAGTTAATTTTGGTGAAATTATCTTCTATTGCTAAGTTATCTTCTATTAGATTCCTATTGTCTATTGTTAAGGGTTATGATTTTGAGATTAAGCAAATGGATGTTAAAACTACCTTCTTGCATGGGGATCTTGAGGAGGAGATTTATACACAACAACCTAATAGTTTTGTTGTGAAGGGGAAGGAACATTTGGTTTGTAGGTTGAAATGGTCACTACATGGTTTGAAATAGTCATGTAGGATGTGGTACCAGAAGTTTAATGCCTTTTCATTAAGTTTAAGTTTTTTAGGAGCGAGGAGGATCATCATGTTTGTGTTAAAATTATCGATGATTAGATTCTAATAATTGTCTTGTGTGTGGATGATTAGGGAGCTCAAAACTTAGCTTTCTAGCACATTTGATATGAAATATTTGGGGATTGCAAAATACATTCTTGGTATGGAGATCAGTAGGGATCGGGTACATAGAAATCTTTGGTTAAGTCAGAGTAAGTATGTTGCTACAATTTTGCAGTGGTTTAGTATGCATGATTGCAAACCAACGAGTATTCCATTTTCTATTGGCTCTAAGATTTCATTACATATGTGTCCCAAATCAAATGATGATTTTGAGGATATGTATAACATGCCTTATACTAGTGCTATTGGTAGCCTAATGTACACAATGGTTTGCACTAGACCAGATATTGCCCAAGTAGTGGGAGTTTTTAGTAGGTTTATGTCTAACCTTGGTAAGGAGCATTAGAATTATGTTAAGAGAGTTTTTAAATATTTATGAAGCACTTCTGATTACTATTTGTGTTAACATGGTACTAATGATGTGGATAAGACATTGGACATATAGTGCTCTTTGGATGCAAATTGGGTAGGTGACTTGGATAGTCGAAGGTCTACTAATGGCTATGTGTTCTCTTCATTTGGTGATGTAGTGAGTTGGACGAGTAAGAGGCAACCCACAACTACTTTGTCCAACACCAAAGCAGAGTATATGGCTGCTACACATGCCTATAAGGAGACATTTTGGTTATAAGACTATGCGTAGGTATTGGTTTGATTGCAAAGTGGTTAGAATTAGTTGTAATAGTTAGAGTGATATTTGTTTAGAAAAATACCATGTACGATGCTCATACTAAGCATGTTGATGTTTAGTATCACTTTATGCGTGAAATGGTAGAGAATGGTAAGGTCTTGTTGCAGAAGGTTGACACTCGGGATAATGTTCTAGATTCCCTCATGAAGCTACTAAGGTATAGAGAAGTTCTCTTAGTGCAGGAAGGCCATGGGCCTTGGATCCTATACTTGATTTATTTTATGGTTCCTTTGGATGTCATTACAATGTATAATATCAAGTGGGAGAATGCTAGGATAGTGTGATATTTAATTACACTCTTAATGTATTATTTTATGCATCTCCAACAATCTTGGAATGGGTACTTGAACATCCATGTTGTTGAGAGATATTATTATTTTATTATTATTCTCCTTGTTGACTTGGAATATTAGTTATAATGGCATTCATGAAGAAGGTGGAGTTGGTAATGGCAATTACAAAGCTATTTTTAGGTGATTTCTCAACTTGGGTGCTAGAATGGAGTAGTGGAGCATCTTGCATTATTAGTGGGCTCCACATGTATGCATGGAGGTGAATTTTGTAAGGAAGTTAAGGTAGAAGAACAACTTCCTACACTAATCTTGAGAGGAGGGTTATGCAAAACTTTTTCAAATCTTTACAACAATTACAAAAATTATACAGAAATAAACATAAATAACAATCATACCACAACACATTGATTTACGTGGGGAAAACCCTTTCAAGAGAAAAACCCCACACTCCAAAAGTAGTTCAATATATTATTTAGAAAATTCAACAATATTACAATATACTTGCAGAGAAAGTTTTCATAGGAGTATCACCAACTAGAGATTTGGAGGTAATTTTAACAACATCTATAAGACTCTCACACCCAACCTCCATCTCAAGCACCTAATATATAGGAGATACAATACATGAAACCGTCAAATGGTTATTAGAAAACCATGAGACAAAACAACCTAAATGTTGCACCCAAATCCTTAGGGTTCCGTTATCTCTAATCAAATGTCTTATGATGTGTCATACATCATAAGTTGGTCAACACATGTAACTCCCCCTTATAACTCTTCTATGTGTTCAACACGTTTTTACATTTTCCAATGCGGGAGGCCCAACTTTTGGAGCCCATAACTTTTGATTTGGGAGGCCGATTGAGCCTTTTTTTTTTAAATTGTAGAACTTGAAGAGATTTACGCACTGGGCACCCTTGCAAACAATGTTGAACAACTTGAATTTTTTATTTTGGCCAAAAACCAACTCTATAGCCTAGAAATTGAGTTTATTCAATCTTATAACTGATTTTTTTTGTAATTGCAAGGTTGAGACACCTTTCCTAACAAATTTGGATGCCCACCTTGTGATGTGTGCCATTTTGAAGAGGATATAACTCAAAGATGTTGTCTATTATTAGTACATAGGTTATTTTTGTTATTCATGGCTCATTGGGAGTTACATTTACTATTCTTGAAAGATACTCTTCATTTTGGATGTTGGAGTTTTTACATTTTACCATGGTTTGATGGTACATTGTTTTGGGAAACCATTTACGATATTCCTCTCCCATTTCTTTATAAATTAGAGGCATGACATAGTACTTTCAAGAATTATTTTACAAATACAAAGGTGTTGCCAGAATGTTGTTAGAGTGTTGCACATGCATATTCTACTTGAAGATTATTACATTCCTGAGCCTCTCTTTGATGGCAAAGTTTTTCCACAAAAGTGTTTCTCCACGTACATCCGATGTCATGTGTTGAATCTTTATGGTTTGCTGATTTTATTTCTTATTGTTTTATGCTTCACACTTAATCTTTTATCGGTAATCCAATGTTGCATGATTAAAATCAAATTTACATCACTTTGAAAAGGTTTCATTACAATCTTTCTTCACCTTAATTTAACAACAATTATGCACATAATATAGGGCATTTACTTGAGTAGGTTGCATTTGCATCATGTGACTTGTACTTTCCTTATTTGATGGAGATGTGCACACATGTGACTACATCTCCTTTGTCACACATTGGTTGTACATTCACATCTCTTGGTGGTGTTATTTATATATACCCACCTCATGTACTCTTGTATCATCTCATTCTATTGCATCCTTTGATTGGAATAAAATTTATTCATATTGTATTGATATCCTAAGTTCTTTATTCTTTTCATGGGCCTTCTTGTTCTTGGGTGGCCATCTCCACAACCAAATATTATAACTAGACCTAGGTATATTTGTAGGGTGTATTTTTATCCTTGCAAGGTTATCTTTGGTTTTACATCAACAATAAAAGCTTTTATGTAGTTGACAGGACACAAGTTGCTTCAAAAGTTTGACATGTTTGGTGCATAGGTGAGAGAAGGCAAGTCGCTCCAAAATATGTGTTTAGGGCTATTTTAAGCCCCCATAAAGCATAAATAATTTGAAACTAGTGGTGAACATATTTAGATCTAATGAATTAAATATCAACAAATCACTTATATCTATCAACCATGTTTAGTGCTACATTTAAATAATGATAAAAAATAAATGAATTGGGAAGACTAGTGTTATGGTGGAATTAGAATACCTATACTATTCCCGTTTAATCTTGTGCCCACTTTGATAGGATTTTTTTTAATGCAATAACATATTGACAAGTGGTATATTCTTATGTTAGACTTGGCTCACAATCCCATACCTATTCGTCTCTATTTCACTCGCATTCGAACTAATTCCCAAATAGTTTTATAGCTCAAAATTAACACTTTATCCCTTAAGTATATTTCCAAGGGAAGTAGCTCAAAAATAACCCTTGAAATTAAAAACTTTCTAACTTTCCCACCTCCTTATAATAGCCATAATAAGCTAACTTAGAAAATGTTTCATACAAAATGTTGCTATGTCATGGTATTTGAAGACATTCATTGTGCACTAAATGCATATAAGGGAGCACTTAATGCATAGAAGGGAGAATATAAAAAATAACATCAGGAGAGCACACTTCAATTCTTAAAAATACTAAAGGAATCAAATCTATATCATCATTATATAGGTCACCTACATGTTCGTGAATACTATCTTCAATCTTTCTCGTCACTATTAATTTGATCCACAAAGGGGTTTGACCTAGGAGCATCTATTCACTCATCGAGTCAACAAGCTCCTCAACAATGTCTCTAGACACCACCTTGATAGATTCATCCCAAAGGTGAAGGCAAACATGTTTTTAGGGTGTACTTTCAATTAGATCAATCCTATGCAACTAAAATTAGTTCCACATATTAGTTCAAGCTCGTGATAGTCATGTTCAATCCCACATGACTCGATCATCAAACATAAACAATTAATTTTTTGACTGTGACAAACTAATCCAAAATAACATCAACAATTTTTTTCATCATCGATCTTAAAACTAAAATCCTCTATCCTCTTATTTAATTATCACATTTATTTTAGTTCTATTTACAGACCTCAACTCTATAATAATCTAGATTAATTCGATCCACAAAGGGGTTTGACCTAGGAGAATCTATTCCCTTATCAAGTTAACAAGCTCCTCAACAATGTTTCTAGACACCACCTTGACAGATTCATCTCGAAGGTGAAGACAAACATGTTTTTTTAGGTAGATCAATCCTATGCAACTCAAATTAGTTCCACATGTTAGATCAAACTCGCGATAGTCATGTTCAATCCTAAGGACTCAATCATCAAACATAAACAACTAATTTTTTGATTGTGACAAACTAATCCAAAATAACACCGACATCTTTTTTCATGATCGATTTTAAAATTCAAATCCTCTATCCTCTTATTTAATTATCACATTTATTTTAGTTCTATTTACCTACGCAACTCTATAATCTAGATGAATTGTTGTTTCCATATATTCACTATTTAGTTTATAGGTTTCCTCTCTCAAGGAGATAATGAAGAGGACAAACATTGCTTGCGATGAAAAAAAAGCCCTAAAACTTTATCCGGATTGGCGAGTCGCTCTTGCACTAACTTCAATTTAAAATTGAATCGAGAAACACAGAGCCCAATTCTTTTTTGCTGAAATATTGAAAACCTATCTATGTTTATTCGCGCAGCCACGCTTATGCCTAATCTTCAAGGCAGCGGACAATAGGCGGTAAAACAGCCACATGGGAGGACACGTGCCAGCTGCTATCAGGATTGACCTGTGCTAACAACTTCCCGATATCCATAAATAAATAAATAATACAATTTCTTTCCCTTAGCTTCTCCGCTGGGTAGGTCCCCAAGGCTGCCCGAAACCCCCGGTGTAAACATAAATTGGCTGCCCAAATCTGTCCGGGCAAAATATCTTTCCAGGCTACAGCTTCTCTTTTACGTAAGCGGCACCCACTTATTTTTGGATTTTCGGGATTTATCAGCGATTTCACGGTGATTTTCCCGTCGAAATTTTCCCATTTTTAGAAAATGAGGACGACGGACGTATAAAAAGGGGCTGCTCTACATGTTTTCCCCTTGGATTATTTTTTATTTTTTTGCCTATTTGGTTGAAAGAAGGCCGTATGAGGCAGCAGCTGGACGAATTCAAACTTGTGCGAGGTAAAATTTATTGGAGCAACAGCGCTTCAATTCGAGCCGGTAGGTTTGATTTCCTTCTAAGTGATTACCCTTTTCTTTCCCGGATTTTTTGAGCCTCAGAGGGCCATAAACGATTAAGAAACCCTAGATGAACGCAATATTGCATTGGAATTGTTCAGAAACCCTAGATGACCGCAATAACGCATTTTTTTGCCAAAATCTGTCGGAAACCCTGAAATAGCAGTCTTTGAGAGCACCGAATGGCAAATATTATTGCCGAAAATGGCTTAGAACTGAATCGAAACTGTGCAAGGGCCATGTTTTACTCAAAATCTGCCCAAAATCTTTTGAAAAATGCTTTTGGTCGGCGCCGACCTTGTATACTCGTTCTAACTAGTTCTGAATCTCTGTAGCGCTGTCATATTTTAGCGAAAACTAAGACATATTTCTCGTTTTAAGGCCAGATTGTGAAACTAGTTCCGACTTTGTGTCGAAGCCCTTGTAAGTTGGGCTTGTATTGCTTGGAGTTGCAATAACTTGTTCAGATTTTTCCTGGAACCGTAGATTGCCTGACATTTGCTTCGTTTGCTTCGGGTTATCTAGTGTTTTGTTTAACATGAGACACTGTCTGGTGTTATAATGGTTTTTGCAAGAGGAGAAAATGTAATTTTAGTTGTATTTATCTTTGTATTTTAAAGTTATTCTGCCATCTCGTTCTTATTTAACACGTCTTCGTATATTTTGAACTTAAGGCTCCTCTCGAACTTTAGAGGGTTAACTTGCAGTTTACTTCTTTTGGTGGGTTGCAGCACTCGAGCAAGAGTTGTTTGGAGGGTGTGTATCCGATCCAGTGGTATATGTCTGTGGATATACATAGACATTTTTCTTAGATTCATGAATTGCAGAGAATTACAAAGCTGTTTTCATGATTCCAGAGAGAACAGAACTCGCCGCAGAGATGTTACACGCCAGGAGTATGTTGCTTCACTTGATCTCTATGGGCACTGATGCAATCCGATTTCCTTTTTAGTTTTCTAGGTTTTATTGTTGCTTTATCTGAGAATTCTTTCTATTTCAGTCAGTTTTCTTACATTTGAAACACGTAGCTTTCAACTGTGAAAAAAATAAGTCTCATTTCATCATCAAATTTATTAAAATTTATCTGTTTGGTTTCTCACCTTTTAAACTCACAATGCTCCCCTAATGTTGTGATTGTGGTTGTATTCCTAAAATGTTATCTGTGAGCATCACCTTCTGTGTGCTTTCTGGTAATTGCATGGGGAAATTGTTTACATCATTTGTATGCATGCATATCAGAATCCAGATAGCGGAGATACGATAACTCTATTGATATTCAAAAATCATGTGGTGGCAAAAATATTAAATATTAGTTAAGAGTACGGCATAACATCCCACACAAATGTGAATGGTTATTGTATTTCGCAGTCTTTCAAGAATAGCAACAGCAATACAAGTTTAAATAAGGTAGGCCTTATTGTTCTCATTCTCATGTAAATTTCCTTTTTACTTGTCATTGGCAGTATAATAATCAATATCAGAAATGGAACTTTAAGCAAGAGATTTATACATCATTTTCAGTATAATAACCAATGTCAGAAGTAGAACTTTAAGCAAGAGATTTGTATACCTCCAGTGAAAAGTCTTTTCTTTTTCCTATTTTTATGGGCGAGTGAACTTGCGTGTGCTCCATTTCCTTTTTCATTCTGATAAGCTGCTAGTTTGGGCCAACATACAATGCAAAAATTCTTTTATGTGTGGGATAGATGATCAATAACACTTCATCCAGACAGCCAGGTTGTCCTTTTGCATTACTGTATTAAGCTGACATTGACATCCTTTTTTGACATAAAAATGACAAACTTATTCTTTCCGTCCATCTGCCATTCGGTTAAAGCCTTAGCATCTTTCATTTAACTCCCACAAAATGAGATTGTGAAGATAACATGTTGCCTTGTGTATGACAGCATGCTTCAGAGACCATTAGACCGGATTTTCTAAAATAATTCTGTCATTATCGTCAGATGATACTCCGATTTTTTGTTATGCTGGATGTGTACTTCTGCATATTTGGCGCATGACAGGAGTGTCATGATCAACGAGAGGGACTGCCATGAGAAGATTAAAGACTTTAGAATGTTGCCTGCTCCTTCCAAAATATAGATCTTACATTCCAACATTTATTTATAAGGTTGATAGGCTCTTCTCAGAGAACTTTAAAATGTTGTCTGCTCCCTCCCAAATGTGGATCTTATATTCCAACATTTGTTAGGCTGCGTGTTCGCTTCCACTGGCCATACTATGTAATTCCTCTATATGTTTATTAACTCTATCTAATGTGATGAGCTTGTTTGCAAAGATAGTTTCAACTGGAGGAATTAAATCTCTTGAAGCAATCAAACAGTATCTGTACAAACTGCACCCATGGTTGTGATAAGCTTTGTTATTGCTTTTGTATCTTCAACTTTGCAACCTTGTAAATCCTTTATATGTTAATTAACTCTATCTAATATGATGAACTTGTTTGCAAAGATAATTTCAACTGGAGGAATTAAATCTCATGAAGCACTTGAACATTATCTATACAAGCTGCACCCATGGCTGTGATAAGCTTTGTGATAACTTTTGTATCTTCCACTTTGCAACCTTCTGCTTCCCAATACCAGCTACTAATTATGAGGTTAATAAATTTATATTCTTCATTTTCATTCAAAAGTGTTCTAGTGCATGGTTGTTTGCAGAATTATTTATTTCATCTTGTAAAGTAAACTGGATTATACTTGTGCATACTACATTTTAATTGTGGAATATATCCTTATCAATGTATTTATTTACAGTATTGGTTAATATTGACTGTTTCGATGACTGATTGGTATTTAAATACCTTCTGTATGATCGACTTGATGAAGATGATGAAACATACATGTCAAAAAGGCAGAGGACTGATGATGTACTGGATCAGAATAGTAGAAAGAAAATGGACGGATTCAGCAATGATGATGATGATTCTCCTATTGTTTTCAAACGTAGTGTGACTTCAAAGCAAAAGCTGACAAATTGCTCCCAAAATAGCACATCTTCTGTCACGTCTCAAAGGCATGGTCCATTTACCTCCCCAGTTCCAAAAGATTCTTTTCATGCAGTGTCATCTCACACAGTTCAAAAGACTGCTATATATTCCAACAAAGCTTCTGTTTCAAGGTCATCACCTTCTCAGCCTTCCAATTCCAGTTCAGTGAGCTTAACTGCTTCTGCTTCTGCTTCAAAGTCACCTCAATTCAAGCATGTTTCTGATTCTGCGAACAAACATGCTGATTCGGATCAGAGATCAAGACAGAAGGTTCCAAATGATTTTGAATCTAAGTCACTGAAGGACAATTTTTTTGGATCTGAAGATGATTCTGATGATGACAAGCACAAGCCTTTGAGTCAGATGTTTCCTGTATCTTCAAAACGAGATATTTTAAATAAGCACAGCAATTCTCATCTAGCAAGCAATAATGTACAATCAAGAGAGCCTGTAAGAACACAGAGTATCAAGCCAGCAAAGGATTCAGATGATGATAAGCTCCTGCCTCACAAGTTACAAGTCAAGCAGTCGGTAAAATCACTTGGTACTTCACCCATGGACAGTGAAGATTCAGAAGATGAAAAACCTTTATTTTTAAGATCCCAGCCAAATGGATTGATTAAGAAAGACATCAATGGGAAAACACAGGCAGCAAAATCTGATATGTGTTCCAAAAAAAGACCATTGGATTACCAGGAAGGTAGCAGCCTGAAATTGTCAGTTCCCAAAAAGCCCAAAACACTGGGAGCATCAGCTGAGGCCAAAGTAAAAGCGGAGCCAGATGTTAAGAAAGAGCCAGATGAATACAGTGACGATGAATATGATGTTCCTTATGTTCGGCATATGAAAAACGAGCCAGATGAATACAGTGATGAAGATGATATCCCTATTGCTCAGTGTATGAAAACTGAGTCAGATGAAGATAGTGAAGAGAATATTACTCTTGCTCAGCGTCTGAAAACTGCTTCATTGTTTAAGAAACCTTTTCCAGATTCACTTCCCCCGACAAATAAGGTTGTCAAGGAAGAGAAGGTGTTCAAGGTAAAGGAAGAGAAGAAGGTAAAGATAAAGGACGAGAAGAAAGTCAAGATCAAGGTCAAAGAGAAAAAGAAAATAACAAGTAGCTCAAGGAATTCTAAAGGTGGAAAATTGCCTCCTGGGTCTGGTGAAGGTCAGAAGTGGACAACTCTGCAGCACAATGGAGTAATTTTCCCTCCATCTTATAAGCCACATGGGGTTAAAATGCTTTACAATGGGAAGCCAGTTGATCTTTCTCCTGATGAAGAGGAGGTGAGACCTTGTCCTTTTTGATTTTGGCCTTTCGTATTTTTCTTTTGTAACATGCAACCGTGTTACTGCTTTTTTCTGATTTTTTGCAAGTGTGACTCACTGGTTCACTAAGATTTTTGTTTTTGGTATATATGGTTACATTGTTGTCCATAATCTTGTTCAATACTTTTAAGAATACGCAGATTCTTTGCTGTTTTGGTTTTTTAGGTTGCCACTATGTTTGCTGTTATGAAAGACACGGATTATGCATCAAAGCCAAAATTCATAGAGAACTTTTGGAGTGATTGGAAGCAAGTTCTGGGGAAGAAACATGTCATCCAAAAGTTTGAACTTTGTGACTTTACACCAATTTATGAATGGCATCTCAGTGAAAAGGAAAAGAAGAAACAAATGAGCACAGAGGTGAGTTAATATGCTACTTGAATTTTGTTAAGGTAGTTAAATAATGTTGACAGAATTCGATAAGTCAATGCATGGTTGTGTTCTTTTTTGTAAGTCTATATTATGACTAAAAGTTCTAATGATATTGCTGTGTTTTAGGATATTTATCATCTAGTTTATCACCTGTGCCTATATAGGCTGGAAAGTCGTATTCCCTTCCCTTTTTTCATAGCTCTCAGCTAGATGTTTGTTGCTATTTTTTGTACAGCTTAGTGGAGTTTAGCAATTTCATAGCTAATGATATAAACAATATAAAATTACTAGAACCCTTTTGCAACATTATATTTTCCAAATTTATGCAAATATACAAGGGCTATAGTCGCTACATTATGCAACCCTTTTCCATTTTATTCAATTTTTGTTATTTGTTTGAACATTTTGTTGATACAATATTGTTTTTCATCATCCTTTATCTTACTAATTCATTGGTTTGAATTGCAAGTCTCTGTAAATACAGTTTATTGTTCTAATCCATTCTCTACTTATTGTTAGTGTTAAAGGACACAACAATTTATGGATTTAAATGTAACTGCTATTAGTGCTGTGTATCATGTGGAAGAATTCATATGCAACTCGGCTACACCTTATCCATCAGAAATTGACATATTTCATTGTTATGTTTTGAATTGAGCATATGTTTATAAAGTTGTGGTGTTTATGCAGGAAAAGAAGCTTTTAAAAGAAGAAAAGCTAAAACAAGAGGAAAAATACATGTGGGCTGTTGTGGATGGAGTGAAAGAGAAGGTCCGCAATTCATTTTTATTGGTGATACGTAGAATTATTGCAGAATCTTGATTTTACATATTTCCTTTTCAAGTGCCTTTCTGGTGAACAAGATTTTTCATTTGTACTGTTGCAGGTTGGCAACTTCAGAGTTGAACCCCCAGGGTTGTTCCGTGGCCGGGGAGAGCATCCAAAGGTTTGATTTTTAATTATTTAAAAAAACTGTGTATGCTAAATGTTGACAAGCTTTTGGCTTTTTAGGGCTGGAGTTTTTTACTGGTAGTTATCTTCTTTTTCTGAATCTTTTGTCAGTACTACAGCTCAATAAAAGTTTTTTGTACCTAATCTTAGATGGGTAAATTGAAGAAGCGCATTAACCCAGAGGATATTACTATTAACATTGGGAAGAATGCTTCCATTCCAGAATGTCCAATTCCAGGCCACAGGTTATATAATATGTGTTGTTTATTGCTAATTACTTTTCTCAGTGATATCTATTTTTGGTATTCGTGGCTAAACATGTGAACCTTTTTCCTTGGTTTTAAATATGATTTGTGGGCTATTTCCTCCCTACAGGTGGAAGGAGATCAGGCATGATAATACTGTCACGTGGTTGGCTTATTGGAATGACCCTATCAATCCCAAGGAATTCAAGTATGTATTTCTAGCTGCCAGTAGTTCTTTAAAAGGTCAGAGTGATAGGGAGAAGTATGAGAAGGCAAGAATGCTTAAGGTAATTTGCCTCCCCTGTGCTTGCTGAATTTTGGTTACCTTTTTTGGAATGATTTATCTGACATTTATTGTTTTGGAATTCAACAAATGCTGTTTTCACCATCTTGATGCAAAGGATTTTTCTTTGGTTCGTGCAGGATTACATAGATAATATTCGAGACACATACACAAAACATTTCAAATCACAAGATAGTACTAAGAGACAAATTGCAGTCGCCACTTACCTTATTGATAGGCTTGCTCTGAGGGCTGGCAATGAGAAGGTGATCTAGTAAAGGCTGCTTGGTTTCCACTATATTTTGTATTTACACAAACATTTATAAATTGGCACTGTTGTGTGTACTTGCATTAACATGTAAGAAATGATACTGCTGCATGATTGGGCTTTAATAGGCCAGTTCGCTTCAACATTTTTCTCTATTTGTAAACTGGTCTAAACATAAACTGAATTTCTGTTCCAAACAAGAATGAGTGTCTTATTGGAGTGTTGTTAATGTTTAGCAATTATTTATGTATGCTAATCTGTAAAAAACAGGGCAGTAATTCATTTGACTTATGATGTATTGATGAACAATCATTCGGGTTGTCTCTCTCTTTCTATGACTTTCTCCAATAGTGACCTGTGCTCTGAAGGTTGAACACTCACTGAGGATATGAATATCCCTTTTACTGTTTTTATTTTTTAACTCAGTCCCATGTGAAACGGCTTCACACTATCCCCTGCTTCTTTCTTCCACTTGTTCTTTTGATTGATTTGATGTGAATTTCACATTTCGTTTATAAAGTTGGCTAACCGTTGGACAAATTTCCAATTATTAAACTTAATAAAAATTAGCCAATCAAAGAAACATTTCCCCCTAAGCATTTTCTGATAAGACTATCAACTTTTCATTGATTTATTTTTAGATTTTTCTTCCTTGCATGTGGAAAATTTTTGGCATGTAGATGCTAGGACATGCACTGTTCCAGCAAATTGAGAAACTGAACTTGAATGCACATATGCAAGTTGTCAGATTTAGTGAATTAAAAATAATCAAATGTACATCTTAATTATTAATCTAGTTCATGCAACTTTGTGTAAGAAGTAAAAGGCAGATGTTCTCTCATTATTCATTTAACTATTTTGTAATAACATTTCTATTATTTTCCTTGAATTATAGGATGATGACGAGGCTGATACAGTTGGTTGTTGCACACTGAAAGTGGAAAATGTGACATTACTTCCTCCAAAGTCTCTCCAGGTGACGTGATAGCTGTAATTTTTATGTGTTGTGCTTTCAAGATTTGTTACCAGCAATGTCCCAAGCAACAAATAAAACAAATGAGTTGTTGATTTTCTGAAGCTTCTGATTAAGGAAGCCTTTTCTCTCAGTTTGACTTCCTAGGTAAAGATTCTATCCGATACTTCAACACAGTTGAGGTTGATGAACGGGTTTACCTTGCTATTGGTCATTTTAAAAAAGGTATTCATGCTCTACTTGAATGCTAAATTGTGTTGTACTCTGTCTTTTTTATGGGCTAAATTGATTTTGTTATTTTTCTTATAAATGTACTTATATGCTTAAGGTAAAAAGGATGGGGACGATTTATTTGATAAGCTGGACACAAGTAAACTGAATGCTCATCTCAAGGAAATAATGCCGGGCCTTACAGCAAAAGTCTTCAGAACATATAATGCTTCCATCACATTGGACAATCTGGTATGTGCTGCATTCCTTCAAAATAGTTCCGTCTTCATGCACATGGAGATCAGATGTAATTATGTACATGAATATCAGATTTAATTCCTTTAAGACTCCCAAAAATCCTAGGGTCAAACAATGGCCCTACAGCCTCTGGTGTTTGAACCCCGGTCATTTGCATGACTGCTGCACTATGTTACAATTACTAGATCACAGACCACAGCCTGATGAATGGTTTGGCATATGCTATTACTTTAGCTGCATGTCAAAGGTACTTTTGCACTAACAAATTGCATTGTTTGTATATTGTATGGGATATAGACTATATGTTTCACTAAATGGAGTCACTCTTGCAGGACATGTTATTTAAATTATTTATTATAGTATCAAGCTTTTCTAGAATTGTTTCCAAGTTCCTTGGAAAATCACAAAACTTGAACTTAGTCCCTATTTGAAATGCCTTAATCTCTGGTCCCTAGCAATTGGTTTTGTTCCCAGTGTTCATCTTTGCTATCTTGTACTCATCATATGGCTCATGATTGCTTTGATTCCTTTGTTATGGGTTTCATATGTGTAATACTTTTTTGTTTATGTGCATTCTTACAAGAGGTCATAAATTATATTATATTTTGCTTGGTAACTGTCAATATGAAGCTGCTTGGCATGCACTGCAAGGATTTAATTCTGTACTATGATCATGCAATTTAATGTACAGTATGTACAGTGCTATAATACCGAGCACAAAGTAATGATTCTTGTGTATATTTTGTCTTTTGTCTTCCTTCGTCGTTCAACAGCTTCAAGACACAACTGGCAGCATTGCACCAGAAAAGATTGCTGACTATCAGCGAGCAAACAAAGAGGTGAGTGCACATTCACAATTTCTAAATTCTTGTCATTAACCGTGTCTTTGAACATTTACACTGGACAATTTATATATGTTTTGTTTTAGTGAGCAGCTTTAGGTCCAACGGTTCTTATAATTTGAAGTTGTTGTTCAGGTTGCAATTCTCTGTAACCATCAGCGCTCTGTGTCAAAGTCACATAGTGCTCAAATGGATAGATTATCAGGAAAAATGACAGAACTTGAGGTATATCTCTGTTTTTATTGCATTGCACTAAAGGCACACACCTAGGACACAGGCAACTTTTGTTTCAAGTTTTAGAACCATACCTCTTCGTATGTTTTTGCATACAAGTATCTGTTTTTATATTTATAACTGTCACATTGATACTGGATTGAGTTTGCACTTTTTTATTCTCATATTAAAAAGTATGTATTTATCAGTCAGGTCTACATTCATAGAAAGACTTGAGATAGTGGTTCTGAGATCTGAGTGTCAGAGTTTGTTCATTCTTTGTTCAGATCTTTAACATTCTGGTTTTTTGAAAACAGGATCTTTTAAAGGAGCTTGAAACAGATTTGAGCAGGGCAAAAAAAGGGAAACCACCACTGAATGATGCAGAAGGGAAGCCTAAGAGAAACTTGAGTCCTGAAATGTATGGCCCTTATGTGGAATTATGCTTTTATCTATGAATTCTTGTTTGTCTGTGCTTATATATTGGGTATGAGAATGTATATCCTTTGCACGTTGCAGGTTGGAGAAGAAAATTGAACAGACCAAGGTCAAGATAGATAAAATGAAGCTAAACATGAGAATAAAGGATGATCTTAAGACTGTGGCATTGGGAACGTCTAAGATAAATTACTTGGACCCAAGAATCTCGGTTGCCTGGTGCAAGCGCCATGAGGTTCCCATTGAGAAGGTAGTTGTTTTATTTATATTTTGTTCTTTAACTTTAGAAGCTATTGTAGAATGCTTGGTTGGGTTGCATCTAGGTGGATAGTTATTAATTCCTCTTCTTTTTCCCTGCTGACAGATATTCAATAAATCTCTTCTGGCCAAATTTTCATGGGCAATGGATGTAGAGCCAGACTACAGATTTTGATGTTGCCTTTAATTTGCAGTCTTGTTAAGTGCCTAAAGGTGTAGTTGTATGACATCTTTAATGAGATCAAACAAAATATACCCATGTGGTTTATTTTCTTTTTCAAGGATGGTGTAAAATGATTTTCTTGAGTCTTGTAGCTTTTATTTACATGGCTTGAGCCCATGTGAACTGTTGGGACTCAACAGCCCATCCTTTCCTAAAGCTATGTAATTCTTTCCCTCCAAGAGGGAAGTACATGATCTATATATTTACTGCTTCAGATGCCACTGTTCTATTCCAGGCTCATGTGCCTTTGTGTGTTTTCAGCATTGTTAAAGAGTAGGCAAGCATGTTTTTATTTTATCATTTGAGAGGGCTGGCCTGCGTGTGGGTCTTATTGTAAATCTTAAAGTCAATTAGAGTCTGTCTACAATTTTATATTGTCATTCTTTTCACTGGAATTCATTCAAAAAGAAAAGCGTTGTCAGTTTTTCTTGGAATGTCTGGATATTTATGCTCTTTGGTTATTCTATTGTGAGAATGAAACCAACGTTTGGGCCTGAGTTTGGTAATAAGTTGGTTCTCAGGTGAAATGTTCACTCAGGTTTGACCAGATTTATTGATTTATTATGTTAATAATTCTGTTGATCTATATAAGTATTTTTAGGTCGAGTGCATTTGATATTATTGCTTTATCAAAATGATCTAAATAAACCATAAATGTGGTGGAAAGGTATAGCTGAATGTCGGGCCCATAAGTTTTGAACATTAACAGACGAAGTAGAAGATTATTTTTGCTAGTTATGTTCAAGATTATGTGGTGTTAGGTTCCATAGTGGTAAATGCATCTTTCAGTTAGGAAAAATCAGATTGCAATTGCCTTATTTGTTTGAGAGGATACTCCAACTTTTGGCAAATAATTATATGGAGCCAAACCGGCACCTATCCCTCACAACATATGCAAGGGCAAGTTTAAAATGTTAGACCCTGTGGTTATGTCATAACAAGATCCTTAACTCTGGTGGCAAGTTATAATTTCAAGTCATACTGGGAACTAGTGATTCTTTATGGTTACAATTTATGTTGTAACGAAGTTTGGCCATTTGTTGATGAAATGTGAGGAACTAAAAATCTTACCCAAGGGCAAGAATGGGAAGGTAGTTGGAAGATCTGTATGGTCATTGGTGTGATTTGAAGTAGAGATTCAAACAACATGGGTATATTTTACTCATTGAAAAAGTGCTAATAAAAGTTCCTCCCAACAAATCCAAATGATGCACATTAATGCGCTTTGTAAACTGTGGATATGGCTACACTATGGTGGAGGCAGAAGTGATGATTCTCGTGAATGTTTTGGCAAAAGACCCTAATTTGAAGCAAATTATGGCTACATTTCTTTTCAGAACAACACTCTACTCCTGTGAAATATAATTCTTATACTCAACTGAAGTCAAATCTGTTGCTAACCTACCTGATATACAAGAGCTTGAGTAGAGTATCATGAAGAGCTCTTCAGTCTGAATTCTGAAGGGTCTTCTTTGACCTGGGTGTTTGCATCAATGTATGGATTGCTTCTTTTTTCTCTTACAGCAACATTGAAAGTTAGTTGTATTTGATTCTTTCAGGGTGAATACTCATTTTGGCCGTTCCCTAAAATTGGTAAATTTGTTTGACATGCACATGTTGGCTCTGTTGTCACAACCATGTCCCAAGTCTCACGAAGACTTTGGGCCACTCAATTTAAATTTGAAAATTTGAATTTAAACAGAACTGCTATTCATTTTATGTTTCTATTTTTTGTGTTGTGATGCAGTGTTCCTTATGGATGGCTTTCTGTGTGTTGATTTGAGTTCTAGTCGTCAGCTCTTTATGGTTTTATTTTGTTAATTTCCATTTACTTTGGGCTAACCAGTCATCAATCTCTCATTTCAGCGTCGTTTGGTGTTTATTTGTTTGCATCCTGGTTTATGAGATTGAGATGTGGGCTCATTTAGGCGCATGCATCTTTGGAGCTGTCTGTCCGCATATTTTGAAGCCTTTTTATTACTGTCAATGCTTAGAGCTAACGATCATTTGCAAAATGGCTTTCTTTTGTTTTCATTATTTCTGAGGTTGGTATTAACTTCATTTATTTATTTTATCGTTGGAATTCTATTTGCTTGTCACTTACCTAAATCTCGTTGTCTGTTTCATTGTGAGTATTTAAACTCCTTTTACTTTGTTGAAATCTTCCTTTTGCACTTAAGATGGTGGGAAGTGTTACCATGTCACTGACCAGGTTAGTATTTTCTTGGGTTCCTTGTATCGCTGAAGTCTCCTGTTCATTCATAAGCACTGGAAACAAGGAAATAACACTCTGTAGATCTTTGGTTTGGGATGAAATTAGGGCCTTTCTTAACGTTCAGGAGGTTCAAAGGTCACATAATTTTTTTCCATTTTAAATAACACGACTATTTAGTACTTCTGTGGTGGAATGGTGAGCTCTCTCTTTTGAGAGCAGCAGATTCCGTGTTCAAACCTTACCCTATTGTCTCTCAATTAAGTTCAACCATTTGATAGTTGAGCAAAGCGTGAAACTGGGTGACAAATGCCCATTGCCTGCCCAGCCGTTTCTTTTGTATTTTCAAAATTCTATATTATTTATCCCTCTATACTTTGCGAGTTAACGATAGCATACTTGTGGTTTGATCTTGTTAAACACTGACCTTCGGTCTCCTTTGGAAAGATTTTTTTTTTAATTTCTTAAGAGTAAACAGGAAGGTGACATAAGTCATAATCTTGTGACATTTCTTGTAACGAGGCTATTTAATGGCTATGACATGAAATTTGTTAGCGTTTCAAATTGTATCCTCAATTCTATGAGAAACATATGCGACTAGCCTAATGGATAGTAACAAACTCCGCTACAAATGTGGGAATATCATGATGGAGAATTCATAGAAAGGAAACGCATCACAAATTTGTGGAGAAAGCAGATTCAGCAAGAATAAAGAAGAATTCAAAGTCAAATATGGAATTCAAATGAGCTATGGCATTGAAAGAGAAAGCTCTCATGCAATTAGAAAAACAGAGTAGAAATCCTAATATGCATGTTACGAACAGTTCTTCAACGAGTTATATTTCCATTTCAAATGTGCCAAGGAACCAAATAACTCTCCTAAGACATTGAGACCGAGCAATGTTATAATATCAAGATTTCTTTTCTACACAAATCTATAACCAAACGGGAGTTATTTCCTCATGCCCAAATAATCAAAGATATACCAAATAACTCTCCTAAGACATTGAGACCGAGCAATGTTATAATATCAAGATTTCTTTTCTACACAAATCTATAACCAAACGGGAGTTATTTCCTTATGCCCAAATAATCAAAGATATTTGCACTGATTGTGCAATGGAAAGGGAAATTTATATTCACCCATTGGGTGATCCATTATAGATATGTCTGGTTTTCAATTAGACATGTTGATGCTGCCACCTCTGCACTTGAACTATGATGACAACTGGGAGAGACCCACAAAAGAACAATGTATTTGAAACCCCGAGAGATTGATCACCTGGATCTAGAATTCTTGAAGAAGTGTTCATATCTTAAAGCTTATATGTGTGAGAGCACTTGTGGGAAGTTGTGCTTTGGGAAGGGTTTTGAAACCCTATATATCTCCCTCTTGTTGAGGTGAGGGGGGTTCTTTCTTTTTTGGTTTTGATCTTTGATTTTGGGAAGGAGCTTTGGCTTGGAGTGGAGAAATTGTGCAAGGATCTTGGAGTTAGGCTCTTGGAGTGCTTCACCAACATCCTTCATCACTTGAGGCTTGAGAGGTAGGCTCTCAAGGCTTCAAGCCTTTCTTATTCTTGTCTTTCTTTTGTATATATACATTTAGTATGTGTGCTTTGTTTTCTTGTGAGTTTTCTTGATGTTGTAAGGGTTTTGGGTTGTAATAGTGAGCTCTCCATGTGTGAGAGCTCACCATGTGTTGGGTAAGAGAGGAGAGAACCTCCTCGGGGAAAACCTCTTCTTGTAGAGGAATTTTGATGGCCATGGCCTTGTATATGGAAATATATTATGGTTTTGTGTATGGCAAGAGTGCCTTGGTATTTATTTGGTGTTATAAGTGGTTGATAGCAAGAGGCTATGGTATTGGAGTATTAAGGGTATGAGTATTTTTGGTTGGTTTTCCCCTTGAGTTGAGTGAGTCACTCTCTCCCCCTTAAAAATCTTTTTGTATGGATGTAGTTCGTTGAGTCTCCTTGGGTGGGTGTTCTTGTGTATTATTTTGAGTGTGTGTGTGTGTGTGTGTGTGTGTGTGTGTGTGGAATCCATTGTGTGAGTATGAAACCGGTTATATTGTGGACCTCTTAGCTTGGGGGTGGCTTGCTTGCAAGCCAACGATTAGGAGGTGAGTTTCTCTTAGCCTTGGAAAGATTTTCATTGGTATGTAGGTTTGGCTCTTGGAGAAGAGCTTGGGAAAAAGTTTCATGAAGTGAAGGAGTGCTGTGGGATTTTTGTAAAATTTAAGGCAATGTAAATGCCTTGGCTCATTTGAGCCTTGTAAGGGTTTGGGGGTATGAGAGTAAAACTCTCTATTGGGAGTTTCTTATGGTTGTATAGATTCTCTTGAAAATGTATCCAAATCATTTGGTGAATAAAATGTTATGACATTAAGTATTTTGTTATCTTGTGCTTTTCGATAATAAAATATAAGTTGTAAGTTCTATTAGATATTGAGTATGATAGAAAAGAAAGAAATTAATCATATTTATATTGTTGCTTCTAAAACAAAATGGTTAATTGTCTTATAAAACAAAAAGAAAAAAAAAGAATATTGTTATAAAAAAATGTTAAGAATGGATAAAATTTAATTAAATTTTTTTATGGAAAAGGGAGATAGCAAGAAGGTAAGATAAATAATTGTTGAAATTGAAAGGGGATTGGAAGAGAGCTGGAAGATGATCATGGTTGAGACGAAAAAAAAAGAGGGCTAAACAAACCCAAGAAAGAGCTCAGACAAATACTAAAATAGGATAGAGAAGATGCAAAAGGCATTTATAGAGCATGCTAGGAGGGTTGTAGTTGAAGAAACTCCTAAATTAGAGGAAAGAGGATGCTCAATGGATGTGGTGCTCACTAACATTGAAGAACTAGAGCGATCCATGGCTCTAGTCAGAATTGCAAAAGAAATTTTGCCAAAAATGATAAGACAGATAAAAGAATAATAAGCATTGACAAGTATGAATGAATTACAATCTTGGACGGAAGGTATTGCACAAGTGGTGGAAGAAGAGAGGTTTAGAAGTAGTGGTGTTCAACCTATATTATGGAGAACCCAAGAGCCATGTGCTAATGGAGATTCTAACTGGTCTCAACCTAGGATTATAATAAATGAAGGTTTTGAGGATTTAGTAACCCCAATATTTGAAAGGAGCACACTTAACCTCTGTAATGACCATTGGAATACCAAAACAAGTAGGTATGATGGATACAAAGAAGGAAAGAAATTAAGAAATCATTGTGTGGTAAAGATGATGAGAGACAAGGAAATGATAAGAGACATCAATTTTATATTTTGAATTTACTATGAAAACCTTGGAGATGTTGGAAAAAGACCAACTAGATAATGATAAAGAAGAGAATAATTCAAATACTAATAGATATAACTTATTAACAAATGAAGAATTACCAAAAGCTACATCTTGCAAGTTGAAGAGACATTTTGAAGAGGTGAACTCTCCAAATCAAAAGTCACCCCTTGTACCAAATGAGACAAGAAGAGTCTCAAAAGAAGAGATAAATAGTGAATCCTTGTTTAGGCTAATGGAAGTGAGAGCAAGAAGAGATTGTGTGAAATATTTCAAAGAGATATTGGGTAGTGAGTATTTTGAGATTCAATTGCCTAGAGATAAGGGCAAAGAAAGGAAATTGGTAAAACAACAAGATAGTAGAATTAGGTAGAAGAATCTTGAAGGAAAAGAAAAAGGAGAACCAAGAACAAAAGACAAATCAAGAATAAGGATAAGCCCCAAACTACAAAAAGATAAATCCAAAACACCTTTAACTCTTGCAAAACTGGCCGCAAATAGGATTAAGCTCCTCGTGTTTGGCAAAGATACTAAAGATGCAAGTGATCATCTCTTTATTTTGAAATCTCACTAGAGTAGAGATGACATTGATGGTGATTAGATTCGATTATATGAATTCATGGAAACACTTAGAGATGAAGCCTTGAGATGGTATACCAATAACTGCCTAAAAAAGATAAGTGGGAAGAGATACGTGACTTATTTTGAGAAATTTCTACTCTTCAAATGCCCCAATTAAAAGTGTAAGCAAGATGAGAGAAATGATGCAAGTAAAGAATGAATTTGTAAAGGAATATGATCAAAATTTTAAATGTGTGGTTAGGAAGTTAGAGGAACTGCTAACAAAAAAGTAAAGGATTGAGTGGTTTGTATCAGGATAAGATCACATATTAGACTTGTGGTAGATGGAATGAATGTTCACCACATACAAGGAAGTGGTAGAGTTGGCTACTATAATGAAATCTCAATCTTGGAGAAGAGAAAATGACTCTTGTGGAAATGAGGAAATTGAAAAACTAAAGTTAGAATTGGAGAAGTTAAAAAAAGTTGAAATAGGAAATTCTAACAAAGGGTGAGAAGAGAGACATATCTAGGAGGACCAATATCTAGTGTATCCACTACAGTAGAGAGGGACACATGAGGAATGAATGTTTGATAGTAGAAAGCGCAAAAATAACCATCACATTGTCATAGAATTTAAGAATACCCCTAGAAGAACAATAAATTTCTATTGTGGTATATGCCAACAATGAAATAAACATGAAAATAACCATTACATTGTGATAGAATTTAAGACAACCCCTAGAAGAACAATAAATTTCTATTGTGGTTTATGCCAACAATGAAATAAACATGAAACAAACGACTACCCCATGTTACTTGAGGAAGAAGATAGATACGACCCAATAGAGAAGAGTCCTTCATAGATAAAGGCATGGATAGGGCACAAGGATTAGCCATAGGAGCACTAAATGATTATCCGACACATGGTTACCAAGACCTACAATGAAAGAAAAATTAGAGACAAATTAACAACATAACCCATGCGGTACCACAAATAAGAAATGAGGAGCCTACAACCAGCTCTAACAAAGATTATTTTCAAGGATATTACAAAGGAGACTACCTCATCAACAACAGAGGTGGTCGTGGAAGAGGAAGAAATTAAAGATCAACCTACTATTACTATATAGTAAACTAGGACACTATGCCAATGAACACAGAAGCAGAAAAGAAGAAAAGTTAGGTTATGGTTTTTACAGTGAAAATAGTTACACATGATGCATATAGTTACTCCAAAGCTGCATAGTTCTACAAAAATGGACTGGTGCTAGGAATCAAAAGTGAAGAACTAGAGGGTCCAAATGCACCACACAGAGCTAAACTATTAATGAATTTTCCAAAGAAAGAAGAACAAAGTATTAGATGCAAGAAGATTGAGATAGAACCCAAATATCAGGTAAGAAAACCTTCAATGTCAAAATAAAAGATTTTGGAAAAGGAATATAAGAAAAAAGGAACAACTTAGAAGAAAAACTATTGAGGAATTCATAAAGAAGAAGAATAAACTTGTAGTGATTACCCACAAATTTGTGTAAGGCTTTGGATATTTATCTTGTGGCTTCTGGTCAAATGATTAATGAAGATAAATATTCGATTTTCTTCTTTAATACTCCACGACTTATTTAACAAAGGATTGCTCGTATCTTGAGGTTTCAGATTGGTTCTCTCCCTTTAACTTATCTTGGCATTCCTATCTCTTCTGGTAGTCTTCCTAGGGAGTCATGGCATAATATTCTGGACAAGTTTCGTGCGAAGGTTAATCATTGGACTCATAGATGGTTGTCCTTTGCTGGGCATGTTCAGCTGCTTAAATATGTGGTGCAGGCTCTTCCTATTTATAGGTGCATGCTCCAGGTGGCTCTGGTTGGGTTTGTGAAGGATTTGGATTCTTTGGCTAGACAATTCTTATGGGTGGGCAACTTGTCGTCTTCTAAGTGGAGCCTTGTGAAGTGGGATATTGTGTGTAGCCCGAAGCAGTTTGGGGGTCTTGGATTATGGTAGTCAACTTGGTCTGGGTTGGCGTTGGTTGCAAAGCTTTATTGGAGGTGGTGTGTGGAGTAGGATCATATCTGGGCCATGATTTTATCTCACAAGTACCTTCCCAGGGTGCTGAAGGAGGAGATTCCTAGGTATACTCTGGTGGGGAAAGGTTTTGTGATTTGGGGAATGCTTAAGAAAGGGGTTGCGTTGATTAAGGAGGGCTTGTTCTAGATATGTAATAGGGGGGCTGAGGCTCTCTTTTGGTCTGATTCTTGGGACAATTTTCCCCCCATTTTGCGTCAGTATCCTAATTTGCTAAATCTTTGCCAGCGCTTCCTAGAGGCTGGTTGGTCAAGAGTGATTGATTTTAAGACTTCTTATCCTTGTGGGCAGATGGAGGTGGCTAGGTGGAAGGATCCTTGCAATTGGCTTGTTGTTGGGTTGGAAGAGGATTGTGTTGAGCTTCGAAATATTTTGGCTGGTAGACAATGCAACTCCCTTAGGGATAAGACTATTCTTGCTTGAAGCCCAGATCCTAAGGGTGCTTTCACTATGGCCATTGGGTATCAGGAGTTGTTGGCTTGTAAGTTTGGTGGGGTGGAGGTCCCTTGGTGGAAACATGTGTGGAACAAGTTTTCATGGCCAAAGTGTAATTGTTTTGTGTGGACTCTGGCTTGGAATAGATGTTTGACATGGGATAATCTTCGGAAGCAGGGATTCCAGGGTCCCTCTATTTGTGTTATGTGCAGCTGCAGTGAGGAGGATTCTTCCCACTTGTTTTTCCATTCTTATTATATGCTGCTTTGGCATTTATGGTTGGGTGTTTGGAAACATCAGTGTGTTCATGCTTCTTCCCTTTTTGAGTTCTAGAGCAGTCTGGGAAGACCTCCTACCTAGGCCTCTTTCCTCCAGATTGTGTGGTGCATTGGTCCTACTTTCATCCTTTAGCAAATTTGGTTGGAAAGGAATCGTAGGATTTTTCGTGGGGATAGGCTGATGGTTCTACAGGTTTGGCACATAATTGTTGGTATGATCCAAGAGATGGTGGAAGCCAAATGTGAAGTGGCTTATCCTTTGGAAAGGAGTGATGATGAGATTGTGAATAGATTGGGCTTACAGGGGTTGATTTCTGTCTCTGCTTGTGTCAGAAGAGGTAGACGAGCTAAAAAGAAGGTTCAAAGGGTTGGAAGATGGTTGCCTCCTCTGACGGATATTCTGAAGATCAATACAGATGGTTCCTCTATGGGTAATCCTGGGCCTGCTAGGATTGATGGAGTTGGAAGAGACTGTTCTGGATCGGTTATTTTCTTTTTCTCCATTCATAAAGGGTAGCATTCTAACAACTTTATGGAGGGGTTGGCGATTCTCTAGGCTATTGAGTGTACTTGTGCTTTGGGTTGGCGTAGGATTATCTATTAATCTGACTCACAGATTATTGTTAATCTGTTGCATGAGCAAAAGGTCGTTGAGGTTGATTGGCAGCTTGCTTTGGTGGTTCGACAGATCTTGCAGATGTACTCTATGTTGGAAGTGGTGACTTTTTCCCACATTCTGTGTGATTGGAATAGGGTTGCTGACTGTTTGGCTAAGTGGGCTTCAGAGCATGCTGATGATTGGAAGATTGAGGAGTGGGGACAGTTATCCCCTTATTATTGTCATGAATTAGAGAGGGTCATTGTTGATGATATGGAAGGATAAGGTGTTGGTGGCTGTGTGGATGGTAGTTTTTGTCTTGGATGGGTGTTCTTGTGCTTTCTTTCTTGGGAGCCTACAGGTTCCCTGATCCCTATGTATTGTTAATTTCTTGATTTCAATAAAGTTTTTACCCCACTTTTTTAAAGAAGAGACTAATGAAAGTGAGGAAGAAGGTAAATACCAAAATAAAAGAGAACATGACATAGTGGTCAGAAAATCTAAAGAATTAATTAAAAAATACAAAAACAAGAATAGGATAAAAAATGCTATTTTTTAGAAAAAGAATCCCAAAACTTAAAAGAGATGGCTAACTTAATAGAAGAAGAGAATTTTCTAAAAAATCTTAAACAATTCCATAAGCATTGTAAAAAAAAGAGCATAGAGCAAAGAAGACCCCAAGTTAGATCTTTGGCAAAAACTCAAAAGAAATGGAAAAAACAACTAGTTTTGTTGTATGTAAATCTAAATGGGAAATAGTCAAAAAGTCTTACTAGAGTTGGGAGCAGATATAATGCCAAAATAAATCTGATAAGCATTTGGCAAGCCACAACTACATGAAACTCTCTATGACATTTACTTAGTATATGGAAGCCCCATATGCCCCATAGGGATATGGAGAGATGTATATGTAGATTTTATGGGCATGAAAACAAAGGTTGACTTTGAAGTCATAGACATGTATGAAGGAGATCAAGATGTATTCAATATCATATTAGATATCGAGTGGTTTGCGGACAAAATGGAATGTTTGCAGAAAAGGAAGAGTTAATACTGCAATGAAATGGCAAAGTAGTACACACGCCTTCTAATGAAGGGACAAAAGGAGTCTATGTAGAAGAAATATACATTAAGGATGAGAAAGAAGATGAAGATGAGATGAATAAAACAGTATACACAATTGAAAAATTACCTAGGAAGGAATGGGATAGAGAATCCAATTCAGAAGGTGAGATATTCATAGGCAATGACAACTCTTCAACTGAAACAAAGGATGTGGTAGAAGCTTGGGCATGATATGAGACAAAAAAGCATAAGAAGAAGATACTTGGACTAAGAAAACTTTTTATGGCTCGAAAAGTAACTAAAACCATACAAATAGATACTACAAAGCAAGCAAACCCACCGTAGAATAAGAGACTAAACCGCATACAAAGAGGAAGATTACATGCAAAATTACCACATTATTCATAAGTAGGAGATTTATTGGGCTATCTCCAGACCAAGGAAAGAACATTTATAAATGAATATTTTAGAATGCGATCCCTTGATGATACATTGGTGTTAAGTGTCGTAAGCTGGTGGAACACACATAAACCAAACATTAACAACATGGAAAGCCTTGATAATTCTGATTAAGAATAGGTACTTAGAAGAAAGATACAAAAGAAATAATTAAATATGATGGGATAGAAGTTCCACAAAATCACATATATATATTATGAATATATCTAGGATAGAATAAGAGAAACATATGAGAGATTGAGAATACAACTATTCTATTGGACCCTAACTTCTACCATAAGAGCACAATATATACATCAAGAGTTAATGCTATAAACTATATATTGTGAAAGGAAGCATGGTATGCAGAAACACTTCCTACACTAATCTATTGAGGAAAGATTTATGCAAATTTTAACTTTTACAGTTACAGATTAAGATGCACATTAACAGAAAGGTAATAACAACATCCAAATGCAAATACAAAACTCACAACACAAGATATACATGGGGAAAACCCTTTCAAGTGAAAAACCCCACACTCAAAAACCTGCACAATGTATTATCAAATCAAAAGATGATTACAACACACTTGTAATGCAAGCTCTTTTAGGAGTACACAATGTCGATTCTCATTTGCATCCCATGACCTTTCACATTCTCCAGCCACTTATTTATCAAGCCTCTTTAGCGGTTATCCAATGTCAGTTTTTTCATGTTGGCCAATAACAAACTAACTATCAATGCCTTTATTAAATATAGGGCATTTTTTGCTTTGGGGGCACTGTCCCCAAACCCCTATCGTGGGCTCCACCCCTAGGCCCCCACCGAGGGGATAAGCCCTTCGAGCTCCATAGGAGGGACTTCATCCCCCCTACACTCCCCCGTTAATTATTTTGGGGGAAAACCGCAGTTGACAAAGTCACCAAAATTTACCTTGCTGCATGTACCCGCAACCCTGCATCATGATCAGTCACCACATACTAACAACTTGTCACACCTATCATTTCAACTCTTACATGTCATAGAATCTGTCATAACTCATGACACATGACCACATGGTGCCGACACATGGCAAAACTATGCCAAGTCAACATGGGACGCCTACCTCCTCATATGAGGACAAAATTTACATAGAAAATTACAATAGTAGGCAAAAATAAATAAATACAACATTAGGAACTTGCAAAGGTTGAGACACCTTAATTCCCAACATATTGGAATATAACTAAAGCTAAATTTTGCATAACCTTCAAGTTTTGAGACCCAAATTCAAAGATAAATAATGTGTTAAAAATATTTAAAGAATTAATAACTTTTTTAGAGGAACATGTAAGAAGGGAGTTTGAGAAGGAGAAACCATATATGATACCCCAAAAGGAGGAAAACTGATACAAAATGATTTAATAGAAAATATAGACAACTACGATACCACAAAAGATATGGTACTCAACTAAGAAAAGAGGCAATGGTCCTTTGGGTGAAGAAGAAGATCCTAAGAACCTGGATATACAAATAGGGGAAGATGAAAGAGAAATAGTGGATAAAAATGAAGATAGAAGTCAATGCTTTTACCAGCCATTGAAAATAAAAGAGGAGAATGTAGCCAAGGAAGGTGAACCAAAACTAGCTAAAATTGCAAATTATTGGGGAGAAGAAGAGGTATTCAAAATTGCAAAAATACTCAAAGAATATGAGGATCTTTTTCCAAGAACTTTCACAGAGTTCAAAGGAATAAAAGAAGAAGTTGGGGTAATGACAATTCAATTGAAAGACAGTGCCAAAGTATAAAAACAAAGACCCTGCCAACTGAATCCAAATCAAAAGGTAAAAGTTAAAAAATGAAATAAATAGAATGTTGGTTGGAGGAATCATTAAACCAATAGAGAATGCACAATGGATCAACCCTATGGTAGTCCAAAATAAAAATATGGGAAACATAAGGATATGTGTAGACTTCAAAGAATTGAACAAGACTTTTATCCATGACCCTTTCCCAATGCCTTTTACATAAGAAGTACTAGAGAGTGTTGCTAGTAGAGAAGTGTATTAATTTATAGATAGATTTTTCAACTACCATTAGGTGAGGATATTATAAGAAGATCAACCTAAGACCAAATTTGCAATGGAATGGGATCCTAAATGTATAAGGTAATGCCATTTAGCCTAAAATAATGCCCTTGTAGTTTTTAGTAGGATTTAGAGATTTTATACGTAACTTCCTTGAAGTATATCTAGACACTTGGATAATTTATGAGATGTTAAAAGATCACATCCAAACATTAATATTGATGTTTGAAAGAAGCCTCTAAGTATTGCACTCAATTTAAGAAATGCATATTTGCCACTCCAATTGACACTTGGACACATTATCTGTAAGGAAGGAATGATCGTAGATCCTCTCAAAATAGATATAATACTAAATTTAGCCCCTTAGAAGAATGTAATGTAGACAAAAAATTTCTTGGGATACATTGGCTACTACTATAAGTTCATTAGGAATTATGTAGCTATCTCTAGACCTATATAAAAACTTCTGAAAAATAAGAAATTTGAATAGACAGATGGGTGTCAAAAATCGTTTGATATATTGAAGAAAAAGATAATAGAATCCCCAATTTTGATATTCCCAGATTGGACACGCAACCATTTCATGTCCATGTAGATCCATGTAGATGCATTCAATACCGCAATAGGTGTGGTCTTAACACAACCAAGAGGTAGAAAATACCACTGGGTGGAATTTGCAAGTAGGAAACTTGCGGTAGTAGAAAATAATTATACTACAATAGAGAGAGAAGCTCTAGCTATGGTGTTTTCTCTACATAAATTTAAGTATTATCTTTTAGAAACACTATTTGTTTTCTATATTGATCATGAACTTCTAAAGTACCTGATGAATAAACTATTGATACATGACTGCATATTCTAGTGGTTAATGTTGTTCCAAGAATTTAACTTCAAGATCATGGTTAAATTGGGGAAAGATAATCAAGGATTAGATAACATATCCAGAATTGACAATGGAGAAGAGGGAGGTTTAATACAATATGATTTTCTAGGTGCATATCTATTTGAAATAATTGTGATAAGATATTGCTTGTGATATCAAATGGACTACAAGATATTGCTAAACTGTTATCTACTGGTAGCTTCCCAAAGAATTACAATAAAGAAGATAAGAGGAGACATACCACAAAATCTCTCTCATACACTATCATCAACAGGGAATTACATATTTTGGGAAAAGATGATGTTGTGCAAAGAGTAGTAATGGAGCAAGAATGAGAGAAAATCCTAGAAGAAGCTCATCAAAGCATCTTTGGAGGACATAATTCTAAATATGGAACCACAAGAAAGGTTTTAATGGTCAGACTGGGGTGGCCTACTCTATTTAAAGGTGCTAATAAACACTCTGACAAATGTGACATTTGTCAAGGAACCTATACTAGAACAACCATAAGAGATGAGATGCAACTACAACTAGTATTGACCATGGCACCATTTGAGAAATGGACCATTGATTTTATAGGACCAATCAACCCTCCTTCTTAGGAGATTCATGCACATTTCATTATAACTGGTATTGAATATTTGACAAGGTGAGTAGAAGAAGAACTAACAAAGGATTATACTACATAAACAACAACAAAAGTTATTTATGAGGACATCATTACAAGGTTTAGATGCCCATTAAACATTAAAGTGACCAGGGGAAACAATTTATCAATCAAATAATCAAAGAAACATTGGGAACATTCATGGTCAGTCATAGAAGTAATACACCATATCATCCCCAATAAAATGGGGACAACGAGTCATTTAATAAGATATTGGGCAAAGCAGTGGAAAAGTTTTGCAATGAAGAAACATTAGATTAGGACCAGAAGATACTCGTGGTACTCTGGACTTACCACACAACCTACAAAAGACTAACTAAGTATTTTCCATTCCAATTAGTTTATCGATGGGATGTAGCACCACTAGTATAATACATAGTCCTTGACTTAGAATGACAGTGATTACAAGGTTGAATGAAGAACAATCCCTTAAAGACAAGTTAATATAACTAAAGACATTGAATGAGAACTAGTTTCTTGCAACATACAACCAAACCCAAGAGAAGAGGAAATGAAAGTCTTGGCATGACCGTAACATCAAGACTAAGCAATTACAACTGGAAGATATGGTATTTCTCTATGAAAACAAGTTTAAGAAATTGGGTAAATTGAAAATGTGATGGTTAGGACCCTACCACATAGATCACATCCAATCAAATTGTGCGATAAAGTTAAAGACTTTGATAGGCAAACAACTAGAGGGATACATTAATGAAGCTCAATTAAAACCCTACTATGAGGCAGATTAAAGCATGAATTCAAATACCACAAAAATAATGTATTTTATGTATTACAAAAGTACTTAGGATAGAAAATATGTTACCTCTTAAAAAGAAACACAAGTGATCAAAGAGTCAAATGATAATGACACCAACACAAAAGACCAAAAAAACTATAAAAGGAGGTAAAGGGCAAGGCAAAATGCATAAAGCAAATAACAAACACATAAGTCATTTCTTAAAAATTAAGTAACAAGGTTGTCAATGGAAGAGTGAAAGAATAGAGGAAATGCTTGAAGCCATGGCAAGCACATCTACACCACAATTAATTGAACCCAAGGACATAAAAAGACTAATAAAAAAGCCATTTCCATGGAAGACCATGGAGAGTGACACAGAAGGAGCATTTTATAACATTCCCAATAGAGTTGTCTATGTAGAACATATTTGGAAGTGCATCCGTGTATAACTTATGGAGGTGGACCATAATAGTTTTGCAAAAGAAAGTGAAACCCTAAAAAATCTAATCAAATGCAAATTCTTGGTGCCTAATGCAAACATTGGAAGACTAAAATTGGACTTTGGGAAATTTTTCTAAATTTATAAAATGACCATAAGTAGATCTAGCTAGTGTTAAGCCACCTACATGGAGAGTTTATGTACTTGGATAAGCCATTCCTCATTATTAAGGAAACAATCAAGTGATTGATAGGTTATGTGATGAAGGGGAGAAACCAAAAAAGGTGGACAACAAATCAATCACCATACTCACAAATCATGAGAGCAACATTCGATGGGTGGGTCCTCACTGTTAGCAAAATTAGAGATCCTGGAGTGAGGTACGCAACAAAATGCATAAAATACAAGATTTTTTACACTAGAAGAGAGGATTTTGCTCCTGCAACTTGCATCCACATTGCAATGAAATGGTGACCAATGGGAAAGACTATAACCGCTGTGAAACTTTAAGAGAACAAATTATGGATACTTTAGAGAAGACAAAGAAAAGCCATCACAAATTCAAGTATGGTTCGTTAATCATTTACTTAGCTCTATATTTGCTAAGTGAGTTACTTGGGATAAACAAATGTGCATGGAGGTTAGATACATCCAAATAAATAACATAGATGGATTTTCAGATGAAACCATTTTCCAATATGGGCATGAAATCCTTTTTACTAAATTCTAAACAAGGATGCAAGAGAGAGAACAACTGAGCCATACTATTGTATGAAAATAAAAAAAGAGGTAGTCTTTATAGTGGATAAGGATTACATCCATCTCGAAGTTGTGGAATCACACACCTTCCTAGAACCAGCCCTCCCATATGAAGCATTTTACCAACTACTAGAAAGCACAACTCAACTCCTCCTCTCCCAAACTAAGGATCCCACTATAGGGAGGTTCGGTTCATAATGTGAGTATATTGATAAGAAATCTAAGAAGGACACAAAGGAGAAAACTAAGAAAGTAAAGAGAAGAGCACAAAAGAAGCTAGGTTAAAACAAGGCCCTCTTCCTCTAATCGTTGAAGATATCTTTAAGAAACAAGCTACTAAACCAATAGTAGAACTAGTAAAACAAAAAACCAAGAGAAGATCAGAGTGGCTTAGTTCCACTAGGAGAAGTACCCCACCAAAAGGAAAAGAACTCTTAGAAGAGCCACCACAAAAGGAAAAAAAGGAAAGAAGAGAAAACAAGAACCTATCATTATTGAAACTCCTTCATTGACTAAGGCTCCAATAGAAGAAATCATAGAGACACTTCTTGAAATGAGTTCAAAAAAGGAGAAGGCCACAAGAGAGCGACAAAGGAAGCCCAAAAGATAGAAACAAAAAGCACAAAAGAAATTGTTGCACTATGGAAACACTTCAAAAGAGGAAGATGAAACTTCACTTATAGAATCACAATAGTAAAATAAAAAATAAGTGGCATAAGAAAAAGGACAAGAGTTCCTCCTGGATGAACAAAAACATCTAAAATCATCGTATATACTTGGTAAACTATTGGAAGTATCTAAGTATTATCCTACTACAACCACCAATAACAAAGAGATTATAATCAAAACAATGGTGGGATTCATCACAAGTATCCCATATTCCATAGATCAAATCACTGAAGGGTTTTTGATAGAATGAAGGATTGTCGTATAAAATAAGTTAACCTCACAAAGGGAAGAAGCCTTCAAAATAGATACCACATAAAAAACCAAAGCTATGGATAAGGTGGCTTAGGACTTGAGTCTATCTCCCAAAACAAAAATTTAGGTACAAAGCATTTAGGAATAAGAATTGAGGAGGAAACACTAGGTAGATACTCTAGTCTTCAATCCCAAAAATGATAAACTTCAACAAAAGATATATAAAGAAGATCTTGCGATAGTTCAACATGCTTACAACATAGTAATCTAAAGTTGACAATTGCATGAGCATGAGACTAAAGATACCATCTTAACACCATCTCCACTGCATAAACAAGAATCTACAGTTAAACAAGATCCACCTTAGTAATCAATGAAAAAAGAGGAAATAATAATAGAAGGTCAGGTGACACGAACAAAAGCATAACAAAAAGAATAAACTGACCAAAATCTAAGAGCATTAGAAACAAGGATTGAGGGAAGTCTCTAAAAACAAAATAGGGGAAGAAAAGGTAGAAGAGAACGATAAGGAAGAACACAAAGAAATTGAAAAAGAACATTTAGGTATAGAGGAATTAAAGAAAGAAACAAGAGAAACTTCCATATAGTGGATCACTCCAACAAGTTATCTAGTTAGTGACCCCATAAAAAAATCAAGGAATATATGCTTAAATAGAAGCAAACAGTTCTGACACTTACAATAAGCCCAAACATATATTTATGTTCACTCCTATAGGGCCACAAATTAATTTCTCCTAGATTTCACCAATTCATAAATTGAAGCTAGGTGAAGCATTCACTTGCAGTGCAAAGCAAGATCTAATGTGCAAAAATACTACATTAGAAGAAGGCATGGACGAGATGATAAAATTGATACAAGAACATCAACCACAAGTCCAAGTGGATTCTTTTATAACCATAACAACTCAACTGGAAAGAGCAATACAAAGTATGCTAAATTAAATGAGTGGTTGGGAACATGAGAAGCAAATACTAAATAAACAAATTATCTCTAAGTACAAGAAAGAAAAGTTAATCCAATGTAGTAAAAATATAGAAATGGCCACAAAGGCTTGGACAAACAAATAAAGAAGTTAGAAGACAATTGAAATAATGTCTCTACATTATATCAATATGATGCAGGAGCATCCCTGGTTCAAGAACAATCTTCCATCAACCAAAAACATTTGTATTTCAATTTGTTTGCAGTTTAGTTTGTTTCTTTTCATTTTCCAGTTCAGTTTAGACAGTTCAGTCAGAAGCAGTTTTCAACTTGTATTTGGTTTTGGCATTTCACATCTTGCAGATCTAGACTCAGCGTCTACATTCATTCATCTACATCATATCAATAATTCAGAGCATTTGGATCAGTTACCAGAAAGATATCTCTATCTGAAGATCAACTATTCTCTCAAAGCAGAGCATTCTAACAGTTCCTACTAATCAGCTAAAGGAGAAGGCTTGTAGATAATTCCATGACTTGCGGATCCTAACGACACATCATTCAATGATCCTTGGTTCATGGCCGACCTTCCCCAGAGGTCCGCGCGTTGTTCCATTCATTTGTGGGCGTGTTCTATGCTTTTAGGTCTGACCTATCTATGAACACGTTACAACTCTTCATTGAAGTTTGTGATCTTCCTTGGCTGACGTGGAGGAATCTATTGTTCTGGATAAGATATATAATGATGTAATAGATCCTTAGGAAAGTAGTTCATATCATAGTGATAGTTGATAGTTTGGATTTTGTGCGAAGGAGCTTCAAAGCTTTATCTTGTGCATGTATGTAATCAGGCCTGTGAGCCCTAATTGTAAGCCCGCATCTTGCCGGCGGATCTCTATTTTGAATTCTTTGATATATTCAATGGCTGAATCTACATTTGTTCTATTTCTTTGAATTGTTTCTGTAGACACCCAAATTTGTCCCAACTTTGTCCATGTCCTACAACACCTTGTTAAAACATTATCCTAGACATCATGTAACATTTTGTCCTAATCCCACTCTTAATCCCATTTATCCATTAAGCCAATTAATTAAATAAATTTTATTTATTTAATTAAAATCCCCATCTTTATCCTACTTAGCCAATTAATTAAATAAATTTATTTATTTAATTAATTTCACATGCATAATCCCATTTCCATTTATCTTATCCCCATCCCAATTAATTAAATAAATTTTATTTATTTAATTAATTTCCACATCATATCTTATCCCATCCTATTCATTTATCCTATTAATTAAATAAATCTTTTTTATTTAATTAATATCTAACTCATATTTCAGCTAATTCAAATATTTTATTTGAATTAAACTCATCTTTTATCATATTCCAACACTTGTCCAGTCAATCATGTGTTGTAATACAACTTTTATCTAAAATCTTTCACATGCACAACTAATGGGACCTAATTTTAGTATTTATCTACACAAGCACACCTAAGCCTTATCTTCCCTTGCCACATGTCACATGACTACAATTTCTTGATGTGCAAGGAAACCTAACTTAATCCTATCCATCCATTTCATCTAAAGCCCTAATTGATCCTAGCCATCCATTGGAACCAAGCCTTTCCTATAAATCAAACCCCTCACAAGCCATTAGCATGCATTGAGCCTCAAGTACCCTTATCCTGCCAAATCTTCTAGCATGCATGGAGCTTCAAGTAACATTATTCTATTGAAATATCATTAGAGCATTTGCATCCTTCATCTATCATTCATTCTAGCATCTTCATCTTAATGTTATGCTGCAGAAGTGAGCACCCAACATTCTTCCAACAATAATCCTTCAAAATCTTGCATGCTCATGCGAGGTGGAGAAGAGCAATGGAGATAAATCAAGCATAGCGTGGAGATCAGTTTGCATTTACATTTTTTATTTTGATTTTCATGTTGTCTTGTGCTTCATTGTGCATTGCTAGGGTTTTTATCATTGCTGTTTATTCATTTGCCTTGATTTGCAATTTTACCCTAACTACATTTGGCACGCCCGGTGGGACTCACGTCCTTGATTAACCTCTCTTGTTTGAGTTGGGTTTATGAAGTTTAGATCTCTTGGAGAGTCAATCTTTCATTTTTGCAAGCTTTTGTAGCAAAAATTTACATTTTTCTAACCCTAGTTTGCAAAGATTTGGCTAAAAATGTATGTAGATGATCTCTTAGCCCAAATCTAACCTCACCATTGCATCCAAGATGCCGTTTCCATAAACTTTGAGTACAAATTTGCCTAAATTTGATGAAAAATGGAGCGTTTGGTGAAGAAAACAACAACCGGACTGCAACAATGTGCTTCTGGTAATTCAGGTCGCTTATGATCAAACAGCAGTCGCCTGGGCTAAATCAGCTCGCCTTTGGGCAAACAACAGTAGCTTATGGTCAAATCTAGCTCGCTTTTAAGCAAACAGTGCTCGCTTTTGAACAAAAAGAGCCCGCATATGGTAAAATTGGTCGCTTATGGTTAACATTTGCATTCTGTCTCCTGAAACTCTCCAGGTCGCTTTTAGGCTATTATGCATCGCTTTTGGTCTATTGTTGGTCGCATATAAGCTATTACTTGTCACTTCCATCCATTTTTGCATCGCTTATGACCAAAAATCCACCACTTTCTGCATATCCGCGTCGCTTTTACACCGGGATCGGCCGCATCTATCATTTTCTGGGTCGCCTTTACACCAACAGTGATCGCCTCTGGTATGATTTGAATCGCTTTTATATTAACAGAGCTCGCGTGTGATCTGAATACTGTTAGCGGCTGCTTTAAAACTGTGTTTGTCGCTTATGGCCTAACAGTGATCGCTTAGGTTTTCTTCGCAACGCTTTTGAACTAACAGTGATCGCTTCTGCATCTATTCGGATCGCTTTTGAACTAATAGTGGTCGCTTAAACCTGATGCAGATCACTTTTGATTGAATAGTGGTCGCTTTTGAACTAATAGGGATCGCTTATGAACTGACAGTGATCGCCTGTGCAGGATAGGGTTTTGACTGTGTTTTGCAGATACAGATCGCTTAGAGGCTACAATTGATCGCTTCGGATTTATTGACATCACTTATAAGCTTACAGTCACTGCATTGGTTATTTTTCAAATCACATATGATATGTAGGATCTCGCCTGTCGCAAGATACAGATCGCATATGTTCAACAGTGAATCGCATCTGCCAACTGTAACTTGCTTTTGGTAGCTGTCATTGTGCATCTTGGTATTTCTATCATAACTTTCACATACGGAGGTGAAATTGCACAAATAAGGACTTGTTGGAAAGCTGGGAGGACAACCTTCACAACTGTACTACTTTTATTAGAGGCATCTAAGGAGCTAGAGCAGCATTGGCATCAACATCTAAAGCAAATTGGAAAGCGATTGTATCAGGTGCACTCATTCTAATCTTTCATCTCTTAGTCTTGATTGATCACACATTTGGACTTTGGGATTAAAACAAACATTGTTTGCTATCACACCATTGAAAATTTGGGCTAAAACAAACCATTGTCTTTCATCACATTTGGATTTGGACTTTAAAACAAACAAGTGCTTGAATTGTCTTCCACACATCTCATTTATAAAGGGGAATTAACCACTGTGAGTGTGAATCAAGTGATAGCTCACTTGGTTTGCTTTTGTATACCCTATCTAGGAGGCCTGCTTGGAGACACACCACTCCAAGGGACAACCTCAATCGAGGCTGAATCGAAAGACACCCTCATTGGGAGTTGGAATCTTATCACTCTTGGCTAAGCCCCAAAGAACTTTATACCTTTGGGAAGTGAAGGTGAAGGGTGGGTTACCCCTTTCTCCCGGCTGTGTGGCAGGATTTCGCTTTCAATTCCTAGTCAACCTTGTGCAATCTAGCCTAAGACCCAATTGGCCATACCCACTTGACTAGACATTAGGCTTGTTGATGTGTCTTCCATGTGTGCTTGCTTAATCATCACATTTCATTTTCAAAGTCAAAAACTTGCTTATGTGTCTTGCGTGAGTGATTCATGTGTGTATATGCATAATCATTTGTTTGAACATTGCCAAATCAAGCTCTAAACACCAAACACAAACAATTCATCCAACATTTCATCCACATCACCTAATTTTGTCATTCCACATCATATCCTAATCATAACCAAATCAATTTTATTTTGAGCATATCCTAGTCACATCCATACTCATTCCAAATCATCTCTACATCATCATCAACCTAGTCCTAGTCAACACTTGTCAAGATGGTCGTAATCATTCAAGGGGGCTATCCCTCTAATCATGAGACAAATCCCAAGCCTAAGGTGACAATTCAAGGGGGCTATCCCTCTAATCATGAGACAAATCCCAAGCCTAAGGTGACAATTCAAGGGGGTTATCCTTATAATCATGAGACAAGACCTAAGCCTATAATCACAATTCAAGGAGGCTACCCCTCTAATTCAAACAATGAAATAAAACCAAAGCCCAAGATCACAATTAGAGGAGCCCCTCTTCCTAATCCAAATCATGAGAAGAAACCAATCACAATTAAAGGTGGTTATCTTCCTAATCCAAATCATGAGAAGAAACCAATCACAATTAAACGTGGCTATCTTCCCAATCCAAATCATGAGAAGAAACCAATCACAATTAAAGGTGGCTATCCTCCTAATCCAAATCATGAAAATGAACCAAAGCCCAAGATCACAATTAAAGGTGCCTCTCCTCCTAAGACCAAGTTTATACTTCGAGGAGGATATATCTTTATTGATGAGGATGAGACAAGTCCAAAACCCAATCCATCCGCACATCAAATCAATTCCACATCAACTTATCCCACTTCATACCAATCTAATCCATCCACACATCAAATCAATTCTGCATCAACTTATCCCACTTCATCTCAACCAAATTCATCCACATGTCATATCAGCCCTTTATCAACCTATCACAACCCTTATCCATATCAATCCATATCACAACAATCATTATCCTGTGCAACCCCTCCATCATCATCACAACAACCCATTCAACAATTCCAACAACAACAAATCATATCACAACAACAAATCCAAACACCATCTCAACCTCAACAAATTCCACCTCAACACTATGTGTCATCCACCTCAACTTCATACCAACCCCAAGACCTTTTGTCTACATATCCCACCATTTCACTCAACCACCAAGACTATCAATGGCCTCCCCAACAAGCACAAGTGCGCCTAAATCCACCTTTGCAACAAGAAGCACATGTAGCTCCAAGTGGTCCCTTGTACATAAATCAAACAAGCCCAAGTTATCCTATGCAAGATCTAATAACCTTTGACAAGGGAGATACCAATCTAGAGTGGCCTCCACCATCCAATCCCATGCCAACACATGAGTCAACAAGTCCTATCCCAACACCATCATGTGATCCCATTCCTAGTCCATTAATCCATCAACCTTCCAAACCACCAAGCCCTTCATTACCTTCATCACCATGTCATTCTAATCCTTCACCTAAGGATGCGGCTGAGAGAGTTTTACAAAGGATGCTTGAAGCAAAACTCATTGAACTTCCTAAAGTCAAACCATGTGAAGAAAGTCCATATGATGAACATGATTATTGTGCATACCATAGGACCAAAGGCCATAATACAAATCAATGCCCAATATTTGTCTCAATTGTTTACAAGGTGTACCCACCTATAATGGGAAATCATGCCACATCATCCCCATCCTATGTGTCACCCCCATCTAGTCCAAATCCTAATCCATCCAATCCAATTAGCTCTCAATCTAATCCTCATCCTAATCCTAATCCAACACCATCTACCATTATCATCCATCCATTATATTTCCCATCCACCCATACACTTGCAAAGGATGTGATCCATTGGCTACTAGATAGGAATAAACTACCCCCATGTCAAATACCAATTCATGAGCCTACCAATGAACTTCCAAAGGTCATGTCCAATCCTATAATCTCATCATGTGGTTCACATATCCTTGAGCCTCTTCAAGAGCCTTCCATTAACATGCCTAGCCCTTTAAGCCCATCATGTGACCTACAAGCCAACAAGCCTATTCAAGAGTCTCCAACCACAATCCTAAGTCAAGAGCCATCATGCCTTCATGTTGATAACTATCAAGAGCCTACCAAGTCCACTCAAGAACCTTCCACTTCCATCCAAAGTCAAGAGGTATGTCAAGAGCATAATCTTAAACATGTGGAAATATCGAACCCTAGTCTTAATCAAGATCAAAGCACCTCTAAGTTCCACCTATCCATGACCTACTTATGGGTTGCCGTCAAGCTATTAGCCATCACCATGATCTCATTCATGAGCAAATTTATCCCTTTTATAGCCCACTTAATCCTACTTTTGCTCATAGTTATGATCAAGGTTCTAGCTAAAATCATGAAAACCATGATGATCCATTTGGCAAAACTTTATCTATCTCATGATCAAGATGATATCTATGATGAAGAACCTATTAAAAAGTACATTGATCCTATCCATAATCCCATAACCATCCATGAGCGAGATATCCAAATTGCTCCTAGTCATCCGCCATCTAACCCTATCCATAATGAGCAAACATCCACTTGTCATAATGAGACATGTGCCTCTCAAGAACACATAAGCATAGAAGATCAAACAAATAACTTGGATCTTAGTGAACACAATGCTAATGATCCTCCCTCCACATCTACCATCGATCCCATTTCAAGTCCACCATCATGTCCTAGTGGTCTTACCACCTTCCTCCAAGAATGTTTTTCCTTAGGACAACAACAACCTTTGTCCTCCATTTCATCTTTTCCATCCAATAAAGAACTCAAGTCTAGTTCCCAAAACACATCTAGTCCCATAGTCAATCGCATCCTCCAAAACATGAACGACCAAGGTAAAGGTCTAGGCCTTTATGAACAAGGTATTTTGGAGCCAAACCATGTCAAAATCCCTCCATGCTCATATGGCCTTGGATACACACCCCAAGGTAAACAAGGCCAAGATGTTGGTAATCCTTTCATGCATCCTAAACCTACCACTTTCCATCACACCCCCCATCATGTTCACAAAACATATGTAGCCATTCCATCTCCATCATCCTATAAATGTCAAAAGCATGTGACCATACACCTTCCACCATCCACTTTGCCTCCACTTTTACCAACTCCAAATATCCCTCCATCCACATTACCAGCATTGCTTCCAACACCTAACATACCTATCATTCATAAGTATCCTTACATCCTTAATCATGGCCAACAAATGCACACATTACCTAAACATGAAGCTTCCATTCATTCCACCAACCCCACTTCCATCAAACCCATGGGATTCCAAAATAAACATTTGGATGCCTTTACATATAAAGCCAAAAATCCAACTAAAACTCCTAAGGACCCCCATGCCTTAGGGTATCAATGTGAAAAGTCTCTAAATCATCCATCTTCTAAGCAAAGTACATTCACAAAGCTATCCAAGCCCATACCTCCAAAAGCAAAGCCCAAAAGCAAAATAGTTTGGGTTCCTAAACAAATAGCTAGCAAAGCATTTGAGGCATCCTCATCTACATCTAAGCAACCATCCAAGCCCATACCTCCAAATGCAAAGCCCAAAAGCAAAATGATTTGGGTTCCTAAGCAAATAACTAACAAAACAAATGAGGCATCCTCATCCACATCTCAAGAATCCCAATCACCTATCTCCATTCAGAAGCCTACTTCCATCCAAAACTTCCATTCCCTTCAAAAATCTCACAAGCAAAGAAAAAGCACTAAAAATCCTAAGTCCACATGGGTTCCTAAATCACTTCATCAACCATATCCTAAGCAAACATCTCCATTGCTTCCTACACCACCATCTCATCAAAAGCTTCAATGTTTATCATGGTGTGTGCAACCATTGGTCATGGTTCCCTTCCACTCCACAGCACCTCCACACAACTACATCTCCCCATCTTCCATCCATTATCCTACATATCTCCCCCATGCTATCCCTATGGTCCATGCTTTGGCATAAACTTTTCATCCATCTTCATTCCATAAGCCTATATAAATCCACACCATAAGCCACTAGCCTACCCTACCATAATTCCACATCATCATCCACTATCTACCTAATCCATCTCCCATCCATGCAATTCCTTATCAACATCAATGAGCACACTTGACATGGTCCATGCGAAGACATCATCTATCTCTAATGGGACTACCGACATCCATTGAACTAGCCACTTGAGTCCCTCCTATCCATTACGATGGTGAAAACCTGGCAAACAGGCGCCATGTGTAATTGTCAACCCATCTAAAAGCAAAAAAAGAAAAAAAAAATCAAAAATCAAAAAATCAAAAAAGTAAAGAGAAATTCCTTCGTCCAATGGTGAAAACCTGGTAAACAGGCACCTTGGATAAGTACCATGATGAAAACCTGGCAAACAGGCATCATGTGTAGGTTGATCTTCTATGTCACTTACACTTGGGGGCACATTGTCTTATCCAACCTATCCATTTCCAAACTATCTATCCCATTATATCATTTACCATCCTACCATCCTTAGCCATTACATAAACAAGCCTATCCTATTAAACCCATTTATCCATTCATCCATCCTTCTGCCTTTTGATTTTGATGAAGACATAGGGGCAAAATCTTGAAACATGCTTTGGATATCTCTTGGTATACCTCATACCTTCCTCATCAATCCATATTATCATTATCCACCCATCATACACCTTGTCCTGTAAAACCTATCATGTCATCCCATGGTCATGAACTTTGTCATGTAAAACCCTAAGCATTACCACCTAGAATGGGGCAGTTTCCTCTTATGCAACATAGCCTTTGGAGATCACATCCTAGCTCCCTTATGATCCATCCACTATGGTGTATCCTTATCACGAGCTTTCCATCTTATAGCTTATCCCCATCTATTTATCATGAGCTTTCCACTATAGCCTACCTATTTGTTTATCATGAGGCATGCATCCATCCCTTTTATGGCCTATCTTTTTATCCATCCATATATCATGAGCCTTCCATCCCTTGTTGCCCATCCTTTTATCCATCCAATCCCATTCATCCATCTTTGCACCTAGACTTGGTTTTCTCTTGTCATTGGTATCTAGCACAACAGCTACCTAAATTGTAAATCCATTGACATCCCAAAACATTTCAAAAACTACAAAAAAAATTAAATATGTCAAAAAATTCAAAAAAATCAAATATCCAACAAAAAATCTAAGCAATAAGATCAATTCAATCATCATCCAAAACAATCCACTCCATCAACATCAATCAAAATCAAAATCATCATCATCAATTCTTCTTATCAATAACATTCATTCATCCATTTCAATCAATCACTTCTTCTAGTCATATCAATCAAATCAATCTAAGCAATGATCTTAAATCCATGTCACACTAATCCATATCAAGCAAGCTAATGAATCAAGGAACATTATCCAATCAAATCAACAAGTTTTGATCCTAATCTTGTCATGAACCAAATCAAACAATCATCAATCATCATCAATGGGAATAGCGTTCCCACATCCTTGTGTTGATCTAGGGATATAGCTTTCCCCGCAATGACAACACTATCTATCAAACAAAACAAACAATCAATTATTGGTTTATGACTTGACAAGGGCAATACCTTGTTTGTTTTACATCCTTTGGGCATACTAAGAACACTTGCTTATACTTAGATTGAGTGGACACTCTCATCATCACACCATCACTATCATCATTCTAAACAAATCCAATCATCAAAACAATCAACCCAGCAATAGCAACCATCACAACCAAAGCACATCAAGCCAACCATCACAACAAATCCTATCAATCATCAGCATTAACACCAAAGAAAATCAACTCAAAGCACATCAATCCAACCATCAAAACAAATCCTATCAATCATCAACATTAACACTAAAGCAAATCAACTCAAGCACATCAATCTAGCCATCAAAACAAATCCAATCACTTCAGCAAGTCAAAAGAAGCTCAATCCACCACAAATCATCCATCCTTCATCAAATCAATCTAATCAGCATTTCATCATCTTCCAACCATTCCAAACAAAGATCCAAATGCAAGCCCATCCTTAATCCATACCAATCAAGTTAATCAATCAAGCCAAGTTATCCAATCACAATCAATGGTCTTGATCCTAGCCTTGTTGTAAGCTAAATCAATCAATCAACCAGCCAACCAACTCAGCAAACAACCTTGTGTTGATCTAGGGATATAGCTTTCCCCGCAATGACAACACTCTCAACTATCATCATTATCAGCAAAACAATCAATCAATGGTTTACAGCTTGACAGGGGCAATACCTTGTTTGTTTTTGAATCATTTGTGCATGCTTGCTTGTGTGTGTTATCTTTTTCTCTTGCATTTGTATCAAATCCTTATCATTCCAGCTAATATTCATATCTTGTGTATGTTGGAATAGCTTTTTGCACTATCCTTTGCATCTAAGGTCATATCATACCTTTTATGCATTAGGACTTCAATTCTCTAAGTTTTCTTCCTCATTCGTTAGACAAGGTTGTATTATGCTGGGGCACAAGACACATCGTCACCCTGGTCCTTATACCTTGGTGCATAACGTCTAGTGCTATATCAAACATCATGGTTGCTCACCTTCCTTGCAGCATAACACATCATCCATTTCTTTTATCCATTCCCTTATCTTTCTTTTGTAGCCAAGCCATTTCTTTTCGAGAGCATACCCGTGTTTGTCCAACCCACCTATCCTCTCGAGGGGGCATCACCAACCTATCCTTTCTATTATCATCATCAGCATCCCTATCAATTATCCATACCTTAACTTCTTTGAAATGATGTTACTCAACACAAAGCTCATCATCTTGAACATCATCTCAAAGAGGGGCAAAATGTAAACACCCAAATTTGTCCCAACTTTGTCCATGTCCTACAACACCTTGTTAAAACATTATCCTAGACATCATGTAACATTTTGTCCTAATCCCACTCTTAATCCCATTTATCCATTAAGCCAATTAATTAAATAAATTTTATTTATTTAATTAAAATCCCCATCTTTATCCTACTTAGCCAATTAATTAAATAAATTTATTTATTTAATTAATTTCACATGCATAATCCCATTTCCATTTATCTTATCCCCATCCCAATTAATTAAATAAATTTTATTTATTTAATTAATTTCCACATCATATCTTATCCCATCCTATTCATTTATCCTATTAATTAAATAAATCTTTTTTATTTAATTAATATCTAACTCATATTTCAGCTAATTCAAATATTTTATTTGAATTAAACTCATCTTTTATCATATTCCAACACTTGTCCAGTCAATCATGTGTTGTAATACAACTTTTATCTAAAATCTTTCACATGCACAACTAATGGGACCTAATTTTAGTATTTATCTACACAAGCACACCTAAGCCTTATCTTCCCTTGCCACATGTCACATGACTACAATTTCTTGATGTGCAAGGAAACCTAACTTAATCCTATCCATCCATTTCATCTAAAGCCCTAATTGATCCTAGCCATCCATTGGAACCAAGCCTTTCCTATAAATCAAACCCCTCACAAGCCATTAGCATGCATTGAGCCTCAAGTACCCTTATCCTGCCAAATCTTCTAGCATGCATGGAGCTTCAAGTAACATTATTCTATTGAAATATCATTAGAGCATTTGCATCCTTCATCTATCATTCATTCTAGCATCTTCATCTTAATGTTATGCTGCAGAAGTGAGCACCCAACATTCTTCCAACAATAATCCTTCAAAATCTTGCATGCTCATGCGAGGTGGAGAAGAGCAATGGAGATAAATCAAGCATAGCGTGGAGATCAGTTTGCATTTACATTTCTTATTTTGATTTTCATGTTGTCTTGTGCTTCATTGTGCATTGCTAGGGTTTTTATCATTGCTGTTTATTCATTTGCCCTGATTTGCAATTTTACCCTAACTACAGTTTCCATTGTGTTTACTCTTGCTGCACGATCTGAACAGTTCATTCTGTGAACCCTCCTACCATGACTGCACCAAGTGGTATCAGAGTGAAAGTTTGATTCTTTGGAGTGAATTGGCGAAGGGGATTCCATAAGATCTTGTTGTGAGAAGATCACTGATCTGAGGCAAGTTACTTGTGCGCAACTGATCACTGATTGGGAGGCAATTGTCACTTGTAGTCTGATCGCCAAATTTGAGGCAGTTTGCACTTGATCCTAGTAAGATGCCGCCGCGAAGAGTTCCTCCTGTTGGTATAATGGCTAATAGAATGGATGAGATGATGGAATTGATGAGAACAATGTGAATTCATTTGGATGCTGTTGAGGAAGATAGACGAAGAGGATTGACACCTAGACCTAATGTTGAAAGTGATGATGAAGAAGAATTTCAATCTGCTGAACAAACTAGCAAAACCCTAGAAGGTAATGAAGAAGAAGAATCAGATCAGGTAAAGATGTTGCAAGCTATTTCAAAGATTGGAAAGAGACCTAGAGTTGATGTACTGAATTATACTGGTAACTTGAACCCTGAAGAGTTGATTGACTAGATAAATGATATGGAAGAATATTTTGAATATGAAGAAATTGAGGATCTAGAAAAAGGTGAAATTTATGAAGACAAAGTTGGAAGGACATGCTGCTATATGGTGGAAATAAGTTCAGTTGGAAAGAAATAGAAGAGGGAAATAAGATATTACAAAGTGGGACCGATGGTGACAAAGTTGAAGAATCAGTTTATACCTGCTGACTATGAGTTGGAATTGTTGAAGAGATTGCAAAACCTGAGACAAAAGGAGAAATCTGTGAAGGAGTACACTGAAGAATTTCATAAGATGATCATAAGGACAGGACATAGTGAAGCAAACAAGGAGAAAGTGGCTAGATACATCAATGGACTAAGATTGAACATTCAAGAAGAACTGAGTTTGGTAAGGATGACATCTTTGGAAGAAGCATACCAGTTTGCCCTGAAAGTTGAAGAGAAGTTGAATAAGAGACATGATCAGAGACAGAGAGGCAGAGGAGGTAAATTTGAGAGAAGTAGGACTTATTCTAGAGGAGACAGATCATTTGTGAAGTAGAACAAGTTTGACAACCCCTTTAAGAAGGATGACAGAGATAACAAGGCTTACCGGAGAGATGACATAAATTTTTATCGGAGAGGAAACCCTAGTGCATACCAGAATGAAAGATACATAAGAGAAGAGGATTTGATAAGAGGACATTCAAAGGTACTTGTTTCAAGTGTGGAGGTGAAGGACATAAAGAATTTGAGTGTAATCAGGGTAGTACAAGTAAGAAGACAGAAAATAGTGGAAGAGCAGCCTATGTTGAAGAAGAATCTGTTGAATCACCCAGTTCAGTTGGGAATCCAGAGAAAGGAGAATCATTGGTGATGAGGAGAGAACTATTTCAAGTAGGGATACATGAGGAACCACCGCAAAGGAAAAGTATGTTCAGAACAAGATGCAAATCAGGAGGTAAGTGTTGTAAAGTTGTGATTGATAGTGGTAGTTCAAATAATCTAGTTTCAGAGGAAATGGTGACTAAGCTGAAGTTGGAAAGATTGAAACACCCTAAACCTTATCAGATAGCATGGATTCAGGATGATCATAAGGTAATAGTAAGTGAACAATGTTTGGTGAAATTTCATATTGGATCTTATCATGATGAAGTCTTGTGTGATATTATGCCTATGGATGTTTGTCATATCTTGTTGGGTAGACCTTGGTAGTATGATAGAAAAGCTATACATGATGGGAGAAAGAATACATACACTATAACAGCAAATGGAAAGAGAATTACTTTGATTCCTTTGGAGGATGATCCCAAGAGTGAAGTATGTGGGAATGCTAGAATTTGTTTGGTAAATGGAAGAAAATTTCTGGATGGTTTGAGACATGAGCATATGTGTTATGCCTTGATTCCTAAGAATCATGAAGCATTGAAGAAAGAGCTAAAGAAGAATAGCCAAAGGAGATAAAGGAGTTGCTGACAGAGTATGAAGACATCATATCAGATAATGTGCCTGAAGGATTACCACCTACAAGGAGTATCAATCATCACATGGATCTTATACCGGGAGCAAGTTTGCCTAACAAAGCAGCACATATAATGACACTGGCAAAGAATGAAGAACTGAATAGATAGATACAAGATTTGTTGAGGAAAGGTTTGATTAGAGAAATTTTGAGTGCTTGTGCAGTACCTGTAGTTTTGGCACCTAAGAAAGGTGGAGAATGGAGAATGTGTTGTTGATAACTGAGAGGGGGGGTGAATCAGTTATCTTAACTAATTTAACTTTCTGTTCTTCTTTAACAACTAGTGCAGCATCAAAGCAAATAAGCATTCATAAACATGAAAGATGAAACAAGGTCAATACACATAACACAATGATTTTGACGTGGAAAACCCTGTTAAGGGAAAAAACCACGGGGTGACTAACCCAAGAATGTATTCTCTGTTAGAAGAATAGAAGTACAAAATGGCACTTGCCAATTAGGGCTCACTGCCTACAAGTTATAAAGAAAGTAACAAGATACTTGAACTAATAAGAAGCATCCACATATGCTGGAGTTTAGTTCCAGTTAGGGTCAGTATATTGATCTACTACACTTCATCCTTTCTCTTCTTTTGTGCTGCTGTCCTTTCACATACCGGACCTGCCTTACTGCTTTTGTACTGCTCTTCTACTTTTCTTCGCACACCACCACACCACAACACACCTTCACATCTAAATCCATTTGGTATATATATCCGCAGAAAGGATTTCATCCTGTTTCTAGTTGGCATCCGGAATAGTCAATATTTTCCCAAGCTCTAGTCTGTCGGCAGAATCCTTGCTTACCAAGTGATGCGAATCAAGGAGATACTTATAAAAGTCATCTAACATGTCAGACAATCATGGATGATACCTTAAGAACCTTGATCACCATCAATATCTCATCCGGAATAATTCTAATGCTCTGTCGGTCAGTTCTTCCTCTGTCTACTCTACCAAACCGGACCCCAATACTTAGATGCTCATATCTCTTCACTCTTTCATCACCGGAGGCTCAATCCCTGGAATCTATTAGTCAAGGTATTCCTCTTGACTTCCCCAAGTCTGTACTTTACAAAGATACTTCTTTTAAGAGATCCGGACTTGACTGTTGGACCTTGCTGCATGCTTTGTTCTTGCTTACCGGACCAAAGTATTCTTCAATCTGACTTCCAATAAAGATACACCATGTCCTGCAGATGTGTGGAGTGGTCTTTGTTGCCATCAATGACAACACCAATGAAGCCACACAGTGTCTCTTGCCAACATGTGTATTGACTCTAGAGCAATAAACAAGATCATAGTTAAGTATAGATTTCCTTTACCTAGGATGGATGATATCATGGATTATTTTAGTGGAGCAAGATATTTCACAAAGATAGACTTGAAGAGTGGATACCATCAGATTAGAATCAGAGAAGGAGATGAATGGAAGACTGCTTTTAAGACAAATGAAGGATTGTATGAGTGGTTAGTGATGCCTTTTGGATTGACAAATGCACCGAGTACTTTCACGATATTGATGAATGGAGTTCTGAGGAAATTCTTGGGTAAGTTTGTGATTGTATACTTGGATGATATTCTAATTTTCAGTAAGACAAAAGAAAAACATTTGTGGCATATTAGACAAGTTTTGCAGAGGTTGAGAGAAGAGAAATTATTGATAAACATCAAGAAGTGTAGTTTCATGAAGGAAGAACTAGTATATTTGGGATTTGTGATTTCTGCGGAAGGATTGAAAATGGACCTTGAGAAAGTGAAAGCAATTGTTGAATGGCCTACACCGTGTGCATTGGAGAAGTTAAATCATTTCATGGATTGGCTAGTTTCTACCAGAAGTTCATCAGAAATTTCAGTTCAGTTTGTAACCCTATGACAGAGACAATGAGAGGTGACAGAAAGGATTTCAAGTGGACATCAGGAGCAGATAAAAGTTTTGAGTTGTTGAAGTAGAAAGTGATAGAGCAACCTGTTTTGGCATTACCGGATTTCAATAAGGTATTTCAAGTTGATTGTGATGCAAGTGGAAGTGCAATTGGAGCAGTGTTAAGTCAAGAAGGTAGACCTGTAGCATATTTTAGTGAGAAGTTGAATGATGAAAGGAGAAGATATTCAGTTTATGATCAAGAGTTCTATGCCATAATTCAAGCCTTGAAGAAGTGGAGACATTACTTGTTGCCTAATGAGTTTGTGTTGTATACAGATCATCAAGCTTTGCAGTATTTGAACAGTCAAGGTAAGTTGAATCAGAGACATATGAGATGGGTAGGGTTCATGCAGAGTTATACTTTTGTGTTAAAGCATAGGAGCGGGTAAATCAAACAAAGTTGCTAATGCATTGAGTAGGAGAAGAAACTTGTTGACTGAGATGATGATTGAAGTGTTGGGTTTTGATGAATTGAAGAACATGTATGAGGGAGACACTGATTTTGCAGAACCTTGGCAAGCATGTAAGGAACCTATTGTGACAGATAGGAGTAAGTGGTTAGAATATTTTATTGAAGAAGATATGTTGTTCAAAGGAAGTTAGTTGTGCATACCTAGAAGTTCAATGAGGGATAATTTGATCAAAGAGAAGCATAGTGGTGGATTAGCAGGACACTTTGGCATTGATAAAACAGTGGCTTTGGTGAGTGAAAATTACTTTTGGCCTTAGATACATAAGGATGTTTGGAGATTTGTGCAGAGTTGTAGATTTTGTCAAGTTGCAAAAGGGAGTAGTCAGAACACTAGATTGTATAAACCTTCGACAGTACCGGAGAGACCTTAGGAAGACATAAGCATGGATTTTGTAATGGGATTACCTAAGACACAGAGAGGACATGATTTAATATTTGTAATGGTTGATAGATTTTCAAAGATTGCTCATTTCATACCTTGTAAGAAGACAAATGATGCAGTACATGTAGCTGACCTATTTTTCAAGGAGACTGTGAGATTGCATGGATTACCTAAGAGTATAGTTTCAGACAGAGATACAAAGTTTGTTGGATACTTTTGGAGAACACTTTGGAAGAAGATGAAGATAGATTTGAAGTTCAGTTCAACTTTTCATCCACAGATAGATGAACAAACAGAGGTAGTGAATAGGAGTTTGGGAAACTTGTTGAGATGTTTGGTTGGAGAGAAGACATGAAGTTCGGACTTGATTCTTTCACAAGCAGAGTTTGCATACAATAATTCAGTAAACAGGAGTACCGAAAGAACACCTTTTGAGATTGTGACTAGAGTGAATCCTAGAGGAGTTGCAGAATTGAGAGACATCAGTACATAGGAAAAGAGAAGTGCAGAAGCAGAAGAATTTATAGATCACATGAAGACAATACATAATCAGGTGAAGAAGCATTTGGAGGATATGAATAGTAAGTACAAAGAGAAGGCTGATGAGAAGAGAAGACATAAGGAATTTGAAGTTGGAGATGAAGTAATGGTGTATTTGAGAAAATAAAGATTTCCAATTGGGACATATAACAAGTTGAAGATGAAGAAGTTTGGACCTTGTAAGATACTCAGAAAATTTGATTCAGGAAATGCATATGAAGTAGAGTTACCGAAGACATTGGGTATATCACTGATTTTCAACATTGAAGATCTATATCAATATCATGAAGCAGAGTTCAGTGACAACATGGAAGAAGACCTAAAAAAGTAGTTACCACACAAAGCACCACAACAGATAGAAGAAATTTTGGACAACAGAGTTGGACGCAACACTAGAGGGAGACAATACACAGAATATCTTGTGAAGTGGAAATGTAGATCGGCAGAAGATTCATCTTGGATTTCTCAGGCTGAGGTGGACCGTCTTGGCTCTCCCCTAGCCCTAGCAAAGTGAGGGACTCAATGTTTTTCAATAACCCCAGATGTCTGATGTAGGAGCATCCCTGGTTCAAGAGCAATATTGCATCAACCAAAAATATTTGCATTTCAATTTGTTCGCAGTTTAGTTTGTTTCTTTTCATTTTCGAATTCAGTTCAGGCAGTTCAGTCAGAAGTAGTTTTCAGCTTGTGGTCCAGTTTTAGCATTTCACATCTTGTGGATCTGGACTTAGCATCCACATTCATTCATCTACATCATATCAAGAATTCAGAGCATTTGGATAAGTTACCAGAAAGATATCGCTATCAGAAGATCAACTATTCTCTCAGAGCAGAGCATTCTAACAGTTCCTGATAATCAGCTGAAGGAGAAGCCTTGCAGATCATTCCTTGACTTGTAGATCCTAACAACACATCATTCAATGATCCTTGGTTCGTGGCCGACCTTCCCTAGAGGTCTGCACGTTGTTCCATTCATTTGTGGGCATGTTCTATGCATTTAGGTCTGACCTATCTATGAACATGTTACAACTCTTCATTGAAGTTTGTATTCTTCCTTGGCCGATGCGGAGGAATCTATTGTTCCGGATAAAATATATAATGATGTAATAGATCCCTAGGAAAGTAGTTCATATCATAGTGATAGTTGATAGTTTGGATTTTGTGCGAAGGAGCTTCAAAGCTTTATCTTGCGCATGTATATAATCAGGCCTGTGAGCCCTAATTGTAAGTCCGCATCTTGTCGGCGGATCTCTATTTTGAATTCTTTGATATACTGAATGACTGAATTTGCATTTGTTCTATTTCTTTAAATTATTTCTGTTGTGTTTACTCTTGCTGTATGGTCTGGACAGTTCATTCTATGAACCCTCCTACCGTGACTGCACCATAATATTTCATAAACTAGTCACAACTCACAATAACACAAAAGACCTAGATAGATCAAATGGAATATTAGATTTTACAACTATTTGGGTTATAATGTCATGAATAATTTGGATGGGTCACAATGACAACAATTGATAAGAATTCAATCAAAACATAGTCAGTTGAGTGAACAAGTGTGAAATCAATAACACAAATGGGCATTGGAGTTGGAAGTGAATATCTATTTGTCACTACTATCAAAGTTCTTTCAAGACATCAAACAAATAATACCTACATTGATAGAGACAACTACTTTGACCACCATGAAAAGAGATTATAATGATATTTTAGTTTGGACACAATGAATTCAACATAGTGTTGACTTAGGAGGATGCATATGAGCAGGTAAAGATAACCTACAAACATCTGCTACCTAAATCAAAGATCTTAAAAAACTTGTTCCATTTTGAAGAAGAATTTTGATAATAAGGTCTCTTTTTGACAAGAAGGAAGATGTCTTGAAGGACAAGACAATGAATTAGGTCTCAAGAAGATGTTGGCAGATAAGGATCTAGAAATAGGATAAACCTAATTACAATCATCATAAGGCTATTGCAATAACATCTAAGGCATTGCAATACTGTTGAAGGATGACAAGGTATAAAGACACAGGACACATGCTTACACAAATAGGAAGCTATATGAGAACCAAACTTTACTGCAAGAAGAGGGGGTAGGAGAAGAAGTAAGAAGAACAAAATAGAGCACAAAGCGATCCGGATAAATATATAATGATTGTAATATAGACAAAATTAATACCCTTGAGCATATGTAATGTTTATATCTATTCTTGTGTATATAATGTATGCTGTACATAGAACATATGCTATGACTATATGAGTAGACCAATTCTATGGTGCATATAGATGAATAATTTTTTTTTGTTTATAATGTGCATGTGTTAACTACTACATTGTTTGGGTTTCCTTCTTTTTGCATCACCGTGGGGTTAATTTCTATGACATAAATAATTCAGACCTCAGGCTTGTATTTTATTGTCAATAGGCATTGCTCCTTGACACATTGGGTATTGTTTCCTAACACATTGATGTTGGTGACCTTATTGGGTGCTAGTGTCTTGGTGTTGGAATATGTTCAAACTTTCAAGGCCTACTCACCTAATTTTGTTGAGGTTTCTCTTACTTTTAGATTCATTGCATTGCACTCTACATCAAAGATATGATCAATTGAAGTTGGGGATAAGAGGAAAGGGGTGTGTCATTGAAAGGAAGCAAGGTATGTGGAAATGCTTCCTACACTGATCTATTGAGGAAATATTTATGCAAATTTTTACTTTTATAGTTACAAATTAAGATGCACATTAACAGACAGATAATAACAACTTCCAAATGCAAACACATAACTCACAACACAAGATATACGTGGGGAAAACCCTTTCAGGTAAAAAACCCCACACTCCAAAGCCGCCCAATATATTATTCAAGAATCAAGAAGATTACAATATACTTGCAGAGCAAGCTTTTATAGGAGTATATCCAACTAGAGATCCGGGAGGTAACTTGACATCTATAAGATTCTTCCACACAACCTTCATCTCTAGTTTCTGATATATATGAGATACAATATAGTAAATTGTCAACGATAATTACAAAACCATGAGCTAAAACCACCCAAACGTGGCACCCAAATTATCTCCAATCAAAGATGCCTTGTGATGTGACAAAACACACACCAACATGTGTAACTCTCCCCTTTACAGCTCTTTTATGTGTCCAACATGTTTTTACATTTCCCAAAAACAGGAGGTCCAACTTCCGGAGGTCATTACTTTTGATCCGGGTGTCCGATTGACGAACCGTTTGATGCGTTAGAAAGCTCGTGAAGAGATCTATCACCTTGTAATGAAATTCATTGGAAATGGCAATTTTTGGGACATTTAGGGAAGTTTCAACTATGACAATTGAGTTTAAAACTTTTTTTGTAGTTTCAAAAAATAAAAGCTTTAATATCTTGTAAGCCAGAGATGAACTTGAGTCGAAACTCACTCGAGATGTTTAATTAATTGTTCTGCACCTTCTAGGAAAATTTCAAGTCAATCTGAGGTCAAATGTGAAGTTACTGAAAATAGTAAGTCCTGTCATTTTTAGCCCTTTTCGAAACTTTGAAAGTTCTAGATCATTCTCCAAGATAAAGGGTATTCGAAAAGACCAAAACTGGGAAGAATAGTAATCTTTTGAAGTTGCAAGGTTGAGACACTTTTCCTAACATTCTCCCACTTGTTGAACACCTTTCAAGAGCAAAGGGAGTATTAACACCATGATTTAATTACTACAGGCTGAGAGGCCCATAGACTCTGAACACCATCTGAACTTCACTGTGCTCATAGGTCTCGTCAAGGAATCTGTAACTGTTATGTCAGAAAATGTCCCATTGGGGGCTTTTCCCTCTTAAGGTGTATTTCTCGGGTCCTATTATTGCATTTAGAGCATCTTGTGTGATATTTTTGACTCCCGATGAGAAAACCATGAAGTCTTATGGCAAATAGGACCTAGGGGATTACATTTTGATGAATCTTGAACCAAAATGGCAAGGTGGATTTGGGCGCTAGTGCCCTAGTCCTACCCTATTTTGGGTCTGCCCTAATTTCAAATGTCGATTTAGTGACCATTATTTAGGTCCTATGCTGACATCTAAAGTTTGAATTACGAAATTCTTAGCAAGAATCTTTGTAGTTGCATACATAAGCATGATTAGGTTTCATTTGCAAACTAGATGGATTTGATGTCTACTTGTGATCATAGAGCATTCAAAATATTCATTGTGTTGCAGAGCAGAGCATTGTTATGGTGTTTGTGTTTGCAGATTTGACATCCATCTCCTCATGGTATGAAGAGCATCTTCCTTCCATGAGATCTACACTTCAAGGTGATATCTATTGTGTTTTCAATCATTTATCATTTGGATGTTTGGTTCTATCCCGCTGGGATACATACCCTTATCTGACAATTATTTTTGGAAGACTTGAATGTCTCTCTGGGGCTTGACCAAGGCAAGCCTCTAAACACCACAACCCCCTCCCACTCCTTGTGATTGCAGGTTACAGGTACTGAGTTTCATGGAGTGGAGTTACAGAAAGGGAGTGGCAGACATCAAAGTTTTAGGATCTGAGAAGTAGAGGACTTCTGTGAATATTCGTGGACTAGGGCGCTAGTCCCTATGTCCTCCAATTTTCCTGAGGCAGAAATAGAAGTTACAATGCAAATCAGTGTCGGGAGAAGTTCCAGACTCCGTGACGAAAAGTACACCTTGGACTTGGGTGCTAGTCCCCATGTCCCTAACTTCTCTGCCTTCCGAACTTTGAAAAACAATGTGTTAAATATCTCTATCCCTTATCTCAGTCTGAAAGGATTTGTTGTGATTAGATAATTTGCTTACTATTTTGTGTATTTAGTGTTTTAAGTGAAATTAAGCATTAAATTGAGATATTGTTTGACATGTCCAAGATTTCGCATCTTCCCAAGTGGCAGCCCAACCTGATAGGTAAATCCTCTTGCACAAATTGGAGGTTCAACTCGGTTAATATGCCCTTGGAATGTTTGGTGTGAAAGGAGGATTCCACATAAACCCTTGAAATCAACCATCCTCTTTTTACCCCTAAACATTTTGGTGAACCCATGTTTTTGGAATTTTTGGCACCTTGCTGAGTATTGTTTGATAGATTTGCATTCATCCATCTTATTGCATTCGAAAAATTACAAAAAAATGAAAAATTTGAAAAAATTAGCATTTTAGGCTTGCATTTTAGCATAGTTTGAATTATTTGGCATTTAATTTCTGTCATTTTCATTAAATCTAATTTAAATTACAGAAATTCATCATTTACTATTCACTTGCATTGCATTTTTGTGCTTAAATTGATAAAAAATTGCTTGAAATTGTGCATTTTTCATAAAAACCTAGTTTTGCAATAGCTAGGGTTTGTAGTCAAAATCTTGTTTCAAATTTTACTACCCTTTTCAAACACTCATTAGGACTGATTTATAATTTTAGTGTTGTAGCATAGTGGTCTTCTTGCAAAATTTCATGTCTACAGTTTGAAAACCTTGTATTTTCACTAGATTTGGCCTTATCGTCTCTCTAGATTTGCATCACAAGCGTGTTGTAGGGGATTTTGATGAATTAATTGGCTGTTATTAGGGTTATTATCTACTTCCCCTCCTAATATTCCTTACAACACCCTTTCTACTAGGCCTTTGCATTGAAAATGTGTGAAAATTTGCATATTTTAGCTACATTTTCACTAGGTTTTGACTTGTCATCACTCTGGGTTTGCATCAAAAGCATGTTGTGAAAGATATTTATGCATAATTGGACTTTTATTAGGCATATTATTCACTATCCCTCTTGAAATTTTTCACAACACCTTTTCTCCTAGTGATTTGCATTGAAAAAGTTGAAAAATCAAGCATTTTAGGTCATTTTCATACATACTTTTGCACTTGTTCTTGCATAAGTTGTGAAATTGTACAATATGATTTGGCACTCATTTAAAACATACACATATCACCTTCATGTCATTTTTCTATGGTATTTTTTCATGCGTTTATCAAATATCTTGATTTTGACCAATTTTTAACCCTCATGAGTGAACATCCCACGATTTTAGAAAGCTTAACTGAATTAATCTCCATGAGTGGAAATGAAAAATATAATGGTGATAGCACTTCTACTATGAATTTAGCATCTACTACATGTGATAATGACAAAAACTTGTCCTCTGATCATTCTTTCAAAAATGATTCTTCCCATGAGGATATACTAGAACAAGACAATGAAATCATTGATACCTTCCCAACAATAGGAGAAACACAACTCTTGCAAGACAACATGCCTCCTACAACTACAATAGAAGATAAAATATTTCATGATTTTGAGGATCCTATTGATGTGATGACATATGTAATTGATGAGCAAATAAACAAACTTGACAACGACCTAGCCGATTTTCAAGCATTTATGGAAAATGAAAGGATAGCGGACCAAGCTATACCTGTTATTCATAACATAAGAGAGTTGATAAAATATGGACAAGATGGTGTTCATTTAATCTGAAACTTAATGCATATAGTGTATCAAAATGTTATGCCTCAATATTAACTAGACAATTACACATCTCTCATGAACACATACCCTCGGGTAGTAGAAGACTTAACACACCACATTGCGAATAGTGATTATGAAAATTCTCTTAATGGATTGGAATCATTAACTAAAACTTATGATGATGAGAATGATAATAATACAACACCTAAACTTCTTAACAACACTTTACCTTTCTTTCATCCTAACCAAGATGAAACATTGGTGAATTCGGAAAGATATGTTACAGAACAACAAGCTTATTATGACTACGGTGAAGATGACTATCTGGACTATGATGAAATAATTGGTATGATAGAAGTGGACAAGAAGAAAGTTGAGAATTCACCTCATCCATGGAAAAATGGCATTGATTTAATTGTTGACAAAGGTTATTTTGGTTGTTCCAGCAGGTAAGTATTTCTAACCCTTTACCTTCGTGTTGTGTTTCCCTTGTGATGTGTTATGTGTTGTTTAGGCCTCCTAGGATGACCCTTGATACTCTCGTAAGGTCAAGGATACCGGGAGACCGCCTCTGTTGTGACCCTTCTTCTATTTGTATCATCATTCTTCTATATTGCTTCTCCTCTATTTTCATTGTTGTGTGTTGTGTCTTATGGACATAGCGTTGTGGTTGGTGACTTGGGGGCACCCTCCTACGTGATTGTCCCTAGGGCACTTGCTTCTCCTCTCTTGATTTATTGTTTCCCTTCTTCTAGTGGTTCTATCTAGCTAGCGGATGACCAAAAACATATTATACTGATGCGGACCTAGTTTCCCTTTAGTGAGTAATAAAAAAATGGACCTAGTCCATACATGACGATTGGGTTGTTATAAATTATCCTACTCTTGGCTAGTAGAATCAATCCATGTGATCATGATGTTGTCTTATCGTACTTACAAAACATAACAATACTGCCGCTCTGTGCACTTTGTCTATCTTAGATCTTGCATTCCTTAGTTCTTTATGTGAATGATCATATGCATTGTTGTTTATCATGATTATATGGATGCTAACACCTTTTCTTGCAGGGAATTGTGTGTTTGTGGGAACATTTGGTGATTTTAAAGTACATGTCACCTCAAAGGGGCATATGCATTGCGAGAGCTCATGTTCCCTTGTGTGTTTTCTACCTACCTTAACGTGCTTGATATCGGTACACGATATCATCCACCTTAAGGTGGGGGCATATATAAGGTAAGCTGTCTATTCTAGATGCTATTAAAGTATGTTTGAACAATCTTGAAATCTACTTCGTATACCTCCTTTGCACCGTAAGGCATCTCCATGATGCAGGTGGGGTTGTATACTAATACCTCCTTTTCACCGTAAGGTATTTCCGTGATGCAGGTGGGGTTGTATGCCATGCTTCCTTTTCATTGTAAGGCATTTCTGTGATGCAGGTGGGGTTGCATTTTCAAAAGTCCTCTGAGTAGGTAGGGAATGGATCTGAGACTATATTAACCCTTAAGCATGTCTTCAGTGATTGTTGTGGTGAAGCCCAATCGTCGGTGTGTTCCTATAATGTGCCTAAGATGGCTGTGAACCTAGCAATAGGTTTCTTCCATCACTTGTCTGTCATGTCTTCTATGTGTGTGTGTATTGCATGTTTTTTCCCAAGCAGAGTCTTAAAGACTGGTGGTGACGAGTCCCTCCTATGCTTTGGAATTTATATGGCGTGCTTGATTTGTATGAAATGTTTTTTCTCAAGTGCAGTCTTAAAGACTGGTGGTGATGAGTCCCTCCTGCACTCTGAGATTTGTATTGCGTGTTTGTTTACCCATATGCAGTCTTAAAGACTGGTAGCAATGAGTCCCTCCTGCATTTTGGTTTGTGTGTTTACTTTACTTGTACTTGCATTTGCATGTCATATATGAGAAAAATGAAAAAAGAAAATAATCACTACATTCACTATGTTTTACGTGTCTTTAATGCTCTCTTCTCTGTGTTTTGCATGATTGTAACTATCTTCTCCATGTTTTGCGTGCCTGTTACTGTCTTCAATGTGTTTGGCGTGTCTTCACCATGCTTGCGTGTTTGCTGTGTTTGTTGATCGTACTTTAATGCATGTATTAGCCTTGCGTTTATACATACATTAAAGTGGGGGCTAAATGCTATGTCAAAAAATGTCCCCTTGGGGGCTTTTCCCTCTTAAGGTTTAGCTCTCGAGTCCTATTATTGCATTTAGAGCATCTTGTGTGATATTTTTGACTCCTGATGAAAAAACCCTGAAGTCTTATGGCAAATAGGACCTATGGGATTACATTTTGATGAATCTTGAACAAAAATGGCAGGGTGGACTTGGGATCTAGCGCCCTAGTGCTACCCTATTTTGGGTCTGCCCTAATTTCAAATGTCAGTTTAGTGACTGTTATTTAGGTCCTATGTTGACATCTAAAGTTTGAATTACGAAATTCTTGGTAGGAATCTTTGTAGTTGCATATATAAGCATGATTAGGTTTCATTTGCAAACTAGATGGATTTGATGTATACTTGTGATCATAGAGCATTCAAAATATTCATTGTGTTGCAAAGTAGAGCATTGTTATGGTGTTTGTGTTTACAGATTTGACATCCATCTCCTCATGGTATGAAGAGCATCTTCCTTCCATGAGATCTACACTTCAAGATGATATCTATTATGTTTTCAATCATTTATCATTTAGATTTTTGCCTCTATCCCATTGGGATATGCACCCTTATCTGACAACAGTGTTTGGAAGACTTGAATGTCTCTCCGGGGCTTGACCGAGGCAAGCCTCTAAACACCACAACCCCCTCCCACACTCCTTGTGATTGCAGGTTACAAGTACCAAGTTTCGTGGAGTGGATTTGTAGAAAGGGAGTGACAGACATCAAAGATTTAGGATCTGAGAAGCAGAGGATTCCAGTGAACATTCTTGGACTAGGGCGCTAGTCCCTATGTCCTCCAGTTTTCTTGAGGAAAAAATAAAAGTTACAGTGCAGATCAGTGTCAAGAGAAGTTCTAGGCTCCGTGATGAAAAGTGCACCTTGGACTTGAGTGCTAGTCCCCATGTCCCTCACTTCTTTGCCTTCCAAACTTCAAAAAATAGTGAGTTAAATATCTCTGTCCCTCATCTCAGTCTGAAAGGATTTGCTATGATTCGATAATTTGCTTATTGTTTTGTGTATTTAGGGTTTTAAGTGAAATTGAGCATTAAATTGAGATATTGTTTGACACATCCAATATTCCGCATCTTCCCAAGTGGTAGCCCAACCTGATAGGTGAATCCTTTTGCTCAAATTGGAGGTTCAACTCGGTTAATATGCCCTTGGAATGCTTGGTGTGAAAGGAGGATTCCACATAAACCCTTGAAATCAACCATCCTCTTTTTACCCCTAAACAACAACATTCATCAAAGTGTAGACTTTCTCCAAGTTTACCTTCCCATCCTCTACCATGTCACGAACAAAATGGTACTGGACATCAATATGCTTAGTCCTCGCATGGAAATATGATTCTTTGCCAAACATATGGCACTCTAACTGTTACAACAAATTGATATAGGAGCATCCCTGGTTCAAGACCAATCTTGCATCAACCAAAAACATTTGCAATTTAGTTTGTTTGTAGTTTAGTTTTTTTCTTTTCATTTTCTAGTTCAGTTCAGTCAGTTCAGTCAGTAGCAATTTTTGTATTTTGGTCCACATTCTACCGCAGTCGCATTTCAGATCTTGCAGAGCAAGACTTAGCATCTAGATTCATTCATCTATATCATATCCAACTTGCAAAGCATTTGGTTAAGGTACCGGAAAGATATCGCTATCAGATGATTGACTGTTTTCTCAGAATAGAGCATCTTGACAATCTCAGAGACATCAGATGAAGGAGAAAACTTCCAGAGCATTTCCTGATCCTTAGAGCCTATCGTCACATCATTCATTGATCCTTGGTTCGTGGCCGACCTTCCCTGAGATCTACACATCATTCCATGCATTTGCGGAGGAGTTCTACATGTCCAACCTATCCATGTACACACGTTACAACTCTTCATTAGAGTTTGTGATCTTCCTTGGCTGATGTGGAGGAATATATTGTTCCAGAGATGATACATATTGATCTAATAGATGCCTAGGAAAGTAGTTAGTGATTGATTCATAAGTCTTAGTTTTGAATTCTTTGCAAAGGAGCTTCAAAGCTATATCTTGTGCATATTCTGATATTCTGTAATCAGACCTATGAGCCCTAATTGTAAGCCCGCATGTTGCCAGCTTGTTTGTATTTGATATCTATGATATACTAAATGATTAAATCTACATTTGAGTGGTTTCCATTGTGTTTACTCTTACTGCACGGTCTGGATAGTTCACTCTGTGAACTCTCCTATCGTGATTGCACCAAGTGGTATCAGGGCAAAAGTTCAAATCTTTGGGAGTGAATTAAGCGACGTTGGTGAGGGAATTTCATAAGATCTTGCTGTGGACAAATCGTTGGATTGAGGCATGTTACTTGTGTAACAAACGACCGCCGATTGTGAGGTAGTTGTCACCTTGTAGCCCGATCACCGAACTTGAGGCAGTTTGCACTTGATCCTAGGAAGAATGTGACCGAGGAGAATCCTTGCTATTGGAATGATGGGTGGTAGGATGGATGAGATGATGGAAATGATGAAAACAATGAGAATTTGATTGGATGTTTTCAAAGAAGATAGGTGAAGAGGATTGACACCGATACCTAATGTTGAAAGTGATGATGAAGAAGAATTTCAATCTGTTGAAAAAAATGGCGAAACCCTAGGAGGTGAAGAAGAAGAAGAATCAGATCAAGTAAAGATGTTGTGAGCTATTTCAAAGATTAGAAAGAGACCTGGAGTTGATGTACCAAATTACACTTGCAATTTGAACCCTGAAGAGTTGATTGATTAGATAAATGACATGGAAGAATGCTTTGAATATGAAAAAGTTGAAGATTTAGAGAAGGTGAAATTTGTAAAGATAAAGTTGAAAGGACATGCTACTATATGGTGGAAAGAAGTTCAGTTGGATAGAAATAGAAGAGGAAAAGAAAAGATTACAAAATGGGATGGGATGGTGACAAAATTGAAGAATTGGTTTATACCTACTAAATATGAGTTGGAATTATTGAAGAGATTGTAAAACCTGAAACAAAAGGAGAAATATGTGAAGGAGTATACTGAAGAACTTCATAAGATGATCATAAGGATAGGACATAGTGAAGCAAGAAAAGAGAAAGTGGCCAGATACATCAATGGACTGAGATTGAACATTCAAGAAGAACTGAGTTTAGTGAGGATGACATCTTTGGAGGAAGCATACCAGTTTGCCCTATGTTGGTACTTGAATCAGCAGTGGGTTTGCCAGTTCCAATGCGCAGGTAGATTCGGCCAACTAATACAGGAGGTTGCATGAGCTACCTCCCCTTCACTTTTGGTTTTGCCGCACCACGGGGGGTATCCCTATAGCTAAAGATATAACATTGACTCGCCCAATGACAAAAGATTTAACTTGACAACAACAGGCAGAATACTCTCATGTATGGACCAAGATTTGTGTGACAAATCACAAGGTTAGCAACATTCTTGGACATATGTGTCTGATTATGGATAAGAGTATGCAAGGGGTTCCTAATCCTAATCCTACAACTAACAGGTTGGAAATATGGAATGATTGGTTTGATGGTTTGGATGCAAGACAGGGGTTTTGGATCATAACTACTTCACAAGGGCAGACTGGTGCCTATCTCAGGAAAAGGAGTCACATAGACGTATACATGAGAGTGGCTTGTAATTGGCATTCGAGTTTCAAGGGGTTAGATTGATGCTTGCCTTACAAACATCACCCAAGAATGGGTATTTAACTGTCTCTGCTTATGGATATCCCAGCTGACATACAATCTCCTCCACACTCAACCTAAAACGATTTAATCCACTCCTTGAATGGAAGTTAGAGATTAGGCATGCAATACATAAATCTGTATTCTAGAATTTGAGAAACCCTTAGCAACCAAATTCAGAAGAAGAAATGCATACAACAAGTGGAGACAGACATCAAAACACATGCAAGAAGCATTTTTCATATAACATTAACATTGAAACTGAACATATGTGCAAGATACAACTCAGATGCAACACATAAACTCCACAGAGTTACAACAACCAGGAAAATGCTCTATATTTCGTTATTTTCCCCCCAAAATTGCCCAAGTCTTCAACAACCAATGAATGACACAGTTTGCCCCTATAGCCAAACTGTACATCCAGCAAAATTAATTACAAGGCAAATCAAAAATCTGCCAAATACAATGCATGAGAAATGGCGCTTAGAAATAGTAAATGTAGCAGAGAGACAAAGAGGAATGAGCAGGTGAACTCAGGATTTGCACCGCCGCCCAAGGATTTTCTTCATCAATCGGGTGGTTGACTTGTCAACTCCATCAATCATCCTTTGCAAGTCTGCCATTATTGCCTCACCTACCCATAGGCCCCTTTGAAATGTAGCAGCAGATGCATCTGCTATTTTCTCGCTCAAAAATGATTGCAAATACACAGGAAAAACCTTCGCTGCGGGTTCAAAACATGGCCGTCGATCATCTACTATCGCATGAGATCTGTGGCTCAAAATACACTGAAAAGTCAAGAACCAATGAAAATGTGCCACATAGGCACTTCATGCATCTATCAATGACTTTTCCCCTTCTTCATTTTGCCATTTTCGCCCTTGTATATGCATATACAAATTCCCCTTTTAAATCTTTGTATATGCAGGATGCATATACATACAACAGTTAACATGCAAGGCGGACCCCAAACTATTATAGAGCAAATCGTAATCACTATCGGGTCCGCTTTGCATCCTCCTTCCTTGCATATCCCAATGTATATCTGCATATACATTCACCTTATACATACAAGGCACGGATTTCAAATTTTTATGAAGTATTTTGAAGTTGCTTTGAAATCCAGCTTGTATCTAGCTCCTCTTGTATATCGACACATATACAAGCACTCGAACATACAAGCCGTGGATGCCAACCCTGAATTTGCTGAATTTGATCTTTGCATCGGATCCGGCTTGTACATTGCTCCTTTGTATATTTGCTTGTATGTCGCATATACAATGTGAACATACAAGCCAAATATACAAACAACGGACCTCAAATTTTATACACTGCAATTGATTTCTCCCTCGGGTCTAAATTGTATGCTTTCTCCTTGTATATCGGCTTGTATGTGTGAACATACAATGCGGATATACATACAAGGCGCGGATTCTAGGTTCTTATGAATTGGATTGGAAAAGCCCTTTGAAATCGAGCTTATATATCCTTTGCATTTGTGCGTTTACATGTTGACTTGTATATTTGCCACCCGATGTACATTCTGCTTTGCATATCTGCGGGCCCCACCAATTGTACCTTTTCTTTGCATGTTTCCAAATATACAAGGCCTCTTGTATATTTGCACTGTAGCGAATGTATATTTCCTCTGCATACAAACAATGAATCTTTCCTGGAATATGCCTGCAATGTATCTTTTCTCTTGTACATAGCCGTTGTATATATGAACATACAAACCAAATATACATGCAACTCGATATACAAACAGGGAATATTCTCAAGAATATGTGAAAGATTCCCCCTTTGTATATGCACTATCCAAAGCCCGATATGCATCTAAAAATGCATATGACTTTTTTCAAAGGCCGATTTGGATCTTGTAAGCCCGCCAATGCATATTCGACCTGCATGTATATACAAACACCCTTGTATATACAAAGACACTTGCACCTTAACTGATTTTAGCATTTTTTTAACTACAGAGGCTGAAAGTGTTAGAATTTTTTGGACTTTTTGGAAGGTGCCTGCATATTTAAATGTTTGAAACCTGAATGTTTATGCAGGCAACACCAGTGGCTCTGTCTGGGGACGCATGCCTCTTGCAAGGATGGCGAGGACTTCAGATCTCTGGGATGCAGACTAGTGCCTTATCCATTGGGCAATAGAGTCAAAACTGCACCAACCATGCATCATAAAACAGACATTTATTAAAATTACTTGGTGGCTCAGGGCCACCAAAAAGGAAAAACTAGAGTTTTCCTTTGTCAAAAACCCTGCTTTCTTTTGATTTCTTCAAATCAAGCCTGAAAGCATTTAATTATTTGCAGCACCCAGCATTGCAATTGATTGTGCTATTGCCCATTTTTCTTTCTCTGACAAATCTACAACAATACTCTTGATCATACATTATTATCAGTTGTAGAATTTCATCATCATATGAGTCACTGATGTTGCTTGGAAAAATAACAGACTCACATGAAACAAATGAATCTACATCAGAATTTTGCCCTTCTTCAAAAAATAAAAGCTCCTTTGTATCAAACCTACAATATTCAGGTACAAGCAACATCTCATAATCAAATTTATCTTTATAAGTATACAGATATTCATCATCATTGTGCTCAGTGATTTTATCATTTATGTCCACCTGGAATGTCTCAAAAGAAGGCAGAAATAACTCAGAATGTAGCCCTACACTGAAAGCTTCATAGTCACCTCTGCAACAAACACTATACCCAACTGTATGAGCACACACATCTGCAACTTGTCCATTCACCTCTGAATAGTGACCCTGTTGTTCCTCTTCACCAATGCCTTGATAATCAAAATCAAAATTTTCACCTCTGCACTGTGAAGGTGGTCAGAATCTTCAAGGAAACATTCATATTCAACATCCATATATATTTCATCATCTGAAAGGCTCACATATGCATTTGAATGCTGACAATCACTAATGTATTCATTGCCATCCCTTGAAGCAGCATCTTCTATATTCAGAGTGAAGCTCTGCATATCCACCTTATACAGATAATCAGGAATAACTAGGATATGCCTATCACTGCAAGACACAATGTCATGTATATCTTTCATTTCATTATTTGAAAGGCATTTTGTGTTTGCAGGCTTCTCATCCAGAGGCTGATAACAGTCTTTGTTTTTATCATTATAGGACGTGCCTACATTTTCTACAACATTTTCTTCATGCATCACATCATGGCTACACATACTATTCTCAAATAAATTTCCTTTTACACAATCATTTATCAATGAACACACTGGAACAGCAGTAATATATTCACTTTGATAACTATTTTGACAACTTGCAGCCATGAAACCCACTGGCATTCCATATTTCTCATTGTTTTCAATATCCATAGCAAATTGGTAGGCCTGGTGAAGTGCGGCTGGTTCTTTATCTCTTAATAAATAACTCACTTCTTCATCAAATGCAGCCAAATAAACTATCAAGCACAATGCCCTATTGGGTCTCATATATTCAGGGATCTGCTTGAGCAACTTAATAAACCTAAGATTAAAGGCTGGAACCAGTTCCTCATCTTTCTTTTGGATATTCATAAAATGTATGATCAATGAGGCCACATCAAACCTTTCACCAAACTGCTCTAGGAATGCAATTTCTAAATCTACCCATGAAGAAACTGAACAAACAGGCAGGTCTAAAAACCATATCCTAGCATCATCTTCTAATGACTGAACAAAGAATCTCATTACAACATCTTCATCCTCTACCTCATAATCTTCTATTAAATTACAAATTTTTTGCATATGTTTGTTTGCTGATTTAGAATCTGATCCACTATATTTTGGAAAACATTTTCTAATTTTATTTGGAATAGCATTTGGGTAACCATAGATTCCTTTAAAATTTAGGGCTTTATATCTCTCAATAACAAATGGTCTTCTTTGAGAACACAATTAGGATTGCTGCTCTAAACTCATCATATTTTTTTTTTGAATCAAAAGGTGAATACCTGGAAATATGTTGCAGCATTGATAGGTTCAATCAACAGAGTCGCCACCTCTCACAGAGAGGACAAAATATCAACAAGGCACTTGTATTTTCTAGATTCACCACGCCAGCAGAGCACCACATGGTCATTTTTTGGTATTGTTGCAACAACTTCACTGGAAACTAGATTTTCCAGCCCTCAAATCAATTGACTCTCTCACCAGCAGAGACACCATCTGTTGGTACTTGAATCAGCAGTGGGTTTGCCAGTTCCAATGTATAGGCAGATTCAGCCAACTAATACAGGAGGTTGCATGAGCTGCCTCCCCTTCACTTCTAGTTCTGTCGCACCAAGGGGGGTATCCCTATAGCTAAAGATATAACATTGACTCGCCCAATGACAAAAGATTTAACTTGACAACAACAGGCATAATACTCTCATGTATGGACCAAGATTTGTGTGACAAATCACAAGGTTAGCAACATTCTTGGACATATGTGTCTGGTTATGGATGAGAGTATGTAAGGGATTCCTGATCCTAATCCTACAACTAACAGGTTGGAAATATGGAATGATTGGTTTGATGGTTTGGATGCAAGACAGGGGTTTTGGATCATAACTACTTCACAAGGGTAGACTGGTGCCTATCTCAGGGCAAGGAGTCACATAGACGTATACATGAGAGTGGCTTGCAACTGGCATTCGAGTTTCAAGGGGTTAGATTGATGTTTGCCTTACAAACATCACCCAAGAATGAGTATTTAACTGTCTCTGCTTATGGATATCCCAGCTGACATACAATCTCCTCCACACTCAACCTAAAATGATTTAATCCACTCCTCGAATGGAAGTTAGAGATTAGGCATGCAATACATAAATCTGTATTCTAGAATTTGAGAAACCCTTAGCAACCAAATTCAGAAGAAGAAATGCATACAAGTGGAGACAGACAACAAAACACATGCAAGAAGCATTTTTCATATAACATTAACATTGAAACTGAACATATGTGCAAGATACAACTCAGATGCAACACGTAAACTCCACAGAGATACAACAGCTAGGAAAATGCTCTGTATTTCGTTATTTTTCCCCCAAAATTACCCAAGTCTTCAACAACCAATGAATGACACAGTTTGCCCCTCATATAGCCAAACTGTACATCTAGTAAAATTAATTACAAGGCAAATCAAAAATCTGCCAGATACAATGCATGATAAATGGTGCTTAGAAATAGTAAATGCAACAGAGAGACAAAGAGGAATGAGCAGGTGAACTCAGGATTTGCACCGCCGCCCAAGGATTTTCTTTATCAATCGAGTGGTTGACCTGTCAACTCCATCGATCATCCTCTGCAAGTCTGCCATTATTGCCTCACCTACCCACATGCCCCTTTGAAATGTAGCAGCGGATGCATCTGTTGTTTTCCTGCTCAAAAATGATTGCAAATACATAGGAAAAAACCTTCGCTGCGGGTTCAAAACATGGCCGTCGATCATCTCCTATCACATGAGATCCGCGGCTCAAAATACACTGAAAAGTCAAGAACCAATGAAAATGTGCCACGTACGCACTTCATGCATCTATCGCTGACTTTTCCCCTTCTTCATTTTGCCATTTTCGCCCTTGTATATGCATAAACATATGCATATACAAATTCCCCTTTTAAATCTTTGTATATGCAGGATGCATATACATACAACAATTAACATGCAAGGCGGACCCCAAACTGTTATAGAGCAAATCGCAATCACCATCGGGTCCACTTTGAATCCTCCTTCCTTGCATATCACAATGTATATCTTCATATACATTCACCTTATACATACAAGGTGCGGATTTCAAATTTTTATGAAGCATTTTGAAGTTGCTTTGAAATCCGGCTTGTATCTAGCTCCTCTTGTATATCGGCACATATACAAGCACTCAAACATACAAGCCGCGGATGCCAACCCTGAATTCGCTGAATTTGATCTTCGCATCGGATCCGGCTTATACATTGCTTCTTTGTATATTTGCTTGTGTGTCGCATATACAATGCGAACATACAAGCCAAATATACAAACAACGGACCTCAAATTTTATAAACTGTAATTGATTTCTCCCTCAGGTCTGAATTGTATGCTTTCTCCTTGTATATTGGCTTGTATGTGTGAACATACAATGCCGATATACATACAAGGCGCGGATTCCAGGTTCTTATGAATTGGATTGGAAAAGCCCTTTGAAATCCAGCTTGTATATCCTTTGCATTTGTGCGTTTGCATGTTGACTTGTATATTTGCCACCCGATGTACATTCTGCTTTGCATATCCGCGGGTCCCACCAATTGTACCTTTTCTTTGCATGTTTCCGAATATACAAGGCCCCTTGTATATTTGCACTATAGCGAATGTATATTTCCTCTGCATACAAACATCAAATCTTTCCTGGAATATGCCTGCAATGTATCTTTTCTCTTGTACATAGCCATTGTATGTCTGAACTTACAAACCAAATATACATGCAACTTGATATACAAACAGGGAATATTCCTAGGAATCTGCGAAAGATTCCCCCTTTGTATATGCACTATCCAAAGCCCGATATGCATCTAAAAATGCATATAACTTTTTTCAAAGGCCGATTTGGATCTTGCAAGCCTGCCAATGCATATTCGACCTGCATGTATATATAAACACCCTTGTATATACAAAGACACTTGCACCTTAATTGATTTTGGCATTTTTTTAACTGCAGAGGCCAAAAGTGTTAGAATTTTTTGGACTTTTTGGAAGGTGCCTGCATATTTAAATGTTTGAAACCTGAATGTTTATGTAGGCACCACCACCCTGAAAGTTGAAGAGAAATTGAATAAGAGACATGATCAAAGATAGAGAGGTAGAGGAGGTAAATTTTAGAGAGGTAGAATATTTTTTGGAGGAGAAAGATCATTTACAGAGTAGAATAGATAGGAGAACACATTCAAGAAGGAGGACATAGATAATAATGCATACCAGAGAGATTATAGAAACCTCTACCACAGAGGAAACCCTAGTTCGTACTAGAATGAAGGATATAGAAGAGAGGGAAGAGGATTTGATAGGAGAACATTCAGAGGAACTTGTTTTAAGTGTGGAGGTGAAGGACATAGAGCATTTGAATGTAAGAAAGGGAGTACAAGCAATAGAACAAAGAACAGTGGAAGAGCAGCCTATGTTGAAGAAGAACCTGTTGGATCACCTAGTTCAGTTGGTAAACCAAAGAAGGGAGAATCACTTGTGATGAGGAGTGCACTATTTCAAGTAGAGACAAATGAAGAACCACCACAAAGGAAAAGTTTGTTTAGAACCAGATGCAAATCAGGAGGTAAATGTTGTAAAGTTATAATTGATAGTGGTAGTTCAGATAACCTAGTTTCAGAGGAGATGGTGACTAAGTTGAAGTTGGAAAGATTGAAAGACCCTAAGCCCTATCAGATAAAATGGATTTAGGATGATCATAAGGTGCTGGTGAGTGAATAATGTTTGGTGAAATTTCATATTGGATCTTATCATGATGAAGTCTTGTGTGATAGTATGCCTATGGATGTATGTCATATCTTGTTGGGTAGACCTTGGTAGTATGATAGAAAATCTATACACGATGGGAGAAAGAATACATAGACTATAACATCAAATGGGAAGAGAATTACTTGGATTCCTTTGGAAGATGTCCTAAGGGTGAAGTATGTGGGAATGCTAGAATCTGTTTGGTAGATGGAAGACAATTTCTAGATGGTTTGAGACATGAGAATATGTGTTATGTTTTGATTCCTAAGAAGCCTGAAACAATGAAAGAGACTGAAGAATCATAACCAAAGGAGATAAAAGAGCTACTGACAGAGTATGAAGACACCATATCAGACAATGTACCTGAAGGTTTTCCACCAATCAGGAGTATCAGTCATCACATAGATCTTATACCGAGAGCTAGTTTGCCTAATAAAGTAGCACATAGAATGACACCGACAGAGAATGAAGAATTGAATAGGCAGATACAAGAGTTGTTGAGGAAAGGATTGATCAGAGAAAGTTTGAGTCTTTGTATAGTACCTGCAGTGTTAGCACTGAAGAAAGATGGAGAATGGAGAATGTGTACTAACTCTAGAGCAATAAAAAAAGTCACAGTTAAGTATAGATTTCCTTTACCTAGGATGGATGATATCATGGACTATTTGAGTGGAGCAAGATATTTCACAAAGATAGACTTGAAGAGTGGATACCATCAAATCAGAATCAGAGAAGAAGATGAATGGAAGACTGCTTTTAAGACAAATGAAGGATTGTATGAGTGGTTAGTGATGCCTTTTGGATTGACAAATGCACCGAGTACTTTCATGAGATTGATGAATGAAGTCTTGAAGAAATTCTTAGGTAAGTTTGTTATTGTATATTTGGATGACATTCTGATTTTCAGTAAGACAAAAGAAGAACATTTGTGGCATGCTAGACAAGTTTTACAGGGGTTGAGAGAAGAGAAATTGCTGATCAAAATCAAGAAGTACAGTTTCATGAAGGAAGAATTAGTGTACTTGGGATTTGTGATTTCTGCGGAAGGATTGAAGATGGACCCTGAGAAAGTAAGAGCAATTGTTGAATGACCTACACCAGAGAGAATTGGAAAGGTTAGATCATTTCATGGATTGGCTAGTTTCTACCAGAAGTTCATAAGAAATTTTAGTTCAGTTTGTAACCCTATGACAGAGATAATGAGAGGTGACAGGAAAGAATTTAAGTGGACATCAGGAGCAGATAAAAGTTTTGAATTGTTGAAGCAAAAGGTTATAGAGAAACTTGTTTTAGCATTATCGGATTTCAAAAAGGTATTTCAAGTAGATTGTGATGCAAGTGGGAGTGCAATTGGAGTAGTGTTAAGTCAAGAAGGTAGACCTCTAGCATATTTCAGTGAAAAATTGAATGATGCAAGGAGAAGATATTTAGTTTATGACCAAGAGTTCTATGCCATAATTCAAGCCTTGAAGAAGTGGAGACATTATTTGTTGCCTAAGGAGTTTGTGTTGTGTACAGATCATCAAGATTTGCAATATTTGAACAGTCAAGGAAAGTTGAATCAGAGACATATGAGGTGGGTAGAGTTCATGCAGAGTTATACCTTTGTGTTGAAGCATAAGAGTGGTAAGTCAAACAAAGTTGCAGATGCATTGAGTAGAAGGAGGAACTTGCTGATAGAGATGAGAGTTGAAGTGATAGGATTTGATAAATTGAAGAACATGTATGAGGGAGACATTGATTTTGTAGAACCTTGAAAAGCATGTAAGGAACCTGTTGTGATAGACATGAGTACGTGGTTGGACTATTTCATTCAAGAAGATATGTTGTTTAAAGGAAATCAGTTGTGCATACCTAGAAGTTCAATGAGAGATAATTTGATCAAAGAAAAATACAGTGGTGGATTGGCAGGACATTTTGGCATTGATAAGACAGTGGCTTTGGTAAGTGAAAAATACTTTTAGCCTTAGATACATAAGGATGTTTGGAAATTTGTGCAGAGTTGTAGAGTTTGTCAAGTTGCAAAAGGGAGTAGTCAGAATACTGGATTGTACAAACCTTTGACAGTACCAGAGAGACCTTGGGAAGACATAAGCATGGATTTTGTAATGGGATTACCTAAGACATAGAGAGGACATGATTCTATATTTGTAGTGGTGGACATATTTTCAAAGATGGCACATTTCATACCTTGTAAGAAGACAACTGATGCAGTGCATGTAGCTAACCTATTTTTTAAGGAGATTGTGAGATTGCACTGATTGCCTAAGAGTATAATTTTAGAAAGAGACACCATATTTCTTGGATATTTTTGGAAGACACTTTGGAAGAAGATGAAGATAGATTTGAAGTTCAGTTCAGCATTTCATCCACAGATTGATGGACAGACAGAGGTAGTGAATAGGAGTTTGGGAAACTTGTTAAGATGTTTGGTTGGAGAGAAGGCAGTAAGTTGGGATTTAATTCTTTCACAAGCAGAATTTACATACAATAATTTAGTGAATAGGAGTACCGGAAGAACACCTTTTGAGATTGTTACCAGAGTAAATCCTAGAGGAGTGACAGAATTGAGAGATATTGGCCTGGAAGAAAAGAGAAGTGCAGAAGTAGAAGGATTTACAGGAATATGGAGACAGTGCATAATCAGGTGAAGAAGCATTTGAAAGATATGAATAGCAAATATAAGGAGCAAGTAGATGAGAAGAGAAGACACAAGGAATTTACAGTTGGGGATGAAGTGATGGTATACTTGAGAAAAGAAAGATTTCTAGTTGGGACAAATAACAAGTTGAAGATGAAGAAGTTTGGACCTTGTAGGATACTCAGGAAATTTGACCCAGGCAATGCATATGAAGTGGAAATACCAGAGACATTGGGTATTTCACCTATTTTCAACATTGCAAACCTATATCAGTATCCTGAAGTAGAGCTCAGCGACAACCTTGAAGAAGACTTGAAAAAGTAGTTACCACAATAAGCACCGGAGTAGATTGAAGACATTTTGGACAACAGAATTGGATGCAACACTAGAGGAAGACAATACAAAGAATACCTTGTGAAGTGGAAAGGAAGACCAGAAGAAGATTCATCATGGATTTCTTAGGCTAAGGTGGACCGTCCTGGTGTTCCTCTAGCCCCAGCAAAGTGAGGGACTCACTTTTTCAATAACCCTGGATGTCTAATGCAGGAGCATCCCTGGTTCAAGAGCAATCTTGCATCAACCAAAAACATTTGCAATTCAATTTGTTTGTATTTCAATTTATTTCTTTTCATTTTCCAGTTCAATTTAGTTAGTAGCAGTTTTTGTATTTTGGTTTGCATTCTACCACAGTTGCATTTTAGATCTTGTGGAGTTAGACTTAGCATCTAGATTCATTCATCTACATCATATCCAACTTGCAGAGCATTTGGTTAAGGTACCGAAAAGATATCACTATCAGATGATCAACTATTTTCTCAGAATAGAGCATCCTGACAGTCTCAGACACATCAACTGAAGGAGTAGACTTGCGGAGCATTTCCTGATCTATGGAGTCTAACGTCACATCATTCATTGATCCTTGGTTCGTGGCTGACCTTTCCTGAGATCCGAACATCATTCTATGTATTTTTGGAGGAGTTCTACATGATTAGGTCTGACCTATCTGTGTACACACGTTACAACTCTTCATTGGAGTTTGTGATCTTCCTTGGTCGACGTGGAGGAATCTATTCATAAGTCTTAGTTTTGGATTTTTTGCGAAGGAGCTTCAAAGCTATATCTTGTGCGTATTCTAATATTTTGTAATCAGGCATGTGAGCCCTAATTGTGGGCCCGCATGTTGCCGGCTAGTTTGTATTTGAATTCTATGATATACTGAATGATTGAATATGCATTTGAGTTGTTTTCATTATGTTTTCTCTTGCTGCACGGTCTGGACAATTCACTCTGTGAACCCTCCTATCGTGATTGCACCACAAATAGTAATCTTCCCTCCATCAAACCCAACATCAAAACACAAACTCTTAAGCCAAATGGCTTCTTTACAAGCATGAGTTGATGCCATGTACTCAGCTTTAGTAGTGGACAAAGAAACCATAGGTTGCCGCTTACTCATCCAACTACTAGCACCACCAAACATAGTGAACACATAAGCACTAGTGGATCTCCTGCTGTCAATGTCACTTGGCCAATTTGAATCCACAAATCCACAAATACATAGTGAATGCCGAGGTCCTGTAGGATAACCATGATAACATAAGGAATACTTAGAAGTACCCCGTAAATATCTAAACACTCTCTTCACTGCATCCCAATGTACTTGTCCAGAATTAGCCATAAACCAACTAAGGACTCCCACTACTTGGGCAATGTCTGGTCTTGTACAGGCCATCACATACATCAAACTGCCAACCGCACTAGCATAAGGAACTCTACTCATATCCTCCATCTTAGAAGGAGACTTTGGACAATCTACAACACATAACTTTGTCCCCATTGTAACAGGAACAATCAAAGGTCTGCAATCCACCATGCTGAATCTCTCTGACATAGTGTTAACATACTTACTCTAGCCTAACCAAAGTTTTTTGTTTGCTCTATCTCTTCTGATCTCCATTCCCAGAATGTACTGAGCTGCCCCTATATTTTTCATCTCAAACTATGCTAACAACTGAGACTTCAAATCATAAATCAAACTTTTACCATTCCTAATGAGTAACATATCATCGACATACAATGCAATAATGAGAATATAATCATTGTCCAACTTGTAATAAACATAATGATCTAATTTTGATCTCATAAATCTAATACTCAACATTAAGGCATCAAACTTCTGGTGCCACATCCTAGGAGACTATTTCAAACCATATAAAGACTTTTTCAACTTGCAAACCAGATTTTATTTACCTTTCACCACTTAGTGCTCTGGTTGTGACATATAGATTTCCTCCTCCAAGTCACCATGAAAGAAAAATGTCTTCACATCCCTTTGTTCCACTTTTAGATAATACGTTGCTGCAAGAGATAACAGGAACCGAATAGATGTCAACTTTGCAATGGGAGAGAAAATCTCACCATAGTCAATTCCCTCCACCTGAGAATACCCCTTCATAACCAATCTAGTCTTATATTTTTCAACACTGCCATCTACACCAAATTCCTTTTTGAACACCCATTTGCATCCAACAGGTTTTTATCCTTCAGGAAAAGGCAACAAGTCCCAAGTATTATTCTTTTCCAAAGAAGCCATCTCCTCTTCCGTGACCTCCTTCCAAGAACCTGTATCTTTCATATGCAAAGCCTCTTTCATAGTTCTAGGCTCATCAATGTTAGAAATCAAAGTAAAATACAACTGGAATCATGCAATGAATAACCAAACCTATCAAGTTACTCCCTAATCCGCGTGGACCTCCTCAAAGATTGAGGTTGAGGTTCTTCATCTTCTTCTGAACTTTCAAATCTACTAGAGCTTTCTTCATTATCAGGTCCAATAGATGTTTTTGGTTCAACTTTCTCAGGGGTTGAAGGAAGCTGAACCACATCCTCTTTCTTTTCTTCTTTCTCTTGTTGAAAGACAACATAAGAAGGGTTGAGTTCTCTAAAGATCACACTTCTGCTATATAGAACTCTCTCAGCCATTGGATCCCAAAGCTTGTACCCTTTCACACCGATGCCATAACCGATGAAGATACACTTCACAGCCTTGTTCTCTAACTTGGACCTCTTCTCCTTAGGTGCATGTGCATATGCCTCACAACCAAATACTTGAATGTGCCTTAATGAAGGCTTTTTACCAAACCACACCTCCATAGGTGTCTTATCAATGAGCGCTGATGTAGGAGACCTGTTGACCAGATAACAAGTGGTAGCAATAGCTTCAGCCCATAACTTTTGTTCAAGGTCAACTCCACTTAGCATACTCCTTGTCCTCTCCATCAACGCTATATTCATCCTCTCTGCAACTCCATTTTGCTGAGGGGTATACGGAGTTGTCTTGTGGCTCTCAATCCCCTGTTCTTTACAAAACTTGTCAAAATCTGCTGAACAAAACTCACCACCGTTGTCAGTCCTCAAACACTTAATCTTTCTATCCTTCTAATTCTCTACAAGAGCTTTGAACTCTTTGAATCTATTAAAGACTTCATATTTTCTTCTAAGGAAATGCACCCATGTCCTTCTACTGTAATAATCAATGAATGAAACAAAGTAAATAGATTTTGAAATCGAAGGAACATTAATCGGACCAAACACATCAGAATGAATCAAGTCCAACACCTCAAAAGATTTGTGAGAACTGGAATAAAATTAAACACGGTTTTGTTTTCCATAAATGCAATGTTCGTAGAAATCAAACTCAAGGTTACAATCATTCATACCCTCAATAAGATTTTTATTTTTTAGGGTCCTCAAACCCTTTTCACCAATGTGACCAAGCCTTTGGTGCCATAGTATTGTCTTCTCAGCTGGAAGTTTCATATCCATAGAATGAGCACCCTTAGGTACCCAGGAAACATGACCATCGAAAGTAGATGCAATAGTCCTCTTCGCTGCTGGTTCCAATGGTGAGGATTGAGACTCTGAAGCTATCTTCTTTGAAATAGAGGCACTATTGCACTGAACCGCGCATGCATCGAGCTAAAAATGAGTGCCAATCCGAACACCCTTAGCCAACACCATAGATCCTCTAGTCATCTTGCATCCTCCATTCGAGAAAACAACCTGCACACCCACATCATTCAACTTACCACTAGTACAGAAACAACAATATATGATTAAAAAACTACTAAAAACTGCATATAAATGACTAAACATTTCACGTGACCATTAGTAGTTTATTGCTAGTCATTTATAATGCGACTGAATTGATGACTAAACCATTTTTAGTCATTTATTGGTTGTTTTGATTGATCGATTTGGTAGTATATTTAGTCATTAATTTAGTCATTGATTGTTGTAAACTGGTCACTTATTTAGTCATGTTTTATTCACTGATATATTTAGTCATTAATTTAGTCATTGATTATTGTTAACTGTCACTTATTTAGTCATTTTTATTCACTGATTTCCGTCCATTGGTAGTGTATTTAGTCATTAATTTTAATCATCATTTTGATCAATTTGGTAGTTTGTTTAATTGTTTTTGTTCACTGATTTCTGTCAATTGGTAGTATATTGATACATTGTTTATTAATTTCACAATCATTATATTTGGTCATATTTATTTACTGATTTTTGCCTAAAAGTGCTAGAAATGAGATAATGCTTTTGAGGTTTAAACATAAAACATAATCAATCATTCATTTGCACATAATGAAATAGCTATTAAGAAGGCAAAATACTAAAATTTTATTGAGAAAAGGTGTTCTTACAAGAGATACAAGATAGAAATATGCATCTTTACTTTGAAAAATGTGTTACAAAGTGTGTTTATCAGTGTTGTGACTGAGAAAACTGAGTTACAATGCCTTTTTTTGCTTATATAGCTCCAAAATAGACAAAAAAACACTAAGATCCCTGAACAACACATTCAAATTATTGCATAAAGTAGTGGGCCAAGCTATTTAACAACTAGTACATGATAAACATCAACTATGTCATTTTTTTCAAATATTTTAGTGGCCACCATGTGAAGGTCTCTTCTTTCTCTTTCAGACAGACAACTCCATCTATTTTGTCTTCATAAGTAAGGGGTATGTTACTTGTGTCCTTTAAAATATTTACATTTGCATCTCCTGTTGCTTTCAATTTGACTCCATGTACAATAGATAGTGAGTGAATCCACCCAATACCCACATCAACACCATCAAATGGATCCAACACCCCAACTTTATCCCCTTCTTGGAGTTTATCAATAAATGTCTACAAAAACAAAAAAAAAACATATTATATTGAGATATAAAAGACACATTATATTGTTTTTGACAACTGTATGTAATGTCTTATGTCTTGGAACAAATAAGTTTTTGTATGTGCTTTTTTTGATTCTGTTGAATAATAAAGAAGCAACTTTCTACTCTGAAAAAAAAACTAACCCATTGTGAGCTACAAACAAATAGAGGGCAAGACTACAATAGTACTAGACTGTATGAGTACTCTAGAAAGAGACATGGATTGGCAATGAAGTCCCCCCAACTAAGGACCATGACATCCCCGAACACAATTCACTAATGCATTGTTAAAATCTATGTATGCACTCTATTACAACTAACCTCTAAGCTTCCATATGTAAGTTATATGTTCTCCCTTATTTCCATAATCTATGTATACTAGCTAATTACACTTCACTACTATTCTAACACACTTCTATCAAATAGGTAATGATTACCCTCATTTACATAATAAAACAACCATTACTTACTTGAATAGTACTTGCATGTGGTTTCATAGCACTCACCTCAAGTTTAACACGACTACTACTATGAATATCATGTGCATGCTTGTCAAGTTCATCATCATAATCACTATTAACATTGACATGAAGTTGTACAGTTTTGCAGAGAGCTCTATTGACAAGGCCTTTTTCTTTTAGTTCTGCTTCATATAATTGCTCTGCATATGGTTTAATCATCATGCAAAAATTAATATAAGTCAATTAAAGAATGCAAAAGCTATAAATTTTTGTCCAAAAGAACATTTTAAGCATGAAGAATGACAAAACATTAAGATAGATTAACTTACAACTTAAAAAATGCAAAAGGTATAAATTTTTATCCAAAAGAAGAATGACAATACATTGGGACAGATTAACTTACAACTTAAAGAATGCAAAAGCTATAATTTTTTGTCTAAAAGAACATTTTAAGCATGAAGAATGACAAAATAGTGGGACAGATAACTGACAACTATTATATTACCTCAACTAATTCAGCACAACTATGATGACTGTGCTGTACATTCTTGTCCAGTTCATCATGATCACTATCAATATCGGCAGCTCTATTGACATCATGAATACGTTTTGGTTTTCCTGTTTCTTTGATTAAATTGCTCTACATGTGGTTTAAACATCATGTAAAAAAATATACAAAGCATTCAATAGTCAAGTAAAGAATGCAAGCTATAAATTTGTCCAAAAGAACATTTTCTGGATCACTCCAACAATAAAGAAACTGGGTTGGATTCTCCTACACTCAGATTTCAATAATCTACATATTAAGAGGCATTTGTATACAGAATTGCCAAACAAGAAGAAATGTGATCAATAGAGCCTCTTACCTCATCTGAATCCGTGGATTTATGCTCATTCCATGCAGAAACTATAGGGTTAATGGAGGCAACCAACTGTGAAACTTGCTGAGTGAGACTGAATATGCAACTCATTACCTGTTGGTACCCTTCATTTGAGTTGACATGATCTAGAGAGGCTCCTACTGAGCATTTAATAGATGGTTATGAAATCTTTGTTGACGAACTAGATTTCCACTTCATCCTACTCTTAGATTTACTAGGTTGATCTAGTGTTGCCATATAATTGACAATATCTTCTGCACTTGCTTTTCTATTACTGTTTTCCACTTAAAATACAATGTCAATTTCAACATATAGTTAGTTCAATAAAAAATTGAAATAAATAACACAATGTAAATTGAACCAAAAAGCCATACACTTACTACAAATTTGTCCATTTTGGCCTGCAACTCGCCTCGGCCAAATGTATATCTAGCCCTCACATTATCTCTTGTTCTCTCGCCTTTGTTACTCTTTGCCAAATATTCTTCAGAATGCATACTTTCTTTCAATGCCTCCCACTGTTTGGGAGATAGAGTGGAGTCTAACCTCTCTTTTCCCTCCACGATTGTTTTTCTGCAATTATATCTAAAATTGTTCATCAAAATTCTCATCTTTTGCTTGTAATATTTTCTAGAGATTTGTCCACCAGTAGTCTCAAAAGCATTTTCCATTTTTTGTATAACATTTTCCACAGTTCATGGATCTTGCTCTGCAAAACATGATTTGCAAATATCCAAATGGGCCCTACATCTTACACCCAACTCAGAGACCCACTTTGCAACATTAGGTCCAATGGGCTCACCATCTCTCGATACCTCAACCAAGAATGGCTTCTTGCCTTCTAATTTTATTTCTTTTGCATTCCTCTCTGTAGATCTATACAAATCTTGACTCAATCTTTGTCTTTTGACAAAAGTAGACACATTTTCTATTAAACCACTACCAATATTTCTGGCTGATCCACTAGTTCCATCAAAAGTTCTAGATGCAACAGGTGCACTTTGAGGCACAACAGATGCAAGAAGTCTCTCTTCATGACTTTCATTAACTAGAACTTCATGCTCCTTGGCCACATCAGGTGTGGCATGAGTACGTAGATCAGTACTGGTCTCCACATATTTTGCTTCAAACATATCCTTTAATGTTGAATAAATCATCTGCAGACCTGTTGTTCCTTTGCTCTAATGTTTTTCAATAATCTCTCTTAGACTTTGTGCTAAGAGATCATCATGACGTTGCACATCACCATGTGCTATATCAGGCTGCACATCACCATGTGCTATATCAGGCTCCACATCACCATATGCTATATTAGGTTGCACATCATCACAACTATTATTTTCACCAACTGCATTTGTTGAATCACAAATGTGTTGGCTTCTACGAGATGGCAGCACTGTATCTTTTATTTCCTTTTTCTTTTTCTCCGCATTTTCTTTGCACTCTTTTTCTTGCCTATAAAACAAAAAAATATCATATTATGTCTTATATACATAAAGTTCTTGCTTATAAAATTTCATTAAACACTATTAGAAAAATAATATACTACTTAGTGGATTTACAACTTCCCTGTTTGTCAAACTAAGACGTGATAAATATTCATTATTCTTGGCCACTTTTTCTCTACGAAAGCACTCATAATGTGTCACTAAAATTTCAGCATTATGATCACTGTCATCTAATTTGTGCCTTACAATCCTTTTCCTCATTTCTTGAAGTCCAAATAAACAATAATGTATAAATCGACAACTTGAATCAGTAAAACTTTATTTAGTTCATAAGTTGATAATTGTTGATTTTCCAATCCACTGATAACTGCAAATGGAAACTTACAATAGAATTCAATTTACAGATTAAAAAGAATTTGCAGTCAAAAACCAAGATGTTTACAATTCCAGGTATCAAAAATTTTTTCCTTAGGGATATATTCACAAGAAAAGAACTCATAAAAACATAACACAAGCAAGATGAAGGAAAAACATACTCTAGTAAGGTTATGTCTGATTTGTCTCCAGTTATCCTGGGAGTTGAACCAACACAAATATATATCTAATATTAACATATATGATGATATTTTGATACCAATAAATCATTCCTAATTGTAAACCACATATCTCCTTGTTAGTTTGATTTACTTATTCTCCCCAGGTTACTGTGATTTACTTAAAGGAATTTAATCCTTCCTTGAAGGAACTAGTAAATTAACCACACAAAGACAACATATGTGTTTTGATAAACCAGATATACCCTTGATATATTGATTTAAATAAAAAAGAAAGATCAAATTGGAGACAACAAGATGACATTCATTAACTCGATTCAACAAACAATTGAAACCAAAATTCAGCCACCAATTATAATTTCATTCTATTAATCTTCAAAAAGGTTTTACAATATGTTTCAAAATTTTGTCCTAACTGACATGTCAAAAAGTGTCTTTTCAATTACCCACTTTTAACATAAATCAAAACGTTTTAGTTATTGTTGTTTACATAGAATTACATAAAAGCAATGAAAGATGAGAAATGATCAAATGTTGAAGTCTAGAGCACTCGCAAGATACAAAAGTCCATTACTCATCGTAAGGTACCCGTGATCATTTAGATCTGGCAAGGTCCTCTCTCCATGATAGTATCTACAAGGCTTGGTATTGTTGGTGTTCCCAACTAATGGTCTGAGTTTCTGTAAAAAGTTGTCATCTTTTGTGCTCAGGATTCTCAGGTTAGTGGCCAATGAACATGAGACAATTGTTTGTTCTCCTCTGCACTTTAGGCTCTGCTAGACCTAGGGGGTATTCCCTTACTTCAATATCAATATGACAAATCCTTATTTCACTAGATATTGACACCTAAAGCAGATATGTTCTCTTGAATGCAGACCAAAACTATATAATTGCTTCAAAGTTGGCTAGCTTTGGAAATTACTTCATTGAATGGCTTAGAGTACATGAAACTAAATCCCTACTCCTAAAAACTAACAAGTTGATTGTTCTTTTTTGATGTATATATGATTGTTTGATTATGGGTGATTTGTGAAAACAAGCCCAACTCTGACCGGTGCCAATCCTAGGGTTCAGAGTCAGTCCCTTACATGCAGAATACTTTTCATAAACAAAAAAAACATTCAGATCCAGAGGATTTATTATGTTCCTATTTTGCAGATAACAATCCAAGAATGGGTATTTCCAACAACTCTTCTTATAAATATATCTATTGCAAAACACATCTCCCCATATCTGACTCAGAGCATTTTAATCTATTCCTTGAATAGAAGCAATAAACTAGACATGCAATATAGCAAATGTATATTCTAGAACTCATAAACCCTTAGTATCCTCATTCAAAAGAGAAATTCTAACAACACATGAGACAATTGATGGAAACACATGCTCAAAGACATTTTTCATATATTGCAATCTAAAACTGATAAAAGTGCTTATAAAGAAAATACATTCAACATGCAAGAAATTAAAACTTACAACTCAGAATATGGACAACATCTCAGAATTTCTCTATATTTCACTTATCAAAATTTTCCAAATCTTCCAATCTCCTTACAAAGTGGAACAACATGCTCTTTTATAGACACAAGAACATGTTGTCCAAAAACTCGTTACCAATTGTCGGTTACAAATCTTACATTACAAGCCACCGCCATAGGCATTGGGAAGCTAATTCAAATTACATATGAAAGAGAAAAAGACAAAATACAATTTATCTTGGAGATGGTAAAAAACCGTTGGAAATGTTTTATCCTAATGATGAAGAAAACATATCACATGATCGGATCTTTGTTCACCCTGGAGACATTTATCCATACTTCTCCGCCCAAGTTGCACATGCTTTCTCTAAAGGCCATTGGAAAGGAATCAATTTTGCTATTTTTTCATTATGCCCTGCATACCTAGCATCCAATAAGATCTTTGACTCCTTACAAAATATTTCAAAATTCAATTCCAATGCATGTAGCTTATCAAGTGTGAACTCAAAATCTTCATACTTGGATCTCCATCTACACAACTTGAAGATATGAGCTGACCGGATATATTTTTAAAATCAGCTTCCATTTGCCTAAAATTTTTATTTTCCCATCATCTTCCAATATGCTTGGCATGATCTTTTTGTCTATCTTCTCAATTGATTGTCTTTTTTCCTTCAAAACCTTATCTAACTTCAATTGTTAATTTTATTTCTGATGGGGCATTAGGGGCAAACCTGGAACACCTATGAATTTCCCTTATTTCTCTAGTTCTAGGTAGCCACACCTTAATCATGTCATTCAATATTTCCTTGTCCTTCTCATGTTTGTCCTGGGCTGTTCTCACACTTGAATAAGATTTCCATGTATCATCAACCCTGGCTGTAATCTTGGATAACCTATGGTTAATCAAATTTGTAACCATTTCTTTGACAATGTTCTCTTTCTCATCCTTCATATTCTTTACCTCTTCTTTCAACTCCTTAATTTTTGAGAGCAATGCCTCTCTATCTATTGGGAAGGCTTCTGTAGCATCCACATGAACTAAACCACTCTAAGTTGAAGTGCCTAGAGACAACAACATCTGCCCTTGATACATATTTAATTTTGCCATTGCCTGTCCATATTTCAATAAAATCTCATCATAGTCCTTTTGCAATTTATTAGTGACAGCTTCAACAAATTGAGCTGTGTGAACAATCAAGCTTGTAGCTTGAGGAGCTGGAGTATCTGATACTCTTTTTATTATTACATCTCTTGTTAATTCACCTAAACCCACCCTTGGCTTATTATTGTTTGGGGCTAGTGCCCATATTGCCAGGGTATCAAATTTGGGATTAAACCCTACACCAGAAAGTGCCTTATCTACTTGATCACTAGGAATATCTGTGCCCGTCCTTGTAACAGTGTCAAATGCAATTGCATCTACCAAAGTCCAATGAGGAAGCAAGAACATACCACTTTTCTCCACCAAATCTCTCCCTTCATTAGGGGTCATCCTACTGATATCCTAGCTCACTTCATTGAGCACCTTCTGTGTTATTTCTTCATACATCTCTGGATCAACTCCTCTTTTTGCTTCTCCCACTTTCTTCTAAAATTCTTCATTTCTCACTTTCAACACATACCCATTAAACTCAGAGGTATTAACAAAGGCATCATCTTCTAAAAATTGTGAGTAATCAAGTACTCTGTTGTCCTTTGTATCTACCTGGTCACTAGAAAGTGGCCTTGCCAACCTATTATCTGGAGAGGGATAAGTCCTTATTCTTTCAGGTGAATTCACCTATTGAGACATTTTTTTGTTCTTATTCATTAATTTCCTCCTCCAAATCTACAAACTATATTTCTTCTTCATGTTCTAAGTCAATAATCTTTAATTTCTTGGCCAGAGGTGAATCAGGAGACTCATTTCTTCTACTATATGGCTTGATTGAACTCCTTGGGTCATATGTAGGTCTCTCTTCACCTACTGGAGCACTTTCAATCAAATTCTCTGCATTGGCAAAATTTTTTTGGATCCTTATTATTGGATCATTCTCATCTGCAAATGCCCCAGGGTATGCATGATTCAGATTTTTCCTCATTCTTTCCCCTTCCATCACTGCCAGCCACCTCTTCCTTAGGAAATGAATTTCATCCATAGTAGAGTAGTTCCTTACTATATCTTCATCAAATAGGACTTGATGGGTGAGTTGTGGACTTTTGATGCTTAGTCTTACTCTGTTGATGAAACCTTCTGGGTCAAATACCCTTGGGTCCTCAAACCCCATCTTGTACTAAACTCCTAATACTAAGTCTATTTGATCCAAAGAATCCTTGTTTGTAGCCCAAAAATTAGAAAACTTGGTGGCACTAGGGAAAAATGACCCTTTCTTCTATAATCTCAAGTGCTCCTTATCTAATTCATTCAATTGCCTGATAATTTCCAAGTATGCAATTCTTCTTGGCACATATTTTGGTAGGATGTATGGGGCAACCTTGCTCCCATAAACTCTGATACAAGTAGTGTGGGTGTGTAGGAACCAATCACCCCAATTATGTTGAATTCCTAGCTAAGGGGTTCTCTCAAATGGTCTTAGTAAATCTAATACATCCCTTGGAACCATTTCACCTTCAGGCTCCATGAACTTCAATAGCCTTCTCACAAAATGTTATTCAAAAACCATATAATCTAAACTTTCACAATGCATATCTAACAAATGAGTCCATAGTTGGACATGCAGAAGAGTACCATCCTTATCTTGCTCTCTCACATATATATCTTTATGCCACAACCTTGTTTCAACATACAAAAACATATGGCACATAATTGAATACCATTTGAATTCCACCTTTGCATCTTCAACATACAGAATGTTCTTAATTTTCACCAGTTGATCATGCATCTTATCGGCTACATAGGTTGCATAATCAAATGATTCAATAGTTGAAATATCATGTACATTTACAAGCAACATCATCATAGGAACTGGAATCTTATCCATAGCATCTCTTCCCAGTATATGGCACAGAGTATGGTATGTCTTTACAAAGTAATGAATGAATTGTGAAACATCAAAAGGCTCTTCTTCACTGTCTGATATTATAATTAGCTTTCCATGAATTCACCTTGCTCTGTGTTTAGGCAACTTGAATACTCTATATGCATGCCAAGCTCTTTTGTATTCATCTTTTAGGATGTTAATATCAATCTTTTTGTTTGCAGCAGGGTTAAGGCCAAATACCTTTGTGATGAATGCCTTTGTGGTCCTGATCATTATTTCACCATTTCCTACCCTAACAACCCTGGCACCAAGATCATATCTCTGTACAACATCCCTCACCAGGTCAGGATTCACAAATATATTAGGGCACATCAATTTTGCCACATCCAATTTCTAGGCATTGCAAATAGGGGCTTTGTATTCCTTCCTATCATGCCATTGTTTGAATAGAGTCCACCCATGCACAGGCAATTTAGCATCTCGACACCTAGAACACAAATCTAGCAGTCTATAATTCAGCCCACCTGGACTATACACATTCACCAACCTTCTTGAAGACCCAGACAATTGTTTCATCAAATCCTCATCCAGACTCCTTTTAGAAGTTGAAGGTTGACTTGTTTGACTCATTTTGGAACCGTTTTCAACCATACTAGGGTTTTTCTCTTCTGAAAATGTTTAAAATTCCCTCTAGTAGGTAGCAATTCAACTCAAATAAATGTAGCAGGCAAGAATGACTTACTATTTTAGGTTGCAAAAGCACTTGAAATCATAATATCTTCTCACCTAGTTGCTCACCACACAGAAATCCTCTTTGTGTTTATGAAAATGCCATGAAAAACCCTTACTTTCAACTTTAATTAGACTTGCAGGTTAGGGCTCGGTGTATAAATGCATGTATTTTCAGCCATTACTGTGAATTCGTGATACATAGGTGGCTTCGAACATCTACTCAAAAAATTTGAACTCCAGCCATTGATATGGTCCTCATACTGTGAAATCGACGGCTCAAGATCAACCGCTAGATTTGAAAATCCAAGCCTTTACGTGAAAAGTCTACCAACCAATTAAATTATTCCATCTTAGAAGCGTGCTTTTGCTAACTTTTCCACTTTTTGTCTTACGTGGCCATGTGGCATCATTTCACAATAGCGCAGTAGAAAATAGATCACCTCCTTCTAGCTATGCAGGTGCGTGCTAAGGCTTCCATGTGGATTTCCACTACATATACCTTTTTCCTTCCTCGGAGACCCACCATGTGTTGCCATCTCCCAGTAGTGCAGAGAATCTTTCCCACTAATAAGATTCTCCTGCGGGGATGCACTACTGTTGGATCCTTTTACACCTGTGGCCCCACTACTTCACTTGATCCTTCAACACCTAGAACCATATCCTTCGTTCAACTGAATGGTTGATATTATGGCCATAGGCCACGATGTCCTTGAAACTTGTATTCATCTCGCAAACCTGCAGTGCAAAAATGACGTCATCTTCAGCATTGTGCGGGCTAGCAATATCCTGCCAAGTGGCACTTTCAAACCTTTACAAGGATATAAAACCAAGACTTAGAAATGCATATGACTTCACAGGCTAGACTGGGTAACTCAAGACTTGGGACCGGTCAACTTACGACATGAAAGACATGAGGTTATAACTTAGTTGACCAGGAACCTAGACAATAGAAGATAAAGTAAACTTTTGACCATAAGACTTAGGGTTTCAAGGAAAATATGAAAATACCCAAATGAAAATGATTTCCACTACATATACCTTTTTCCTTCCTTTGGAGACCCGCCATGTGTCACCATCTCACAGTAGCGCATAGAATCTTTCCCACTGACAAGATTCTCCTATGGGGATGCGCTACTGTCAGATCCTTTTATACTTGTGGCTCCACTATTTCACTTGATCCTTCGACACCTGGCACCATATCCTTCATTCAACTGAATGGTCGATATTATGGCCATAGGCCACGATGTCCTTGACACCTGTCTTCATCTTGTAGATCTGCAGTGCAAACATGACATCACCATCATTGTGCGGGCTTGTGATATCCTGCCAAGTGGCACTTTTAGACCTCTACAAGGATATAAAACCAAGACTTAGCAATGCATATGATTTAATAGGCTAGAATGGGTAACTCAAGATTTGGGGCCAGTCAACTTATGACATGAAAGACACAAGGTTATAGCTTAGATGATTGGGAACCTAGGCTAGACAGTCAACAACAAAATAGAAGATAAAGTAAAATTTTAACCATAAGACTTAGGGTTTCAAGAAAATAGGAAAGTTCATTTGAGAATAGAATATATTATAAATAGATGATCGGAAACATTTCTCTGATCACCCTCTCACACAATGTACTGAACAATTCTATGATTACTTTTCATAGTTACAATGTTGACCTCTTTTCATTCAGTAACCACATAGAAAAACTTCATTCTGCATTCCAAGCCATTCCAGAAATTGTCGATTCAACTCCTGTAGCAAATGGTTCATGTTGATGTATAAAATTGCGCAGGTTCTAACACCAACATGGGAAGTTTCAACCTCCAGATTTTAAAGAAGCTGGCTCTTCTCTATTTTAAATGGGTTTTGAGGAAGGGGTAATAAATTAACAGGATTACAGATACAATTAAGTAAATCTAACTATGGCGATGCGCCTGAATAAAATTATTCCCTTCAAATTAAGCACAGTGAAACTATCCTCAAGATTCAGCTATATTAAAGAGCAGATACTGCATGATTAACATAAACAGATAGAAATAATATAATCAAAGGCTCACAATCAGACACTTTGCAATGACACAGATAATATCAACCAAGGCACAGAACAGAGTTCTTCTCATTAATTTTCCAGCAACATAAAAGGCACAGATACATGCACAAATGCATTCACTTTCTTATCAAGAACAACAAAATAAAGGCAAAATGACATAAACTGGCCACAGCAAAGTCTTCGACTTCTCTTTTTAGATCTTTGACAAAACTTATAAAAAAAATCTCTATCTCTGTGTATGTTTGTCTCTCAATCTATTACAAATACTACATATTTATAACCAAAGATCTGACTCAAGATTGTCTGTAACAACCAAATGCCCAACAGTCCAATGGAACTAAAGATAACTGGAAGTCCCCTAATGGTTACGATCCTTCGAATCTGTAATGGTCATCCCCTTTTGTAGGTTCATTAGCTGGGGCAAAATATATGTGGCACACCTCCTTCATTAAGAGATAGACACATGGCGAGACCCGCGCACTTGAAACTTGAAACATACTGTGATAGATGGTAGCGTCCGCAGCAAAACAAGAAACTCCTTTGTTTCTCAGAAATCAACAAGAAACTGACACTTGTCGCGTTTTGCAGCCTTCAAGACTTGATACGTGTCTTCTTCCGCAAAGCCCTCAAAACTATCTTTATGCTTGGGTGACCTCTGCATATGACATCTATCGCAACCTGCATCACTTTATAATATGAAACACATTAATATGGGACCCACAACCTTTAACGTGCATTAGCTTCAAAGGGAGAAAACTAGGACAGATGGCATCTTTCGCGTGCACGCCAGTTAACACATGGCGGCCTCTACAATCCTATTTGAAACTGATAAAGCTTTTGAAACTCCCCACGGAAGCTGATACTTGGCACAACCCGCATTACTTTAAAAGTTTCTTCCTCTGACATCGTGAACAAAACAAATCCTCCTCCGCGACCACCACGTGGCATTATCCATAGGCTTGAAACTAAACATTACTATGGCCCACCATCTATCCTTACTAATAACAACGTGATACGGAAAGAAACATGCGGCAATGTCCGTAGCAAAATAAAAGGACACGCGGCAATGTCTGCACAAAACATAGAACTTTAGGGGCTACCTCCGCATGCTACATGTGTCGACACCCACAACAAAGATGAAACTTATAAAACTTTTGAAACATTTGCTACGTGGTGTGCTTCGCACAAAAGTTAATATTTGAAACAATACTGTGGCTTTAATTGTGGATTGACACTTGGCGGCTTCTGCACAAAGCATTAGAAACCTGCGCAGCGATACCTTTGAAACTCGCACAAACAACAATGATACCCATGGACTTGTTGTGACTGAAACAAAATGTAGAGTCTTTGACACTCTACAGTTCTTGGTGACCAACAGGACTTCTGAGCCTGCTCGGAAAGAACCCAAAACTGGCAAAAATATATGTATTGAAAATACAACACAAAGTCACAAATTTTGCAATGCTATCTGATAAACAGACCATTCTGAATCAGAAAGTCCCTGTCTACTCTATAAATATTGAAAAGAAAAATTGAGATTAATTATATCCTTATGAGAAAATGTTTGCAAAATTTGTACCACAACCTTTAATTGAAATTCTAGCTGGGCCATAGGTATCAACACAGCCTCAACTTCCTTGACTGATGATGAATCACTTAAACCTTGGAAAACTGTCTGATCATTTTGCTTGGTCAAGAGTAGGCCTTGATGTCATCAATCATCAATACTGTGTTACTATCTGGGAATGGTGAAGGAAGCCTCAGTTGCACCAAATCCTCTATATGTTTCTTCATATTTTTTACTCCTTCTTTCACTGTATCCAGGAGCTCTTGACAATTTGTAGCTACAGAGTTGCAACTCAAAACCTCATTAACCTTTTTAGCAGTGACCATTCTGTCATTGATACCTACTACTGAGAGAGTCTCATCTGTTGTGTCATACAATTTCTTCAATAAAAGTTGAGAGTCAGAAACTCTCAATGAAACAGTAGACAAGGTGGCCTTCACCGAAGTTTCTACCTTCTCACACAGCTACTGAGCATTTAACAAAAATGTTAAAGATGGCCTTAGCTGGATAATCTCCTCATAGATTCTCTTCCATACTGAAACATATAGCTCTTTCACCAAATTTAAAACTCCAGCATTCTGTGGCCTATTGGCTAACTCAATTGTCAGCTGCTTTGTTCTTTGTTGCTCAGCCAGGAGTTGTGCTTGATTTGCACTATTAGCATTCTGCTCACTTAATAACTTTTGTTGCAATTGTGTGGCCTATTGCAACTTATCTTGATATTTCTTCTCTAAAGTGGCCTTCTCCTGTCTCAAAACAGTCACTGCAGCCTTTTCTTGAGCTAGCTTAGACTTAAGAGAAGCATTTTGGGCTTGTGTAGCCTGATGTATCTAAAAAGAAATAGTATTTTGCAATTGTTTGTTCAGACTCTCAATCTCCTTCTTCTTGGATTGAATCTCCCCAACAAGGTTGCTACTATTCACCTTTTCTTGAGCTAAATCATTCTCTGCTTTCTACAACTTCTTGGACACTTTTAGATAGTCAGTTGCAATAGAAGATGTAGTCTCATTTAGTAGCTCAACCCTGTCCTGTGGCCTGAAAAGAGACATATCCATAGCCACAGCATTCATTGAATAGTCTTGGGGCTACATTTGTTCATTAGGTTTCACCACATTTGGAGACAAATGTGTGACTGTCAGTGATTGTTGAATGGGGTCAAAAAGTGACCTCATGTGTGCCACAACAGGGCTTTTATTTTCCTTCTGCCTCTTTTTATCCATTCTAGCCTCTCTAGCCCTTTTTGCTGTGTCTGCTTGAGATTGGAATGTAGGAGGTGAGGCAATGTATCCTCCAGCAAAGGGATGACCTTGAGGTAGGCCATAGGGAATAGCCAATAATTGTTGGCTAGGAAAAACTTGAGGAGGGGTTCTTTTTGGCACAGATGGAGAAAATAATGGTAATGAAATGGCCTGTGAAGACATGGCATGTGAACTGGCAATTGGGGCAAGGATTAATGTAAGCACAACAGAAGTGGCAGGGGGTATAAATGCTTGGCTAAGTGGGATTGCCACTCCTAAAGTAGAAGAAAGAGATATAGGAGAAAAGGGAGAAGAAACACTTACCTGAGCGACCGAAGAGGTGACTGGCAGTTGTTGCTACTATGGTTCAATTTCTTCCTTTGACTTCTCTTGCAGGTGCAGTTTCCTATGTTTCCTAGGTCTCTCTCCTATTTCCTTTGTTTCTTTCTCTTCAACATTTACCACCACTGGTGGTTGCAAAGGAACAAATCTGGAACCCCCAGATGCTGAAGCTACTTGAGTCCCTATAGTTGGTGATGACACCACACCTTTTTGCTTTTGTAAGGTGCTAAGGGATTGGGGCCATGAAGATGCAGGGGCAGCAGATGAGGCCTGTCCTATTTCTTGCATAACTTGGGCTGACTCTGTTTCTTCCTCTAACTCCTCACCCTTCTTCTGAATTCTACTTGTGTCTGGGCTTGAGGCTGGGGAGGGATGCCATTCATCCCAGATTGATTCCCATTTCTCATCACTGTCAATATTTCCAAATGAATGAGTGATCTCTTAGATCTCTTGCCTATATTTCCAATAGGCTTCAATCTTTTTTGGTTTCCAATCTTGCGCCTTCAATGCTTTCCTCAAACCGGTAGTCATTCTTAACTTAGGGTCAAATTCCTTCTCTTTGACATAGAAGGTTTCCCATGGCCTGGCCCCCTCAAAGGGCAAATCAGATAATTCTACATATAGGTCTGGATTATCCTCCTTCGGATTCCTTTTGTCCTCCCAGAATAGACGACCCTCATGTACCATTTTAGCACAGACCTTGTTATTCATAATCCAGGAGGCTAGAAAACTATCTGGATCCTATTTCCATTTATCTTCAATGATGAGGAAACCAAGGGCAGCTAACTTCCTTAACAAGAGGTTCTCTGCATCTCTAACCTCAAGTGTCATATTTTTCTTGACCCATGGGATATCATACATCTTCCTCTTTCTTTTCTTGTGGCCAAATTCATTATCAACCACAGACACCTATCAGGTTACTTCTAAGAATATGACCCTAGGGGTCAATACTTTAGGTAATAGCATGGGCTCCTCATTGAAACCATGGACTCTAATTATGGTATTATGTGCCCCAAAGAAATAATCACAGGGAATTGGGCAATTGGTCATAAAACCCCTTATACCCTGTGTCAATATATGTTCTACAAGCTCAGGGCTTAACTGACAAAAAGTAGGGGCGACAAAATGTTCCCAAAACTCATAAGGATCGGAGACTTTAGATAACACATGTGTCCATGTGGACACATGGATAGTTTTATTTTGACCAAAATCTGGGTCATACATATTAAATGCATATGCTGTGCGAAAAGACTATGGTTCTGATACAGCATAAGGTGGAATAGAAAAGCAGAATACCTGAAAACTCACCTTGACTTGAAATTTGAGAGTTGATCAATCATGGCGTTAGCAGTTTGTTCCGAGAAATCTAGCTGGTATTCCTGTGATTTGTCCATAGTTTTCAGTCTGAAAATGATAGCTATTTGCCAGTCATGGACTGTGTTATCCTCTCATCCCAAAAATAAAGGCTATCATTGAAAGTACCTCTTGAACATTTTGACTGAATTGTGCCTGCCCAGTGGGTAGTGTGGGCATATGAGTATTATCATCTCCCAGCTGCATCTCTGAATTTAGGAACTTCACTTTGTTGATTACATTTGCCCATGTGTTTTGCATTTTAGTAACAGTTGGAAATGTAGCTATCCTGTCATGCTGTAGGGCCAGTATGTCTCTTATGGCCTTGGGCGTAATGTGTACTATGAAGGGGCCCTGTTGTATAGTATTTGATGGTGCATGAAACAGATCTACACATAACTCAATTAGCTCGGGACATAGGTGGACACTAGGAACTAGGAACTGTGCCAATCTCGAGGTCCATATCCTCATACCAAAAGTCTCGGACTGCCCGCTGTTTGCTCAGAGAATACACCTTTAATGTGCCCCTCCCGGAGAGCCTTGGTATTCTTTTGAAGGGGCGTATCGAATATGCCATCTGCATAATCCTTCACCTTTGCTAGGTTGACAGAATATCCTACCTCAGGGACCCTTGTTCTTGGATAGGTTTTCCTTGGTTGCGCGGGCACTGAAGCATATGATTTGCTGTTCAACAACTTATCAATTGACTCATAAATTCCAAGTCCCTCCTGAGGAGACTATGTTTCTGACATATCTATATCCTGTGAGGAGAACACAAGAAGCTTTGACATAGGAAAGAATGAAACTGTTTAACAAGAGTGATACTTAGCTGAAAGGCACTTGCTAGGGATGAAATTCAGATGTAGTCGTGATTCAAAGCAGAGCGATAGAAACAAATGAGAGCTACACTTAGGATTAAACACTAACTTATTGAGGCTTTATGGAGGTAATCAATGACACATCTTATCTTATAAATGACATTAATGCTGAGAAATAATTAGTGTATCTTTTTAAAATTTACATGGAACGGAGTGTTAGATATGTTACAGGAGTGGCTATTTTTCTAAAAAAGCGTGTACCTCCAGGGAATTTTAGGGATTGCTGAACAACCTTAATAAATGCGAGACCAAAAGAGAAGGGGCTTTGTACTGCTGACACGTGTTCACTGAACACTTATTGAAAAGAAAGCAGGAAAAGAAAGCGAGAAAGGAAAGAAAACTAACTAACTATGATACATTAAGAGCCCCTCCTTAATTGAAATGTTTCAGATAGATCCCGTTTACCAGAATCTCTTCAGGTTCTCCATTCATGGTCTCCAGTTCAAATGAATTTTGTTGCTTGCAAGAATGAATTTTTTAAGTTTCTGTCCACAATGATTCAAATTTGCTGTGTCGACCTGGCTTAGCAACTCTTTCATCCCATTTCAAAACTAGAGAGCCAACCTCAAAAAAGGGATTTGAAGTCTTCCTATCAAAACAGTCCTTAACCATTTTCTGATGTTTCATCAGTGACTCATGTGACTTTTCTCTTTTCTCTTGCACTTCCAACAACTCAACAAGTCTAACTTGCATGGGACCATTCTCCTCAATTTCTATCTGTTTTAACAATTGTAAAGCAGGGATCTCTAAGCTCAGTGGCATTAGTGCTGGTTTACCATAAACTAATTCATAGGGAGACATTTTAGTCACTTGCTTTGGTATGATCCTATCAGCCCACAGTGCTGTATTAAGTAGTTTATGCCACTCTCTATGATAATTGGTCCCTATCCTTTTTATGAGTTTGATAAGGTTCTTGTTAGTGGACTCTGCCAGACCATTACCCTGAGGGTAATAATTTGAAGAAGTCTTCAAATAAATCCCATTCCTTAATGCAAACTCAGATAATTTGGCTCCCAAAAATGCTTTAGCATTATCTGATATAATGGTACGAGGAGGACCAAACCGAGCAGTTATGCCTTCTAGAAATTCTAATATGACTTTTTCTATTGCCTCTTTGAGTGGTACTGCTTCACTCCACCTGGTAAAGTAATCTATTGCTGTGAGGATCCATTTGTGTCCCATACTTAACACTGGATTGATCATGCCAATAAAATCCAGACCCAATTGAGCAAAGGGTTCATCCACAACTATGGGGCTTAGAGGCATTGCTGCATTTCTCCTTTTGCCTGTATAAAACTAACAAGCCTGGCATTCTTTAACTAGTTGATAGCAATCCGTAAATAGAGTGGGCCAAAAATATCCTACTTGAGTTACTTTGATTGTAGTGGTCCTTGCTGAAAAGTGTCCACCTGAGGCTCCATGGTGTAATTCATGTAGTATTCTTTGAGCTTCATCCTTCTCTATACATCTCAAAAGTATACCATCAACATTTCTTCTAAATAGAATATGGTCAATTAGTACAAAATGGGCCCCTTGCTGCCTATAGTATCTTCTCTTATCATGGGAAAGCTCATTTGGGAAAATCCCATGCTTCATAAATTGTATTCTATTTTTTACCCAAGAGTCTTGGTCAACCTCTTGGAGTTTCAATACATTTTCACTTTCTGTTTCTTCAGTCATTATTCTCTCCATGTCTTGAGTCATATATTGGCACAATCCTTTGCCTCTGACTAACTTGGTGGGTCTTACCTCTACATCATATTCCAGGATCTTTGTTATCCAATTGGATCTTTTCTCAGTAATCTCACCCTCCATAATATATTCTCTTACACTGGAGTGGGCCACCAATATCAGAATCTTGTTTCCTATTACCATATGTCTAGATTTTTTAAGGGCTTTTACCATGGCATATGCTTGCTTCTCCACAAAATTATATCTAGCCTCATATTCCCTGAGAGTTCTGGAGAAAAAGGCTATTGGGTGTTCTCCTTCTTGCTGATCATCCTTCTGAGTTAAAACAACAGCAACACTGAATTCTCCCCCATACACATATATTATGAAAGATTTAGAAAAATCTGGGTTTCTGAGTACTGGGGCTGTTGAAATGACTTTCTTGACTTCTTCAAAAGCCTGTCTTCCTTCTATAGTCCATTTGAAAACCAGATCTTTCTTAAACAATAGTGTCATTGGTCTTATTAGTCCTGCAAAATCAGATATGAATCGGCTAACAAAGTTGATTTTTCCTAGAAAGGATTGAACTGCTTTCTTGTTGACTGGTAGAGATAGATTCATTATGGCCGTGACCCTTTTTGGATCAATAGAGATCCCTTCTTTTGACACTATATGCCCTAAAAGTTTACCCTGAGGTATTGCAAAGATACATTTCTTGGGATTCAGAGATATTCCAAACTCTTGACATTTCTTAAAAATAACCTCTAAATGGTCAAAATGATCCATAGCATTCTTAGAAAATATAGTGAGGTCATCTAGATAAATAAGAATAATTTTATTTATAAGTTCCCCAAATGCTACATCCATTGCATGCTGAAAAGTAGCTCCAGCATTTGATAGGCCAAAAGGCATTTTAGCATATGCAAATGTTCCCCACTTTGTAGTGAATGCAGTCTGATGCTGATCTTCATCTGCTAACCAAATCTGATTATATCCTGAGAAACCATTCAGCAAGGAAAACCTTTCTGACCCAGCCACAGCCTGTAAAATCTGTTCCATAGAGGGTAGGGGATAATGATCTTTCAAAGATGCTCTATTCAGATCCCTAAAATCTACATAGAGTCTTATGTCACCATTCTTCTTTCTTACTAGCACTAGGTTTGATACCCAGGTTGAATGCTTAATTGGAAAAATAATCTTTGATTCTAGGAGCTTTTGCATCTCATCCACCATTAAAGGTTCAATTCTAGGATTTACTAGCCTTTGCCTCTGTCTGACTGGTTTAGATCCTTTAGTAAGTTCTATGGTGTGTTGGATGATATCCCTATTATAGCCATGGAGGTCCTCATAGGTCCAAGCAATTACCCTATCATATTTTTCACATAAATCAATTAGCCTTTCCCTTTCTTCTTGGGTAGTAGAATTGCCAATTTTCAATCTTCTTCCTTCACTAACTTGGATCTCAGAATAATCTTCCTTATTTGCCTGAAACGTCCTCTTCTCTAGGCTTATATCCTTTAGGTCAAACAAGTTTTCTAAAGTAATCAGCCCTTTAGGGAGTTTATTTGATTTCAGCTGGATAATTTGATCATCATATGCTTTTTCAATTTTAGGATGTAATTGATCAACAAATTCACCGGATTGTTGTAAGAATGAGAGTACTTGGAAATCATTATAAAAAACTTGCCAATTTTGGTCATTATCTAGAATAGTTGGTCTCACTATAACTTTGACTGACTCATTGTTAACTAACAGATCACTTGCTGGGTCAAACTATGAACCAATTTGCGCCATTCTATCTGCCTCAGAATTTTGGGCTCTGGGAACCAACTCAATATTGAAAGCCTCAAAACCATCTATTAGGTCCCAAATTCTGTGCCTACAGGATCTCATTCTTACATTTTTGGCTATTACTTTTTCTCTGATTTGTTTTACCACCAGTTCTGAATCTCCTCTTACTATCAGATTCTTTATTCCCTTTTTCTTTTCTAGCATAAGTCCATGCACCAAGGATTCATATTCAGCATCATTATTGGTACAGGCAAACTGAAAGTGAATGGCTCTTAGAATTTTCTCACCATTTGGGGCAGTAAGGCAAATTCCTGCTCCAGCACCATTTTTACTCCTAGCCCCATCAAAATTGAGGGTCTAGATTTCTGAGTTTCTTTCAGATTCTTGACTCTGTGATGCTTCTTTCCTTAAAACATTAGGGATCTCTTGGTCTTCTTCAAATATGACATAAGTGCCTAGACTTGTAAAGTCATAATTTCCATAGGGATCACTCTGCATCATAGTCAATAACTGATTATTTTCTTCTTCCTGTTGGTCAAGTTCAGTCCAAGCACCCAACTCTTCAACAAAAACTCTCTCATCCTTATTCAGCATAGCATGGGATGCTTCTAATTTTGGGGTTGGTTCATTTCTGACATGGTCTTTGGATAATCGCTCAGACAATATTTTCATCTTGGTCCCATATTTGGTTCTCAAGATGAGGTGTGACCAATGTAGTGACATATAACCTCCTATCTTGGCTGTGAAATCTCTGGACAAGCATAAACCAAATATAGGGGGAATATCTATGACTACCACATCTTGGTTGACAATTATATTGGGGCAGGTATATAGTTGTAATGGAAGTTGTTTGATTTTTCCTATTGTTTGAATAGATTTTCCATCCAACTGCATTACCCCTCTTGTAAGTGGTTCATATTTTATCTTTAAAGCATCTGCTATCTGCTTTGGCATTACTGTGGTATTGGCCCCAGAGTCTATCATTACATTATGCAACAGTTTTTTCCCAGCTATTAGAATCAAATAAAAGGGATCTGGTTTAGATTTACCTACCTCAGGTGCATTATTCAACAAAGCTGTTGTCTGCAGAGGTACAATATCTTTGAACTGAAGCTTCTCTTGATCAATAGCTCCTCCCTTAGTACCAGTGTGTTTAGGGCTTCTTGACCTTGCAGAGCTTCTTGCAATAGTGTCTTCTGCTCAAGAATAGCTAACATATCCCAGATTGACACATGAGCTGGGGTTCTTTTCAGCTGGTCCACCACATTTACAGGCCCTAATGCTTGGGTCTTTGAATAATAAGGGTACCTTGTCTTTTCTAGAACCTGTCATGAGGCTACTTGATTCGGCACAGGCTGAGGCATTTCTTGCCTAGAGACTGTGTTGTGATGATTTTGAAATGGAAGAGCTCCCATGATCTCATTATTAGTGACTTCAGGCTACTCCATCGTTCTCCTCTTTGATCTGGTATAGTAGTCTGATTGTACCAATGGTTTCTTTGAAGTGGATGCCTCATTCAAGAATACTGAATCTTCCTCTTCAATCCATGAAAATAAAGCATGTTCAGGGGCTATTTCCTCTTCTTGTTGTAGGGACATCCCTTGCATCTGGGCCACCATGATTGCGTTTTGAACACCAGGAGACTGATATGGTGGAGTGTTAGAAGTTGAAAATTGTCCTTCTAACCCTCTCTGTTTTGCTATCTTTTGTTGCAAATTTCCTCTGGGACAGTCTCTGGGCATATGGACATTATTACAGGGAAAGCACCAGGCATTTGTGCCATCTGCTAAGTTATTTTGCCCTGGAACAATTTCCCTGTTGGGATTAGGAGGAACAATTTGTAAAGGTGTAGGGATTGAAACCAACTGGTTTGAAGGCTGAGGATTAGCTTGCCTCTGAGGGCCTTGATATTGATTTGATTGAAAGGGAGGTCTATTTCCTTGATAACCTTGATGAGGGGGCTTTGGATAGGGATTTTGTTGTCTCTTTAGATTAATTATCTCATTTGAGAAGGTCCTTAGAATGTTCTTGACATCATCCATTTCAGATGGTTGAACAGAGGTGGTTGCCTTAGTAGTCTACTGAGGAACTGGAAATGAATACATGGACACAGGTGGGATTGCAATATTAGGAGCTTCTTGTGGCAAGGGTAGGGTAATTTCTGGGAACATGGGCATAGGAGGCCTTGGGGGCAATTTTCCAGCATCTATCAAGTTATTTTCAGCCTTGACTGCCAACTCATATGCTTCTGGTAGTGTCTGACCTCCAAGAGACTGAATCATTACTGATATATCTGAGTTTAAAGCTTTGAGGTAAAACACAACAACCATACCTGATAATGGTCTTACTGTAGCAAGAATTATATCCCAAGTCTTTTGAAATCTTGAGTTGAAATCAGTCATGGCTTCTTGTGGTACCCTTTTGATAGTGATCAATTGTTGCAGCAAGGAGGATTTATCACTTTTTTCTTTAAATCTTGCAAAGAAAGTGTCACCAAGCTGATCCCATGTAGATATTGTGTTTGGAGTGAGATCTATACCAATCCAGAGCCTTTCCTTTGAAAGAGGCTGCTAGCAGTCTTATAGCCACATTTTGTTGAGTGATGACATGTACTACACACACATCAAATACATCTTGCAGATGCTCTTCAGGTGTCTTGAAATCCTCTCCACTGAACTTAGGTAAAGCCTTTAGTGCATTGGCTGGAATAGCATCCCAAGTTGCTGGTGGTACTGGGACGATAAGAGGACTACCAGTATTCCAATTGGCATAGTTCCTTGGAGGTATAGGTGCTCCCATATTTACTCTTTGTGCTGTTGCAACCTGATTCACTCTTCTTCTTGGAGTATCTACTAATGGTGGTAAAAGAATGTCTGAATTAGTAGTAGACTGAGCTCTTGTTGTAGGTCCCCAGCTCTGGCTCCTTGTTACTCTCTGGTTCAGATGATCTTGATAGAAACTTTAAGAAAGTGTCCCACGAGGCGTGCCAAAAACTGTTGATGTATAAAATTGCACAGGTTCTAACACCAACATGGGAAGTTTCAAGAATGTGGAACTTGCTACTTGAAACAACCTCTAGATTTTAAAGAACCTGGCTCTTCTCTATTTTAAATGGGTTTTGAGGAAAGGGTAAGAAATTAACAGGATTACAGATACAATTAAGCAAATCTAACTATGGCGATGCGCCTGAATAAAAGTATTCCCTTCAAATTAAGCATAGTGAAACTATCCTCAAGATTCAGTTATATTAAAGAGAAGTTACTGCATGATTAATATAAACAGATGGAAAGAATATAATCAAAGGCTCACAATCAAACACTTTGCAATGACATAGATAATATCAACCAAGGCACAGAACAGAGTTCTTCTCATTAATTTTCTAGCAAAATAAAAGGCACAGATACATTCACTTTCTTATCAAGAACAACAAAATAAAGGCAAAATGACATAAACTAGCCACAACAAAGTCTCCCACTTCTCTTTTTAGATCTTTGACAAAACTTATTAAAAAAATCTCTATCTCTGTGTATGTCTGTCTCTCGATCTATTACAAATACTACATATTTATAACCAAAGATCTGACTCAAGATTGTCTGTAACAACCAAATCCCCAGCGGCCCAATAGAACTGAAGATAACTAGAAGTCCCCTAACAATTACGATCCTTCGTATCTGCAATGGCCATCCCCTTCTGCAGGCTCATTAGCTAGGGAAAAATATATGTGGCACACCTCCTTCATTAAGAGACAGACACATGGAAAGACCCGCGCACTTGAAACTTGAAACATACTGTGACAGATGGCAACGTCCGTAGCAAAATGAGAAACTCCTTTGTTTCTCAGAAATCAACAGGAAACCGACACTTGTTGCGTTCTGCAGCCTTCAAGACCTGATACATGTCTTCTTCTGCAAAGCCCTCAAAATTATGTCTTTATGCTCAAGTGACCTCCACATATGACATCTGTCGCAACCTGCATCACTTTATAATATGAAACACATTAATAATGGGACCCACAACCTTTAACATGCATTAGCTTCAAAGGGAGAAAACTGGGACAACTGGCATCTTCCACGTGCACGCCAGCTAACACGTGGCGGCCTCCGCAATCCTGCTTGAAACTGATAAAGCTTTTGAAACTCCCCGCAGAAGTTGACACTTGGCACAACCCGCATTACTTTAAAAGTTTCTTCCTCTGACGTCATGAACAAAACAATTCCTCCTCCGTGACCACCACGTGGCATTATCCGTAGGCTAGAAACTAAACATTACTGTGGCCCACCATCTATCCTTACCATTAACAACATGATATGGAAAGAAACACGCGACAATGTCCGTAGCAAAATAAAAGGACACATGACAATGTCTGTACAAAACATAGAACTTTAGGGGTTGCCTCCGTATGCTACATGTGTCGACACCCGCAACAAAGCTAAAACTTATAAAACTTTTGAAACATTTTCTACGTGGCGTGCTCCACACAAAAGTTAATATTTGAAACAATACTGCGGCTTTAACTATGGGTTGACACTTGGCGGCTTCCGCACAAAGCATTAGAAACCCGCGCAACGATACCTTTGAAACTCACACAGAAACAACATTGATACCCACGGACTTACTGTGACTGAAACAAAATGTAGAGTCTTTGACACTCTACAGTTTACAAACTAACTGTCGGAGACACAAACCTTAACCATCAACTGCTCGTCTATTAGGAATTGCATGCACAAGATATCAATTAAATGCAAATAAAGATTAAATAGATGAATGAAAATACACAAAAATAATAATAATGAGAGACAATTTTTAACGTGGTTCACCCAAACTTGGGCTACATCCACCAACAAAGAGTCCAATATTATTATCCAGCAAATCAAACCGATTACAACCAACAATCCTTGCAACTCAATACCACTGCAAATGCTACAATACAATATCAATAGAAACCCTAACCCTTAGTTATTTTTATCAAGACTTATGTCTATTACAAAATAGGGCAAACAACAGGCTAACCCTGCAAGGGGTGCTGCCCCCTTGACCCCGTCTTGGGGGCATTTCCCCAAAACCCCCATTAAATAATTTGGGGGGAAACCATGCCAATAAAAATGGGGAAAATTTAACCTTTGAATCTGATTAGGCTCCATATAACAACAATCTCCCACTTGGAGACTAATCAAACTCCACACCATAACATCTCCCACTTGGAGACTGATCATAACACTGGTGACCCTGTAGGCTCCCACCAGAAATAAGCACCCTGGACCCTACTATTCTATTTTTTTGTGTTTTTAGTCTTGAAGACCAACCAAAATTGAAGAGGAGCTTAGCTTCTCCCTTGTCACTACCTTTGTAAACATATCTACTAGATTTTCATGTGTATGTATCTTTTCCATCCATAACTATCCATCATCCAACACCGACCGGATGAAGTGATACCTTAGCTGTATGTGTTTGGTCTTTGAATGCAAGGCAGAATTGTTTACAAGATGTATGGCACTCTATCTATCCATAAACAAATAATTGTTAGCTTGTTGTTTGCTGAATTCTTCCATGAAAAATTGCATCCATATCATCTCCTTACTTGCCTCTGTTGTAGGTACATACTCTACCTCCGTGGTGGATAAAGCAACCACCTTTTGCAACTGTGAGATCCAACTCACTATTGTCCCACCTACAGTAAAGACATAACCTGTAGTACTCCACTTGGTATCAATATCCCCTGCCAAATCTAAGCTCACATAACCTGCTAAATCAATATTAGAGCCCCCAAAACATAAGTGTTTATTGGATGTACCTCTCAAATACCTAAGAATCCATCTTACTGCATTCCAATGCTCCAATCTGGGATTACTCATATACCTGCTTACGACTCCTACAACATGTGCAATATCTGGTCTCGTGTATACCATGGTGTACATTAAACTTCCTACAGCTGAAGCATATGGTACTTTGGACATTTTATCTTCCTCCTCTTGTGTCTTTGGACACATCTCCTTAGTCAATTTCAAATGACTGGGCAAAGGTGTGTTGACAACTTTTGCATTCTCCATATGGAATCTCTGCAACACCTTTTCAACATAATCAACCTAAGATAGAGTTAATTTTCTGTTCTTCTATCCCTGCAAATTTTCATACCATGGATTTGTTTTGCTGCCCCCAAATCCTTCATAGCAAATGGTTGTGCTAACTGTTGTTTTAACTCTCTTATGTGATCCATGTTAGACCTTGCTACAAGCATGTCATCAACATATAAACATAAAATAATGTCGCTGTTGTATACACCTAAAAATAGCTAAGTCGAATTAAATAAATATTTTAATATTTATTTTATTCTCATTCCTCTATTAATTAAATAAATATCCTAATTTATTTAAATGATTCACATCCCTCTAATAATTAAATGAAATCAATTTATTTAATTAAATTCCCTAATTCTTCTATAGTCTCATATAATTAAATAATTCTAAATTATTTACTTAATCCCATATTCCTCTATCCAAAGTACAAAATTCCATAAAATCCACATCACCTTATCCATGTCACCTTTTCCACCTCACCATGTTGCACACATAATTAAATATTTTAATATTTAATTAGCTAATATTCTCTCACCCACATGTCCTATTTCTCCTCCAATCAAATCAGTTAACTCATTAGTCAAATCAGTTATCTAATCAATCAATTCCCTTAACTGGTTAGTCTATTCAATTAACTCCTCAATCTATTCTGTTAACTCCCATAACTCATGAAAGAGGCTAGGACACTTGTCCTCTTCTGATTCACACACATTCCCTCAAGTTTTCTCAACCGTACACATCACAGGTAATTTCCTCCTGTTATGGATCTATTGACACTTGGATTTGGTCTTCCCTCAGCCTATATAAATAAGGTTCTCACACCCATTTGCATCCATCTAAATTTTGGCAATCTTACTTTGTAGGAATCATACCAGCGTGCCTTTGGCAAAGTTATCTCCATTTGTATTTACACAACCTCATTATCATAATCATCATTCAATCATGTCTCCATCAATCCATCTCCATTAGTATTTGCATTGTAGTGTGATCTCCATTGCATTGTCCACCCACAGCCGTTCTACTCTTGTCATCTTCAAACAACGAGGAAGTATAACTTTTGAGAGCTCCATTACCATAAAGATCAAGAGGAGATAGGTGACAATGGAAGCATAGAGGTAAAATGGTCTTCGAAGGTATAATATTTGTTTACTTGTATTTACATCAATTTCCATTGAGTTATTAGATACTTAGTTGTTTTAAACTGTTATTCACATTTTCCACTAACATTTCTGGCACCCACCGTGGGCTCAATTCCCCATTTTAACCTCCATTTGAGTTTTCTGTGAAGCTGTTGTCGTAACAGGTTGATTCTGTGCATCCACGTTCTAGTTCTGCGCATTTACAGTTCCCTATTGCGCATCTGTAGTTCTATGCATCCACATCATATTCCTGCGCATTCACGAAACATTACTGTGTATTCACTATTTCTGTGCATCCATTGAACAGATCTACGCATTCATTAATTCTTTCTTCACAAATACTAAGCAGTCCTGCACATTCACGTTCTGTTTCTGCGCATTTAAATGCTATCAGAAAAATTGTAATGTTTCACAAAGATTTCTGTACTAACATCTTCTCGTAGGTGTAGGAATGTTGTTTAGTCATTTGGTTGCATCCTTAGTTCACCTAGATCTAATTAAGGGATAGTAATCTAGTATATTCATGCAAATTTCCACCTAGATTAAAATAGGAAGAAGTAAATTGATTTGTTGCATACAACTTGCACTTAATCCCAACTTAGGTGGTTAAAAACTGAACAAATCTTCCAAGTCAATCTTGCAATTACAAATCACTCATCTAGCAGTAATTAAAGGAAAGTAATTTGTTTTCTTCTATAACAAACAAATCTTCACATAGATATGTTTAAGGGATAAAACGAACCATCTTTTCAAGGTTATTTCTATCTAGTCAAATGGATTGTGCTTGGTAGATTAAACACATTTAGTTTTTTAATTTTTAACTAGGGGGATAAATAACCAGTGTTCTCTATGTTTTCAAAATGATGATAGGACTATGCTCTCCCCTTTCTTGGGTGACCAAAATGCCAAAACCATCATTTTGCATGTATAACCTTTAGAAGAGGCCCGTCCTTGGAATTCCTTCCTTCCACGTGTGATGACCTTAAGCGATAACGGGCTAAAGCCAAGCCACTTCCAAGTTGCTATAAATAAATTGTGTTTGTGATGAAAGTTGCAAACAATTGGTGCTGTTGTGTTACACCGACAAATGTTTCCCCCAAAACTCTGTGGAGCGTAACCTCTGCAAGCTGGGAAGCCTCCTTATCGGAACAAATTGCCGTACGTGTAACCACCCGAACGGATGTCCATACTAAAGATCCAATTGTTTAGAGAGCCAAAAACCCCTATTTGTTGATACAGGAGGAAAATCCTCTAGAGTTGTCCAACATCATACACTCATTTAGTGTGGAGATAGAAAAGTTCAACTCTTCGAAGGAACTGTAACTTGGTATGCGTGAGGAGTGAGTGCTGTGGAGGGGAGCTGGTGCTACCAAGTTACTATCTGTCACGCCTTTATGTAAGTGGCTAGGGTAAAATCCAAGTTGGAACTCAATGAATATTGTCCTTGCCATCCTTAGGATTGTACTTGCTTGTTTTTCATTTATCAAAAACTTGTTTCAAATAATCATGACAAAATCTTGCTTGCTGTGTTTTCTGGCAATAACTTGAGTCAAAAACAATACTTCAAAACTTTTGAACATCCTTGGAAAACGTGCAAACATGCCAAAACTGGCAAACTGTAACAAAAAGCCAAACCCTTTGCAGATCTATGCATTCAACCCATCTTGCTGCGCATTTGTCAAATATTACTATGCATTCACTCCTGCTACGCTTTCACACAATCTTGTTGCACATTTGTAAAATCTTGCTATGCATACACTCTCTCTGCGCAATTGCAACGCAGTCCTACGCATATGCAACATAGTTCTGTGCATACAGAGCTGCGCATTCACAGCACAGTCCTACACATATACAACGCAGTCGTGTGCATCTAAAACAAACAACACTTCCCAACATTTTGAGGAGAAAACAAATTCATTTTAGGATACCCATTATTGCATAGATTTCATTTGAGAACTCAGGAAAACCATAAAAAATCCATTTTCGTACCCATTTTCCCAAAACATTTCACCTTGCCATAATGCACCTAGTCATCCAAACCAAAAAAATCAAACGAGCAAAACAAGATTCCCACTAAGGTGTCATTAAGATCCTCTAATTTCAAAGCAAAAATCTAGATAGTTTCATAATAGGATAAATCATCCTTCGCCTCAGAACTATGCTAGTGCAATCTTGATAAGAGAAGTAGTCTATACCAATAGTGGTGATCAACTCTCCCTACTTTGACTACCTTTTAGCTCAAGAGAACATTTGTTTGAACAATGGTAGATCAAAATTTGAACCTTAGGAAAATCATGTCATCTCAACCACACCAAGAACATCCATTTACATTCACAAGCATTTTCATCCAACATTCACCCACATCCAAAGGTTTTTATGGTTGCAACTAGATCTCAATCTAAACAAAAGCAAAACACGGGTTCCCTTCACAATATTGGGCATAATTCTGATGATGAGGAGTTTAGTCAAGAGGAAATCCTTAAACAATGTCAAGATCCAAAATTCCAAAAGATGATGGATAGGGTCATTGCCACGAATCCTCATAAATATTTCCTTATGCTAGCTCAACAAGGAGCTAAGTTTCCCTTAGATTTTGATGTCTCAACTTTAAGAGCAAACAATTCCTCAAATGAAGCTGAGTCTTCAAAAGATGGCTCCAAAAATGATAAAGATGCCTCCAAAACTGACAAAGATGCTTCTAAATCAGAAAAGTCTATGGATACACTCAATCCCTTGGACACATTAACAACACAAATCCAAGCCTTACAAAAATAGTTGATGGACATCCAAAGTGGGACATCAACGAAACATTACTTTCTTGGGGATATTTCACCATATCCCTTTGATAAATCTTTTCTCATGATACCTTTTCCCTCAAGATTTGATGTTCCTAAATTCGACAAGTATAGAGGAAAAGGTGATCCAAGAGATCATATAAGGGAATTTAGCATAGCATGCCAAGAAGTCGCACACAATGAAACATATCTTATGCGACTATTCCCACGAAGCTTTGGAGGCCAAGCAATGGAATGGTTCTCCCGCCTATCTCTCAGCATCTGCACTTTTGATGAGCTAGTAGACAAATTTGTAACACATTTCTCATACAATATCGAACATAAAATCTCCATGCTAGATCTTTGTAAGAACAAGAAAAAGGGGGGAGAATCCTTTGCCTCTTTCCTACAAAGATTGAGACAACTTGCAAGCAAGTGTCCCTATCACATACCGGAGAAACCGACGATAGAAATGTTTGTTCACAACCTAACCATGGAACTAAGTTATCAAATCCAAATACAATGCCCAACTACTTTTAGTAAGGTCATTGAAATGGGGCTACTCATTGAGAAAGCCTTGATAACAAAGGGGCAAATTAAGCTATACAAAGAAACCCCTAGCTCTAACAACAATGCGGACAAGTCGTGATTTTGGACCAAGAACAAACCCATTGTAAATGATGGTGTGGTGGATGCTAAAAATGTGGTGCAAAAGCAACCTATCTTCAATCTATCCAAACCACAAAACAATACACCATCCAACAAGCCCCAAAGTAATGAGCAAAGACCCACCAACTTTCCTCCTAGGAGAAAATTCACACCACTAGGAGAGTCTCTCAAATCCGCCCTTAGGAAGTTAATTGCGGGAAACCTCATAACACTTCTGCCGGTGCATGATTATGAACCAAAATTTAAACCCGCTTGGTGGATTGATTCCAACTTTTGCGAATATCACCAAAACAAAGGACATAGGACTAATGATTGCCAAGTGCTAAAACATGCCGTTCAAGACCTCATTGATCAAAAAGTGATAAAAATTGAAGGACATACCACCAATGATGAGCATATAGCATTCAAAAATCCTCTTCCACACTACGAGAAAGAAGGACCATCCAATCAAAACAACAACGGTGCTGACAAAGCAAACTATAATAACGTTTCTTATGAGTACACCATCAATCATATCTCACATAGTGATTCACACATCAATGTAATCACTATCAATAATAATCCCGACTATAATGTGACCACTCATCATGGAAACATTACTCTACAAGGAGCTCCACCCAAGTCATCATCCACATTGAACCAATACAACATCCTTGATCAACTCCATAAAACACCTGCACACATATCCATTTTGGAGTTATTGCATCTATCCCCGTCTCATAAAGACATCTTAGAGAAAGCTCTCTCAGAAACAACTATTCCTACAAACCTTGCTCAAGAGCAATTCCAAGCTATGGTAGGTCATCTAACCACACCACATTTCTTATCGTTCATGCAGAAAGATGATATGTCCATAAACCAACCACACAATGCACCCCTCCACATTGAGGTCCAAATCCACAAACACCACATAAAAAGGGTCCTAATAGATGGAGGTGCTGGTTTAAATATATGCATGTTAAAGTTAATCCTTACATTGGGGTTTTCACAAACTGCCGTGGATCCTAAAGAGAAAATAACTATCAAGGCATATGATGAAGAAGAGAGAACTTCCAAAGGAACTGTGGTCTTGCTACTGCGGGTTGGACCGGTAGAGAGAGATGTTTTGTGCCAAGTTCTAGACATGGATTTAGCATATAACATTCTTCTAGGAAGACCTTGGATCCATGCAAGAAGGTTGTTCCATCAACATACCATCAATACATCAAGTTCCCACATAATGGCCAATAAATTACCATACAAGGGGACCCTGATCCATTCTAGTATTGCAGCTCCCTCTTTTTCACACCATGTGGATCCAAGTTCTCTAGCTTCTACCTCCAAAAAATCAGAGCTTAAAGTCAGAGTCAAGGACAAGGGAGTTGGAAAATATGTCATTGAACAATTTTTCTGTCTAGCACAGCTGCCTATATCACCAAAATCCTATGGAAAACCATTTCTAAACAAGGCCAAGCCATTAGAGACTTCTAAGGGTCCTTTCATTAGATGGGGAAACTTATCGGATGAGAGTGATGATAAAGATCTCTTACAGTGGCTTTACAAAGATGAAGATAATGAAACCACACCAAATGGTAGCTCTGCACAATATGGTCAAGGGTTTTCTATTTTATAGAGGATGGGATATGAAGGACATGATCTCATAGGACTAAGGAAAGATGGTATCATAGAACCAATTCAACCCTCTACTTCCACATCCTGAGACACTATTGGGTTGAGATACAAGGGTAAAGAGAAGACAAAAGGTAAGGAGAAACTCCAAGCAAAGGACAAACAAGCAGTTACCACTAACTTCATTGATCAACTTCACCGACTACAAGAATGGAGTGAAATAGATTCCAATGAGTATGAACGGGACAGCCTCTCAAAAACATCTTAGGAAAACAAAGAAATTGACATGGTACAACAATATAGCTCTACTCATACGACACATGAGAGACAAAGCTCTAGGGCTAGATCACTAGAGTTTGATCCGCAATATGACGAACATGAACTTCATGAAGAGAGTACGATGTCACACTTGATGAACCAACTTGAGGAGAGTACCATAATAGACCTTGTCAATACCTTTACCTATTCGAATGACTCCTCCATTCTAACCATCACCATCCTTGAATCAGACCAATCGGATGATCCATTACCCCTAGTACATCTTGAATTGATAGATTGGGATTGGCAAGACACTACCCCTGAACTAGATACATTCGAAAATGATGACTCTATCATCGATTATCTAGAGCTTAGGGACCATTTACCCGTAGGAGACCACAAGGCTGGCTTCACCATCGAACTTGACAACGTGGCATACTTTGGAGAGTTTGCCAATCCCTTTAGTCAAAAAAATATAAAATAAAAAGTAGATATAACAATGAAAACCACTCTGCAGCAGTGTTAGATCACAAAAAAGTAAAAATAAAAGGCGTATCTATCGGTGAAAACCTCTCTGAGGAGCCAACAGATGAAGGGATTGACACTCTCCCCTACCAGGCACATTAGGAGAGATCTTCAATATTGATTGAATCCTCAACCAATAAACATCGGCACATAAGAGAACCCAAGGACAATCCATATGGCACAATCATTATCAGCACAAGAAAAGCCAGAATTCTTCAAGCAAAAATAGATCAACTTTGCTTGGTCATATGCAGATATGCTGGGACTGGATCCAAACCTTATAATGCATCAGCTTTCACTAGCTCTAGGAGCTAAGCCATTTAAACAAAAACTGAGAAAAATGCACCCACATATAGCATTAATGGTCAAAGAAGAACTAAAGAAAATACTAGATGTGGGGTTTATCAAAGCCATTGATTATCTAGAATGGGTTCCTAACATTGTACCTGTTTCCAAACCCGACGGGAGGATAAGAATTTGCAATGACTTCAGAGATCTAAACAAGGCTTGTCTAAAAGATGACTTTCCTCTGCCAAACATAGATATCATTGTCGATCTAACGGCAAGGCACACCATGTTGTCATTAATGGATGGGTTCTCTAGCTATAACCAAATCAAAATAGCGCCAGCGGATCAGCACAAAATAGCATTCACATGTCCATGGGGTACCTATTGTTGGCGCGTCATGCCATTCAGACTAAATAATGCAGGGGCAACATATTAGAGGGCAATGACAACAATCTTTCATGACATGATGCACACCATCATGGAAGATTATGTAGATGACATCCTAGCCAAGTCACTCACTAGAGAAGGGCATCTACAAGTCTTGGACAAAATCTTCACGAGACTAGAGCAATTTAATATGCGGTTAAATCCAAAAAAGTGTGTTTTTAGAGTTACATCTGGTAAACTCCTTAGATATATCGTATCAGCTAATGGAATAGAGGTGGACCCGACCAAGGTAAAAGAAATCATGGAAATGCCACCACCTAAGAATCTGAGTCAGTTGCGGTCTCTACAGGGAAAGTTGCAGTCCATCAGAAGGTTTATCTCTCAACTGGCAGATAAGTGCCATCCATTCACACATCTCTTACACAAAAACATTCCATTCAAATGGGATGACATGTGTGAACAAGCATTTCAACATATAAAGGAGTATCTAATGAACCCACCAGTCTTGATGCTGCCGATTTAGGGCAAGCCATTGCTACTCTACATCTCAACTACACCCACAACTCTTAGAGCTCTGCTAACCCAACAAAACCATGAAGGAAAGGAACAAGCAATCTACTACATCAACAGGACACTAGTAGGTTACGAAATGCAGTATACACCAATTGAAAGAGCATGCCTTGCAATTGTCTTTGCTTCACAAAAGTGGAGACACTACATGCTCTCACACTCTATCGAGCTAGTGGCAAAGATTGATCTATTAAAATACCTACTCAGTAAAGCTACCCTAACAGGTAGAATATCTAAATGAGTCATGATACTCAGTGAATTTGATATTGAGTATGTAGATAGAAGAGCAATAAAAGGACAAGTCATTGTAGATCAGCTGGCGGATACACCTTTGACAAACAACAATCCATTAAGCTTTGAATTTCCAGACGAGTCTATCTTCAACATCACTACCTCAGCTTGGAAACTATACTTTGATGGGTCATATACGCAACATGGATCTGGAGCAGGAATTTTGTTGGTAACACCACATGGAGATACAATCCCTAAATCATATAGACTTATGTTCCCATGTACCAACAATGTCACCGAGTACGAAGCACTAGTTATCAGCATGAAGATGGCAGTAGATTGGAAGGTCAAGGAACTTCATGTGTACAGGGACTCACAACTCTTCATTAATCAAGTAAATGATGATTATCAAACTAAGGATGAGAAGCTAATACCATACAAGCGTATGGTGGATGATTTCAAAGACTATTTTGTTGTGATATCCTTTGAGCAGATACCAAGATTGGAAAACAAAGCAACAGATGCAATGGCTACTATTGCATCCCTTCTTGACATACCTACAAATCATTCTCGTTATGAGTTTTTGGTGGAGCCAGCCCCCTATCTTGCTTATGAAATCCTAGAAACCAACACCATTTACCACATCGTAGGGTCTGATTCTCCCTTAAATGGCAAAGTTTACACCTATCTAAAAGAGAATATCCTACCACCTGACCTATCACACAACCAAAACTGAACCTTTATATGCCAAGCATCCTGATATACCATCATTGCAAACACCCTATATCGATGAGGTTTAGATGGTACTCTCCTTAGGTGTTTGGATAGTGAGGAACATCAGACCGCTCTAAGTGAAGTACATGAAGGAATATGTGGGACACACTCTAGTGGTCCTACCTTGGCGAAGAAGCTCATGCGTCTTGGATACTACTGGCCAACTATGGAAAAAGACTCCTATCAGTTTGTGAAGCGGTGCACTAAATGCCAAATCCATGGGAACCTCATACATGCACCAGCATAGGAGCTGCAACCTTTAATGACACCTTGGCCCTTCTACCAATGGGGACTTGATCTAGTAGGCAAGATTCGCCCGTCATCCTCCAACGACCACAAATTCATCATCACAACCATTGAGTATTTCACGAAGTGGATTGAGGCCATTCCATTAACCAACGTCACAGGGAAACAAATCTCTTCTTTCATCCTTAACTACATCATATGTAGATATGGTATTCCATCATCCATTGTCATGGATAATGGGCGACCTTTCAAGAATTAGGATGTGAAAGAACTTTGTGATAAATTCCACATTCAACATCACTTCTCCACTCCATATTACCCACAAGGTAACAACCAAGCTGAGGCATCGAACAAGACTATCTTGAAGATACTCAAAAAGACTGTCGATGAGGCTGGCCATGATTGGCATATGCAACTGAACCCTGCTTTGTGGGCCTACATAGCTAGTATATGCACTCCCACAGGTGTGACACCATACGCCCTCGTCTATGGCTCTGAAGCCATCTTGCCTATAGAAGTTGAGTTACCTTCCCTCAGGGTGTCGTTAAAGGGTCTCATTAATGATGAGGAATACAGAGTATCAAGACTCTAGGAGTTAGAGCTACTCAAAGAACAAATACAATAGGCCTTTAACCATCTTAAGGCATACCGACAGAGAATTTCAACAAGTTATAATCACAGGGTCAAACAACGAGTCTTTCAGGTGGGTGACTTGGTTCTAAGAGAGAACCCAAGAAATTAGCAAGATAGAGAGAAAAAGGGGAAATTTGAACCCAATTGGTTGGGTCCCTATGTCATAGTTGCGGCCTATGGATCAGGTGCTTATCAACTATCAACATCAGAAGGTGAACTATTCGATGATCCCATCAACAACATGCATCTTCACAAGTTCTACACCTAAAACTCCAATGCAAGGGAGTCAAAATACCAAAAAAAGAAAAAAAAAAAGAAGAAAAATAACAAATAATAATAATAATAATAACAAAAAAAAAATATCCTCTGGTGAAAACCTGGTAAATAGGCACCTTCAATAGATACCATGATGAAAACCTGGCAAACAGGCATCATGTGTATTTTAACTAATCGTGCAAATAAAAGCAAGTGGTGAAAACCTGGTAAACATGCACTATTTGTGATAAACCAAACCCTCCATCTCTTAGGACTTTAGTCCTCATCCATCCCTTCTAACCACATCCACCCAATCACATTGAGATACCTACCATGGCTTGTTGTTCGCTCATACTTATCACCTTCTTCCACCAGGCTGCCAATCCAAACTTGCGTCCATCTTGTCATCTATCCTCAACCAACCCATTGAACCATTGTTGAACTACGTCGCCTTTGAGCTATCACGTAGACAAGACCATCATTGATGAACCCCCGAGGCTCCTTTCCCATTCCATTCGGTCCCGTGTCACCCATCCTTTTATCCATTTGCATCAGCATCATTTCCCATCGCCTAGGTCCTAGGTCCACAAAGTCTAGACCCTGAACTACGTTGCCTCTACGTCGTCACATAGGCAAGGCCATTTATCAATGAGCCCCCGAGGCACTAGGTCAGTCCCTTAGGGTCTGTTTCTTCATGTCTATTGTCAGTTCATCCATAATAAATCAATCCTTTTCTTGACTAGGGGCAAATCCTTGACCTAGTTAGTGAACTAGATTTTTGAATGCTACAACTCAGAGGATAACAAACTAGATCATGGTTTTATTACTAGACAACAAGCAATGCAACATGCAAGCTTTAAACATCATCCTAACAAAAAGACATCAAACAAAAACCTGACAACACCAACCTGCCTAAACCATCAAATGTGACTCTATCAAGTTATTGCAAGAACACATATCTATGGAAAGAAGGTTTTTAGTTGTTGTTTAAAAGTCTCATATAATGATTTTTGTTATTATGTCTCCCATGCTACTCAAGGATGTCTAAAAACTAGAGATGCTATGATGGAACATAATCATTTTCTTTGTCTGCTATTTGTGGATTTACCTTTAGTAATGTGAAGCCTTGTCTAAAGACATGATCAGGAAAAGATCATCGAGGACATCAGAGGTCTAAACATGAAATAGGTATAATCCTTGTCTATTGATACACAAGCAATACTCAGGTCATCTTGGTTCAATTATACTTAGATGCTTGTATTAACTTGCTAAATCAAAATCCATGTAAGTAATACTTAGGTCATCTAGGTTTAATTATACCTAGATGCTTGTATTTTCTTACAACATTTTAAATGCTCAATGATGAAACAAAATACTTCAAATACTTGCATATATAAAGATGACAACCTCCACATCCATCCATGTCAAGTTGCATATCATTCCATTATAAGAATTTTATCCCTGTCAAACATCCAAGTGTCTAAAGATCTCAGTTATCCATTTCCCAAGTTATTTCTTCTAAGTCATCCATTTATCCCAGTTATTAATTCCATTTTTCTTCTAAACATGTTCTTTTATATTATGATTGAGTATACTTGGGACAAAAAAAAACAATTCATTTGCATGCCATAAATAGGTGTGTCATCATATAGTGTCATCACATCAAAACCATTAATGATACAAGCATTAAGATCATGTTTGTATTTAATGTTGTCATTTAGATGCGTGAGTTACCATAACATTGCATATATAAAAAATAACCACAAAAACATAGATATCATAATGTTTGCATATTAGATCATCATCCATACATAAACCCATTAAAACATTATATGTTGCATCAACATCATCACACTTTGTGCATTCAGTCATCATATAATGTAAACATATAGGATCATAAACATGCATAAACATAAAGTGCAGAATAGAATCAAATAAAAACATGATTAGCAGCATCACATATAACCATAATCATAATAACTCATCACCTAGCAGTGTCCATATATAAATGCATATAGATAGTCCATCGAAATGCTAGATCATACATATATCATAAACATCAAAATAATAATGTCCACGTGTACTGTGATATCAAATAACATAAAAGTACATATTGAAAGTTCTATAATGGGGTGTACAAAATCCCACTGTCAAAATGATCCATGTCTCAAGTAAAGCACCTAAGTGGCACTGCCTCTTGAAGGCATTGGCTATTGTGGCTATGGTGGCTATTGTGACTGACCATCTCCACCACCACCTAAGGTGTCTGCACCTAGTGTCCCCCCATGTGGTCCCATCACTCCTCTGCTCTGTGAAAGTCCTGTGAGACCTACTGCGATAACTAGGTCAGAAGTTGCCTGCTCACTGCTCTGGGGGCACGACCTGCTCATATAACCCTCGCTAGTAGAATATCTCCTACCTAGCCCTAACCATCTCTACAACTGTCTATCCTATAGGCCCCTATGCTACATTCTACTGAACCCGGTCAAGCAGCCTCTCAGCTTGAGTATACCACTGGATGGAGGTATCTCTCTCCAATCTCGCTGTTTATAACTCATCCTGTAGCTAGGTGATCTGTCTGTGCGTCCACCCTAACTGCATTTGCATCTGTGCTATTTGTGTCTGTTGTTGAACCACCTGGGATCGTAGGGCTGTCACCTCCCCATCATCCTATCCTCGATCTTGTCCCTGATCATGTCCCTGCGCCTGTGCCTATCCAAGAGACTACATCGGTCCAACCTGTGCCTGTCCCTGCTGAGCGGGATCTATGTCAAACCATTGTTGAACCTTCCTACCATCTCCATCACCTCCATCATCTCCATCTCCATCACCTCGAGCACCACCTCCATCCTCATCACTCCCACCTCAACCTCCTCCTCGCCTCCATCATCTCCGGGGCCCCTCATCATCCTCCTCTTGATCATCTAGTCTCGGGGCTCGCTCTTCAGGTCCTGAGTAGCGAGGAAAAGGGTGTGCTGCAAACTAATCTACAAAATCTTGAGTCATACTTGTGTCTGCAACTGACCGTCTCATAGACCATGGCTGATATGGAAGCTATAGAAACTTTGCTCGAGCCTACTCAAATGAAGCACCAGGACCCCATCGAGGACACTCCTTGTGTATCCTGGGGAAGATGGTATTCCCTTGGGGCATCCCCTGGATCCTGCCAAACTTTCGATACACATGAGAAACAATGTGCCTCTCCAGAATATAGGGAGTCCTCCCTATCAACCACCTAGTCTAAAAACAAAATGGTAGCTCTAATGCATTATCATCCCATACCTCGCACTCTAAGTAGGGGCGCCAAATAACCTGATCCACATTGTCAAATGCATGCCTCCAATACTCTAGCTTCCCCATCTTGGGCTGGGAAAGACTCTCCTGAAACATATATGAGTACGACTTATCTCTGCCTCGAGGAGCGATACCTATAGGTTGAGTGATCGCAATGTGGTACCAAGCCCATATCTGTAGCAAAGACACTCCAAAAGATAAACTGGTAGCTCCGTCATAGAAAAACTGATGCAAGTCGTGATAGAGGTGTGCTAGCAGGCAAGGACCCCAAGCAAACCGAGTCCCCTCTGTAACAATCCATTGCAGAGTCCTCCCCCATCCAACCACAAACCCATGTGATCTCCTATCGGGGCACACTATCCCTCCGATCAACCCGGCAACCATCAATGGAAAAGGCTCATAGTAGGTGAGCATGTCTACCCAGATGATCTCTATCCCCTCAATAGTATCATCATCAAAAACCTCACGACACTCGTCTAGTCCAGCCCCTGTCTGAGACTCATACTCAACAAGCTCTACATCTATCAGAATGCGTAGAATCTGATAGATGTCCTCCAGTGTCACTGTAATCTCCCTAGTAGGAAGATGAAATGTCCCATCCTCACTGTGATAAATCTCTGACAGTGCAGTCAGCATGCGAAGATTCACCCGAATCTCTGGCATGAAGCAAACATAAGACAAGCTCGCTGATCCCAGTACCAGACGGTCAATCTCAGTCAAGTAAGGTCTCAACAACTGTGTAACCAGAAACTGCTCCCATGACATAAGTACGTCATTCAACTCTTCCTGCAAGCAGCCAAATGCGCGTCAACTAAACATAATCTGCTAAACTGCAAATCTATCAATCAAGCATCAAATACTTAGCTCTTTTATCAAGATATCTATCCTATCATCTATCTTGAGATTCTATCACTCTTAGCGATAAATTATCAGTTAGTGAACATTGACTTCGATGATGACTTTATCAAATTCCTAAGTATTTCTCTACCAACAACAGATGCGTAGTTCTGCAAGGCATTTGTGCAAATTTAGGGTGAATGCGTAGCACCTCCCTGTATTTGCATAGGATTATTCAAATGCGCCAATTCAAACCACATTTGCGTAGCTTCACAACATTTGTGTAGCATCATAGCAAATGCGCAACAATAATTCATATGCACAAGAACCCTTTGCGTATGCACAAGTCTGTCCTTCATTTGCAAAGACCTCGCAAATGCGCAGATTCCTCTCGCATTTGCGCATAATCAGAACGTTTGCGCCGATTCATGAGGTAAATGCATGGAAGCATTCCTACTGCGCATTCAAACTACCTAAGTTTGACCTAGACTTTTGACCATCATAAATGCACCTAAACTAAAATTGAAACCTTACTTACCAGCAAACCATATGCTGCTGGATGGTTGAACTGTCAGATCCTCTCGAAGTGGTGTAACTCAATCAGAACCTGTTGCATTGTCGCTAACTCTCCTTGGCACCTGAGCTCTGATCTCCTAAAAGCTCTCCAACAAAGACAAGTGTGCAAATGACAAGGAATGTGACCCCACACTCCTATTTATAGTGCCTTGAACCTATTGGAGGTGTTTTAACCTTGAACATGCTGGGGCATATTTTTCACCTGCTTTTTCTCTGCGTCAAACAATTTCTTCACCCTAACTTGTCATCCAATCTATCTCATCGTGAGATCGTCTATCATCCCGTCATCCTGTCGTCACGCTTTTCCCCGTCCAATCTCCTGAGGGGGCATCCTATCATCAATAACCTGTACCAGGGGCAAACTGGGGCATGTATCAATCACAGAAAAATTTTAATTCTTTGAAGGAACGTGATAAAACACATTGCATCAAAGAGGGACAAAAGCTATACACCTAAAAATGGCTAAGTCAAATTAAATAAATATTTTAATATTTATTTTATTCTCATTCCTCTATCAATTAAATAAATATCCTAATTTATTTAAATGATTAGCATCCCTCTAATAATTAAATGAAATCAATTTATTTAATTAAATTCCCTAATTCTTCTATAGTTTCATATAATTAAATAATTCTAAATTATTTAATTAATCCCACATTCCTCTATCCCAGAGTCCAAAAATCCATAAAATCCAAATCACCTTATCCATGTCACCTTTTCCACCTCACCTTTCCACCACACCATGTTGCACACAATTAAATATTTTAATATTTAATTAGCTAATATTCTCTCACCCACATGTCCTATTTCTCCTCCAATCACATCAATTAACTCATCAATCAAATCAATTATCTAATCAATCAATTCCCTTAACTGGTTAGTCTATTCAGTTAACTCCTTAATCTATTCTATTAACTCCCATAACTCATGAAAGAGGCTTGGACACTTGTCCTCTTCTGATTCACGCACATTCCCTCAAGTTTTCTCAACCATACACATCATAGGTAATTTCCTCCAGTCATGGATCTATTGACACTTGGATTTGGTCTTCCCTTAGCCTATATAAACAAGGTTCTCACACCCATTTGCATCCATCTAAGTTTTAGCAATCTTACTTTGCAGGAATCATACCAGCGTGCCTTTGGCAAAGTTGTCTTCATTTGCATTTACACAACCTCATTATCATAATCATCATTCAATCATGTCTCCATCAATCCATCTCCATTAGTATTGCATTGTAGTGTGATCTCCATTGCATTGTCCACCCACAACCATTCTACTCTTGTCATCTTCAAACAGTGAGGAAGTATAACTTCTAAGAGCTCCATTACCATAAAGATCACGAGGAGATAGGTGACAATGGAAGCATAGAGGTAAAATGATTTTCAAAGGTATAATCTTTGTTTACTTGTATTTACATCAATTTCCATTGAGTTATTAGATACTTAGTTGTTTTAAACTGTTATTCACATTTTCCACTAACAGCTGTCATTATCCAACCTCTTAAAATAAACACAATGGTCAGAATTACACTAGCTGTAGCCTTGCTCAGCCATAAAACTATCAAATCTCAAATACCATTGCCGAGGTGCTTGTTTGAATCCATATAAACTCTTCTTCAATTTGCACACCAGTTTCTCCTTACCTTTGACCTCAAGTCCTTGGGGCTATTCCATATATATCTCCTCCTCCAAATCACCATGGAGAAAGGTAGTTTTCACATCTATCTATTCCAAATGCAAATCTTCAGTAGCCACAATACTTAAAATAATATGAATATAAGTCATTTTAACAACCAGAGAAAAAATCTTATCAAAATCAATGCCCTTTTTCTGTGCAAATCCCTTTACAACTAACTTGGATTTAAATCTTTTCTTACCTCCATCTTCCTTTTTCAACCTATAAACCCATTTGATTGGTAAAGCCTTTTTACCTGCAGGCAACTTACATAATTCTCAAGTCTGATTTTTCAGTAAGGAGTCCATTTCTTCTTTCATTGTAAGCTCCCACTAAACCTTTGTATCCACTTGCATAGCTTCATCATACCCTTCTGGCTCACTAGCATCTATTAATAAAATAGAATACAAAGAGGGAGAAAACCTTTTAGGAGGTCTACTTAGCCTTGTTGACCATCTAACATTCACTGGAGTTTGTGGTATTTCTTATTGCTATTGTGGAGCATTCGGAACCACTGGAACATCACTATTTGGAGTATCATCCAACACCACATAATCCTTTTCTTTCTTCTCATGATGTTGCAACTTATTTTTGTACAGGACCTTCTCATTGAATACAACATCCCTGCTTCATCCCAAAGCCTATAACCAAATTCATCAATGCCATATCCAATGAAGAAACACTTTTTTGATTTTGCATCCAACTTTGTTCTATTTTCAGAATCTACATGTGCAGATGCTTCACATCTGAAGGTTTTGAGAAAAGAATAACTCATCTTCTTATCTGTGCATGCTTCCTTTGGAATACCATAGCCCAACGGAACTGAAGGACCTCTATTAATTAAATATATAGTGGTATTGACAGTCTCTAGACACATGTTTAAAGGCAGCCCAACATGCAATCTCATGCTCCTTGCACACTCCATTATTGTCCTATTCATGCGCTCAACCACTCCATTTTCTTGTGGAGTCCCTGGAATCATTTTATGCCTACGAATTGCATTAAAGGAACAATAATCCTCAAATTCTTTACTGCAATACTCACCACCATTATCAGATCTGAGACATTTTAATCTTTTACCCATCTCATTCTCAACCAAGCTTCTCCATTTCTTAAATGTTTCAAATACATCACATTTCTGCCCAAGGAAATAAATCCAAACCTTCCTAGTTGCATCATCTATGAATATAACATAATACTGAGAGCCACCAAGAGAAGATAACTGAGCCGGTCCCCATACATCTGTATGCACAAGCTCCAACTTTTCATCTTTCTTTTGCTTCCCATCCTTGAGAAAACTAACTCTCTTTTGTTTTCCATACACACAACTTTCATAGAAATCCATATTAATACATTTTAGACCTAGTCAAAATTTCTTAGAATGAAGTACCTTCATACCTTTTTCACTCATATGCCCAAGTCTGTTATGCCACAGTGTTGTCTCAGAACCTGCAGTAACTGTTTCAGTCTCTTCCTATGAATCCGCAGCAACTGTTCTTGAACATGTTTGGTTTTTCTCTGCAACAACTAAAGTAGAAGGAATAGTATGACCTGTACAAAGATATAAGGTGCCTACTTTCACACCTTTTGCTACTATTAAGGCACCTCTTGAAACCTTCCAATTTTTATCACTGAAAGTAACTATGCAACCTTCATCAGCTAGCTACCCTATTGAAATTAAATTCCTACTCAGCCTTGGAACGTGCCTTACCTCTTATAGTAGCCAATGATTCCCATTCTGCAACTTAATCTTGATTCTTCCCTTTCCAACAATCTGACAGGGTTCCTTATCTCCCAAATAAACCAGCCCAAAATCCCCTTAGACATAATCAAGAAAATAATTTCTATGGGGCGTAGCATGAAATGAGGCCTCTGAATCTAAAACCCATGAATCATCAGCATTATCTAGGGAAAGAATCAAAGCATCATCTTCAGATTTATTACTTACCACATTTGCCTCCTTATTGCTTTCTTGTTTGTCTCCTTTATTCTTTGGAGACCAACAATCTTTCTTCAGATGACCTAGTTTCCCATAGTACCAGGAATCCTTCTGTCTTCTGGATTGGGACCTCTTGTCCTTTAATTTTCCTCGTGACTTCCCATGACCTCCAAAACCTTTTCCTCTCTCCTTTGATCTGCCCCTACTTTATGCATTCAAAACACTGCCTAATGTGGACCCTTCTAAGCTTTTCCATCACATTTCCTCACTAAGGATATCACCAACAACATCATCAAATTTCAAAATATTTGAACCAGAGATAGAGTTACTTACAGTGATTACCAAGCTATTCTAGCTTTTTGGCAAAGAACATAAAACCAAGAGAGCCCTCACCTCTTCATCAAATTTCACTTTTACGGAAGTTAACTAATTGGTAATCATATTAAACTCATTTAAATGATCTGTCATAGATCTACCTTCAAACATTTTCAGATTAAGCAAACACTTCATGAGAAATACCTTATTTGAGGCTGAGGGTTTTTCATACAATTTAGCCAAAGCTTTCATCAGTTCATCTGTTGTCTTCACTTCTATTATATTGAATGCCACAGATGGTGCCAAGCACAACCGAATGGTTCCCAATGCCTTTCTATCTAGAAGATTCCAATCTTCAGCAGTCATTGCTGCCAATTTCTTGCCTATTCCTTCCAACGACCTCCATAAATCTTTCTGATAGAGATAATCCTCCATTTGCATCTTCCATAACTGATAGTTCTACCCATTGAATTTATCTACCTTCAATTTACCCTCGTCCGCCATTGCTCCCACTTAATCGTGAGACTCCCACTCAACCGTGAGACCTTCCTGCAGATGATAATCAAACACAACCCGCTCTGATACCACTTGTTAGGAATTGCATACATAAGATATCAATTAAATGCAAATAAAGATTAAACAGAGGAATAAAAACACACAAAAATAATAACAGTGAGAGACAATTTTTAACGTGGTTTATCCAAACTTGGGGTACATCCACCAATAGAGAGTCCAATATTATTATCTAGCAAATTAAACTAATTACAACCAGCAATCCTTGCAACTCAATACTACTGCAAATGCTACAATACAATATCAATAGAAACCCTAACCCTTAGCCATTTTTATCAAGACTTATGTTAGTTACAAAATAGGGCAAACAACAGGCTAACCCTACAATGGGCACTGCCCCCAAACCCCTGTTAAATAATTTGGTGGGAAATCGCACCGATAAAAGTGGGGAAAATTTAAGTCAGAGTCTGATTAGGCTCCATATAACAACACCGTCAGGACTGTCGAAGAGACCCAAACTGTCTCCCTTTGAAGTCTTTGTGTTTCTTCGATAAGAGCTTCAAGCTTTGTCAACACTTCATCGGTCATCAAAGAGACAAGAAATAGTCCCTTGCTGAAACCATTGTCACAGCGATATCACATTGTTCACTAGAATACTCTGCATTCAATCTTCAATCATGGTTCTTATTGCCTAAGCGGCATCCACATCACCACATCTTGGCATCCTTCACACTATCATAGAGGTATTGTCTAGGTCCCACCAACGACACTGCGGGGCTACTAGGAATAAACTGTATCAGCATATCGAAGAGACCCAAAACCAAGTCCCACCAATATCTCAAGTCACCCTGATATGTTTTGTATTGAATGTCGAAGGGACAACTTGGAGACTCTTACCGATATCGCCATGTCTTACCGATCGTCCATCGTGGTCTCCACTGTCATGTCAACATTGGAGTATCAAAGAGACTCATGACAGAGTCCTGCCGACACACAAAGATCACTTCGATATACTTCCCATCAGCTATCAAAGGGTCTACTCAGAGACTTCCACCAAAATGATCACCTCCTGCCAACATGAAGACTTAACACAAAAGCATGAAGGAATCGATCCATCAAGGAGACTATGAACAAGTCCTACCAAAAGAGAATAATTAGGCCAATGAGGGAATAGCAAGCCAATAATTTGAGGCACATTTTCCAACAACATGTTCTCACCACCACCCCACACTATTCATATTTGGTTGTCACAATATTGTAGTAAGTATTTGTACATTGACCTATATGTTCCGCCATCCTGCGCATACTTCTATTGACTGCTGCAGTAGTGCGGTATTGGATTTTATTATGAATGCATTATTTTAGATATCATTTTATTGAAAAGATTGAACAATTTTCTAATTTTGCAGTCTCTCAGTTTTAGTTTTCAGTGTCAGTCAGACCTAAGAGATCATTTCTTTGTTTGTAATGAGGAGGCTTAGTTCACCTAATGTTAAGATATCTATATGTATTATTAAATCACATATGTTCATTATTATTTCCTTCACACAAGCATATTCAATGCATGTGGAGGCTAGAAACTGTATTACAAACTAAAGCTATCCAAATATCAGAGAAATGACTACAATTTATTGCCAAGATTTTAAAGAGTTGTTTACTTTCACAAGTATCTTGTTGCATTATTTGATACCTTTAGACCTTGCTTGCTTCTTTTCATATCTAGCAGTTCTAGAGAAGTTAGAAAAGTCTAGCATCTAGAAAACATATAGGACATACAAGAAATTATATTCTAACTAAACAAAATTAATTTCAACTAAAATAAGAAAACTAAGAAGAATGATTGAACCTAACTTTAAATGCACTTCAAATCAGTAGTGAACATCTCAGGTTTTGTATACAATGTACCAACAGAATAATGATGATTACATTAAAAAATGTATCAGTAAAACAACAGTGAATAAGCATACCTATACTCAGATCTCTATTACATTCAATAATAAATTACACCATACATATAACCAAAATTTAGGTGACAAGATAACCTCTTAAGGTGACAGGCTAGTTAAGGTGAGAAAACATCATGATAATCATCTACATCGCCAGCAAGATCAGACTCCTGATCGCTCATGTCTGCATCTGCTTGATTTTCTTCCTCATCCTCATCTGTGACATGCAATACATTCTCTCTCCCAATCTCTTCATTGGTAATCAAAATCTCCTCTTCAAACACTCCATCATCGTCTTCATCCACTTCTTCGAATGTTTCTTGTAAATTAACATATTGCCCATCAAGCATTATATCGACAACTTCCATGAATTTTTGTTTCAAACGTGACTTTATTTGAATGACATACAACCATCCTGGGCTTCTTACATCATCAATTAGAAATGACTGGTTAATTTGAAGAGGGGAAACATACGGCTTATCCGTCTCTGATAAAAATTGTCATGTATTTGTGCATACAAATCCATACTCATCAAATTGTACTGCAGATGGTCGGATCCACTTATATTTTAATAATATAGGACTATTTTCACCAAAACCCACTTAAATAATTTCTTGGATGAATCCAACATAAAATTTCTTCTCAGTTTCGTGAAGAAATTTAGCACTAACAACGCAATCACAATTTGTCTTTCCTTTGTCTTTTTCTTCCACTCTTAAATGACTACCATAGGCCCACATTCCACTAAAACACATAGCTCATAAATATGGAGATTGTGAAAGCTCACTTTCCTTCATTGTTATATCTTGACCTTCTTCTTTTGCACCACTGACTGCATTAGCAATCCATTCTTCAAATTTTAGAAAAGAATCACCTCCAATCAAATCATGACGTCTATACTTTTGAGGTCGATGTTGCATCCAAGCTTGATTCTATTCTTCATATTTTCTACATAGAATATTAACGTACAAATAGTAAGATTAATAATATAAATGTGTAAATGAAATTGAGTAAATAAATTATTGTGTAATTTTTTTTTACCTACGCCACTTATCAAACAAAGATGTGTTCTAAAGATTATAAGCATGTATTACACTTCTTTCTTGATGTGATAGCTTGAAGCGACATCCATTGCCTTCTAATACTTCACCTACAACTCTCTCATCTTCGTCATCATCCCATACATGTCGATTGACATTTTTTAAGTCCTTCATATATTCTGTGCAAAATCCCATGGCCTCTTGCATTGAATATTCCTCAGACATGCTGCCTTCCGATTTTACCCTAGTACGAACAATTTTTTTCAAAACCTTCATATATCATTCTATAGGATACATCCATCTCGTTCTTACTGGGCCACAATGCTCTAGTTCATATTCTAGATGTATCAAAAGATGCATAGAAATGTTAAAGATTATTGGAGCAAATTCCCGTTCCAATAACAAAGGACTTCAATAACCTCCTCCCTCAAACTATCAAAGTTTGAAGGATCTAATACATGTAAACTCATTCTCTTTAATATTAGGCCCAACCTTATAATTGCCAATCTTGGCCCCTTTGCCAAACTTGATATATTTACCACGATAGTTAAAATATTCTCGATTATGACATGATAGTCATGGGTCTTGAGGCCTCTTAAGCCATTAATGCCAATTTGGCTTCTAATACTACTACATACATATCCAGTGGGAAAACGAGTCTAAGACATCAACTATAAGAATTGTGCACATTGTTCCTTTGTCTAGACATAAGGAGCACTAGGTTTTCTATATTTTTCAACCCAAAGATTTCGACGAATCTTTAGTTGTCAAAATTCTTCACGTGATGAAATAGTATCAAAAGCACCAAAAGAGTTTCTATAATAGCATATGCTATATTTTTCTCTATATGCATAAAGTCAACAATATGCCTAATGGCTATATCCTTAAAGTATGACAACTTATAGAATATGCACAACCATTGTACATTGCTTTCATTACATGGATCATATCTACTACCAGCAATCCCATCATTTTCAATAAATGACATTATTTTTTGTCTATTCTCAACAATGTAATCAGCCGTTGTTAGCAATGGTGCTTCATGATTCTCTTCTTGACCATTGAAACATGTTTTTTGTCGATGATATAGATGATCCATTTTAAGGTAAGCACGATGTACACAATAAATACACTTACGCAAACTTCTTGAGTGCCACACAAAATCCTTAAAGTTGCAAGCAGGACATCCATGGTATCCATGAACACTGAGACCAAACAATGTGCCATATGCAGGAAGATCATGAATCATAAACAATAAGGAAGCTCTTAAAGTGAATTTGATTGAATGACCATCCCTTAAAGATTGAATTGCTTCAATTCCTTTCCACAATTCCATTAGCTCATCATATAATGGCTCTAGATAAGCATCGACTGTATCTAAAGTCACACTTTTTTTCCAAGGTATAATCAATGATATCATTAATAAAAATGGTTTAGTTGCTAACCATGGAGGCAAGTTATAATTTATTAAAAACATTAGCCAAGTTGACCATTTAGTACTTTGATCTAAGAATGGGGTCACCCCATCTAGAGCCAAACCCAACTTTATATTAGGAGGATCTTGATAAAAATCAGGCCATCTGTTATCAAATTCCATCCACGTCTTAGAATTAGGCACATGTCGTTGTTTTCCATCGATGCTCTTATTTTGGGTATGCCATTGCATAAGTTCAGCAATGTCTCTGCATCTATACATTTTGAGTAATTGTGGGATTATCAGAAAGTGGCGAAGAACCTTTCTAGGAACCACAACTAATTTCAACCCTTGTCTACACCTCGCTTCATGACATTTTGGACATTCACTCTCACTTGCAAGATTATTGCTAAATGATACACAACCATTCACACATGTGTGGATGTTTTCATACCCTAAGACTAGCTTAGTGATTTGCTTTTTACATTGACTTCATTTTGTTGGCAATGTTGAGTCAGATGGTAACAACAAACTTAATAATGCCAATAACTAATCTACACTCTCATTTGTCCAACCAAACATCACTTGCAAGTTAATAATTTGAAGGATTGTTGTCAAACGACTTAACTTGCAATTAGAATACATAGGGTTTAAAGCATCCTCCATCAACTTGGCCCAATCATCATTTAGACCCTCATTCAACATTCTATCAACTTCAAACCCTTTGTCTAACATTGCTGCCTCTTCATCTATGTTTGGTGCCACTTCATCTATGTTTGTTGCCTCTTCATCTCTCACACTCTGCAATTCTATTATATCTTCATAATAATTGTAATCCCAAGGGCTTATACCACTATGCCCATATCTTATCATATGTCGATAAATTAGATTTATTTTTTTCACCTTTCCACCAAAATAGTCATTACATGGACATGGATATTTGTCCATGTCCCTCTCATCAGCTACTCTCTCATCAAATGCATGGTATTGATCCATAGTCAACCTTCGACGTTTATCCATCTATAATGTTCTACACATAGCAACAAAAATATTTTGGGGAAAAAATCGACAAACCAAAAGTTCAAGATTTTTTGAAAAAATCAGGAAAAAATCATAATTTTAAAAAAATGTAAAAAATTGTAGACTAAGAGACAAAAACTTTTTTTCTTAATTGAAAGGCATTTCCATAGCAATAGAGTTGTAGAGAGAAAATAAAATATAGAGTTTAACTAATGAATTGTAAAAAATAGATTTTTGTAGTTTATATTCAAATTGCTGATTACATTGCATTGCACATCTTTCAAACTCAAAGCATTACTTCACATTGCATAACTAATAACTAGATGCTGATAGATGACAAAATTTCAATTACAATATAGTTTTTACAAAGTCAACCTAAGCAGTTATGCAATTACTTCACATTGCATAACTAATAACTAGGAGTAGCTACCAATTGCATTTGCTTGTCATGGCATTCCATGAGACCACATTTCTTTGAGACATTTTTTCAAACAGTTCACTGCCTTGTCTATGCTACCACATTTTTCATACATGTCTACCAAAGCATTTTATCAAATAGTTGATTGCCTTGTTGCTATGGATAAAAGCCTAAAACAAGTGCTTTCGAACAAGCTATGGATGCTTGTAAAAAATCTATCAAAGCATAATAGTAAGCAATAGCATAGACAAGGCAGTGAACTGGTTGAAAAAATGCCTCAAAGAAATGTGGTCTCATGATGATGGAATGCCATGACAATCCATAACAATTCACTTGTCATGGCATTCATCATGGCATTCCATCACCATGAGACCACATTTCTTTGAGGCATTTTTTCTGAAGTTCATTTCCTTGTCTATGCTACCACATTTTTCATACAGGTCTACCAAAGCATTTTATCAAACAGTTCACTACCTTGTTGCTATGGCTAAAAGCCTCAAACAGGTGATTTCAAACAAGCTATGGATGCTTGGAAAAAATCTATCAAAGCATAATAGTAAGCAACAAGTTGTGGTCTCATGGTTTTTTTTTGGCATGACAATCAACGTGATTTTATTTGCATTTTTTTGCAGGTTTTAGACACATTTTTTTGGCAATTTTGCTGTTTGAAATGGGGAAAAATCTCTGTGGTCAGTTTTGTGCATTTTTTATTGTAGTATTCTCACAATTAGTGAAAAATGTAGTGTTCATGAAGGAATGGAAAATATGTGTAGAGCCTTTGAATTATACTTGTACTGTATAATGGCATTGAATCATTTAGCAAACCATTTTTTCATAACAGGACAACATTTTCTTGTTGAACAGTTGACCGAGATAGCTCTTGTTTCAACTGACCACCCTCTCATGAATTCTCATTCATATTGTAATATTGCACGATCTTATCATAGTAAAGGTGATTATGGCACCGCTGGCTACTACTACATGGCATCCGTCAAGGAAAGCTAGAGGCCACATGATTTTGTGTTGCCATACTTTCGGCTGGGACAGGTTCAATTGAAGCTGGGAGATCTTAAGAATTCTCTCTCAAATTTTGAAAAGGTCCTGGAGGTCCACATTGAGAACTGTGAGAGCTTAAAAGTTGTAGGCCATATATATGCTCAGCAAGGGCAGGTAAAGAAGGCTTTGGAAATTTTAAGAAAAAGCAACTCGCATAGATCCATGTGATGCTCATGCATTTATCAAGATGGGTGAGTTATTAATATCTTCAGACCCCAGTGCGGCCTTAGATTCTCTTACCAAAGTCTCTTCTGAAGAAGAGCAAAGAAGAAGTACCCATTGAATTGTTAAACAACATTAGGGTTCTTCATTTTGAGTGTGATGAACTAGAGTTGGCTCAACAAACTTTTATGGAGGCATTAGGAAATGATGTTCTGCCTCTACATAAATCTCTATGGTCAGTTTTGTGCATTTTTTACTTGTAGGATTCTCATAGTTAGTGAAAAAGGTAGTGTTCATGAAGGAATGGAAAAGATGTGTAGAGTCTTTGAATTATACCCGTACTGTGCAATGGCATTGAATCATTTAGCAAACCATTTTTTCTTCACAGGGCAACATTTTCTCGTGGAATAGTTGATTGAGATAGCTCTTGTTTCAAATGACTACCCTCTCATGAAATCTCATTCATATTATAATCTTACACGATCTTATCATAGTAAAGGTGATTATGACACCACTAGCCACTACTACATGGCATCAATCAAGGAAAGCCAGAGGCCATATGATTTTTTAGATAGGTTCAATTGAAGCTGGGAGATCTTAAGAGTTCTCTCTCAAATTTTGAAAAGGTTCTAGAGGTCCACCCTGAGAACTCTGAGAACTTAAAAGTTGAAGGCCATATATATGCTCAGCAAGGGCAGGTAGAGAAGGCTTTGGAAATTTTAAGAAAGGCAACTCACATAGATCCACGTGATGCCATGCATTTATCAAGATGGGTGAGTTATTAATATTGTCAGACCCCAGTGCAACCTTAGATTCTCTTAAGACAACAAAGTCTCTTCTAAAGAAGAGCAGAGAAGTACCCATTGAATTGTTAAACAACATTGGGGTTCTTCATGTTGAGCGTGATGAACTAGAGTTGGCTTAACAAAATTTTATGGAGGCAATAGTGTTAGGGTTAGCCGGTAGAAGATATCAATTAAATGCAAATAAAGATTAAATAGAGGAATGAAAAATATGCAGAAATAATAACAACGAGAGACAATTTTAACGTGGTTCACCCAAAATCGGGCTACGTCCACCAATAGAGAGTCCAATATTATTATCCAGTAAATCAAACCGATTACAACCAGTAATCCTTGCAACTCAATACTGCTGCAAAATGCTACAATACATCAACGGAAACCCTAACCATTTCCTGCTATTATCAAGCCTTATCTCGGTTACAAAAATAGGGTTTTTTATGTCAGACAATAGAAAAATAACTCCGGACTCCTTAATAAAATAATAAAAAATTATTGAAGGTTTTAGGGGCGTTGCCCCTTGACCCTGCCCTGTATCGCGACAGGGAGCATGGCAGGGGCGCTGCCCTTGGACCCGGTAAGGGGTGCTACCCCTTGACCCCATTAAATAATTTAAGGGGAAAACGCATTGATAAAAGTGAGGTAAATTTAACCTCCAAGTCTGATTAGGCTCCATATAACAACAATTTCCCACTTGGAGACTGATCAGACTCCACACTATATCATCTCCCACTTGGAGACTGATCATAACACCGCTGACCCTGTAGCTCCCACTGGAAATAAGCACCCTAGACTCTACTATTCTAATTTTTTGTTTTCAGTCTTGAAGACCAACCGAAGCTGAAGAGGAACTTAGCTTCTCCCTTATCACTGCCTTTGTAAACATATCCGCTAGATTTTCATCTATATATATCTTTTCTAGCTGTAACTATCCATCATCCAACACTGACCGAATGAAGTGATACCTAAACTGTATGTGTTTGGTCTTTGAATGCAAGGCAAAATTCTTTGCAAGATGTATGGCACTTTGGTTTTCTGTAAACAAATAACTGTTAGCCTGTTGTTTGCCCAATTCTTCCATGAAAGATTGCAACCATATCATCTCCTTACTTGCCTCTGTTGCAGCTACATGCTCTGCCTCTATGGTGGATAAAGCAACCACCTTTTGCAGCCGTGAGATCCAACTTACTGTTGTCCCACCTACAGTAAAGACATAACCTGTAGTACTCTTCCTGGTATCAATATCCCCTGCCAAATATGAGTCTACATAACTTGCTAAATCCATATTAGAGCCCCAAAAACATAAGTGTTTATTAGATGTACCTCTCAAATATTTGAGAACCCATTTTACCGCATTCTAATGCTCCAATCCGAGATGACTCATATACCTACTTATGACTCCTACAGCATGTGCAATATCTAGTCTTGTGCATACCATGGCGTACATTAAACTTCCTACAGCTGAAGCATATGATACCTTGGACATTTTGTCTTCCTCCTCTTGTGTTTTTGGACACATCTCCTAAGTCAATTTCAAATGACTAGGCAAAGGTGTGCTAACAGCTTTTGCATTCTCCATATGGAATCTCTGGAACACCTTTTCAACATAATCAGTCTGAGATAGAGTCAATTTTTTGTTCTTCCTATCTCTACAAATTTTCATACCAAGGATTTGTTTTGCTGCCCCCAAATCTTTCATAGCAAATGATTGTGCTAACTGTTGTTTCAACTCTCTTATGTGATCCATGTTAGACCCTGCTACAAGCATGTCATCAACATATAAACATAAAATAATGTAGTTGTCATAATCCAACCTCTTAAAATAAACACAATGGTCAGAATTACACCGGCTGTAGCCTTGCTTAGCCATAAAACTATCAAATTTCAAATACCATTGCGGAGGTGCTTGTTTCAGGCCATATAAACTCTTCTTCAATCTGTACACCAATTTCTCCTTACCTTTGACCTCAAATCCCTGTGGTTGTTCCATATATATCTCCTCCAAATCACCATGGAGAAAGGTAGTTTTTACATCTAACTATTCCAAATGCAAATCTTCAACAGTCACAATACTTAAAACAGTACGAATAGAAGTCATCTTAACCACCAAAGAAAAAATCTCATCAAAGTCAATACGTTTTTTCTGTGCAAATCCTTTTACAACTAACCTGGATTTAAATCTTTTCTTACTTCCATCTTCCTCTTTTAGCCTATAAACCCATTTGTTTGGTAAAGCCCATTTACCTGCAGGCAACTTACATAATTCCCAAGTCTGATTTTTCAGCAAGGAGTCCATTTCTTCTTTCATTACAAGCTCCACTAAACCTTTGTATCCACCTACATAGCTTCATCATACCCTTTCGATTCACTAGCATCTGTTAACAAAATAGAATACAAAGAGGGAGAAAACCTTTTAGAAGGTCTACTTAGCCTTGTTGACCGTCTAACATTCACTGGAGTTTGTGGTATTTCTTGTTGCTATTGTGGAGCATGAGGAACCATTGGAACATCAGTATCTGGAGTATCATCCAACACCACATAATCCTTTTCTTTCTTCTCATGCTGTTGCAACTGATCTTTGTACAACACCTTCTCATTGAATACAACATCCTTGCTTCTCATAATCTTTAGATTTTCAACATCCTAAAGCCTATAACTAAATTCATCAATGCCATATCCAACGAAGATACACTTTTTGTATTTTGCATCCAGCTTGGTTCTATTTTCAGAATCTACATGTGCAAATGCTTCACATCCGAAGGTTTTGAGAAAAGAATAACTCACCTTCTTACCTATCCATGCTTCCTCTAGAATACCATAGCTCAAAGGAACCGAAGGACCTCTATTAATTAAATACATAGCAGTATTGACAGCCTCTGTCTGTTGCAAGTATGTGCCTAATCAATGTTGTCATTGATGTTAGCATATTCTTGTTGTCATTGGTGTCAACTGTATCTTATTCCATTACTTGTTTAGAAGACTTGTATGTTGAGGATATTGAGAAAATTAGCCTCTCCGGAAGAAACAAGTAAGCCATAGAGAAGTGCAGTACAGACAATGAGTTGTATGCTGAAGAACAGTCTGGTAAACTGCTCCACATTTGTTCCTTCTTGAAGATCATGGTCTATGGATTGGAAGTAAGTTAGAAGTATGTCTGAGGATGCTACATTTTGGGTTTGAGCCATCCGCATGAAGATCTGAGTGAGTTGTGTTCACCAGAGTGAAGCTTGCTTTGTCTGTAAGTTCAGTTGAGATAGGAAGACAACATTTGGCTCCACATTCCTCCGCAAGAAAGTATTTTGTTATGTAGTTCTAGAGGGAAGTCTGGGATGATGATAAGAGCCTATAGTTGCAATGGTTTGTGGTTTGGTGGTCTGCAAGCTATTTTCCTTTAATGACAATTGAAGACAGTAAAGTTCATGTACTCTGGTGAGAAGATTCCTATGAATAAAGTGGTTAAAGTTCATGCGGTTGCTCCTGATGATTATAGCATGCTTGTGGATATCTCCTAATCATGTTCCTATATGGACTTTGGTCCTTGTTAAGAAATTGAGATGGTGTGTGAAGATTGTTCCCAGATAACGTAGCGTGTAACCAATCTTGGCCGACCTGGTTGATCCCAGTGATTGTAGAGATCTCTAGAAGAATGTGGAAGCATGTTGTGGCATGGAAGATCGTGTTTGAGTCCTAGCTAAGGCATGGTGTGATCCGCATTTCATTCCCTTTGCATGATATTGCAATAGGTCAGGACCTATTTTATAAATGTTTGTAATACCGACCTTGGAGATTGTTCCAATGGTTGATGCCGACCTTGATGATCATTCCAAGGTTGATGTAGTGTATAAATGCTTGTAGTTGAGTCAAGGAAAAGTTGTCCTTGAGAGAAAATGAGAATATATTAAGAAAGGTCCAAAGGCAGAGCATAGAAGAGGCAGAGGAAAGAAGAGGAAGAGTAGAGCAGAGGAAGAGCAGGGCAGAGGAAGAGCATAGCCGAGGAATTGTTTATTCACAATAAAAAAAGGTGTTTGATTGTGATAGTGAATTTGGTAGTAAGCCATTGGTAGGGTTTAACAACCCTCGGGGTTTAACCGCCCTTATTATAATCTTGCTAGGTTTAGGGTTGAGGTAGTGAGTCTGCTAGACCTAGTTGTTCTTCATGGCAGTAAGCTAGTATGTTTAGGCCTGTGCGGTGACCAGGCCTAAACATCACTATTTCAAGATTGCAATATATATTGAGAGTAAATCCTCTCCATGGTTTTTCCCCACCTTGGGGTTTTCCATGTAAATCTGGTGTCTCTTGTGTTTGATGTTAAGTTTCTGATTTCATGCACTCATTGTTAAATCATAATAATTGTGGATAAGTGATGAATGTTTAATTGCAGAAAGTGTTTAATTTTTGTGACAAATGATTCACCCCCCCTCTCAGTTGTCCAGTGCATATCATCACGGCCCACATGTTTAAAGGCAAGCCAACATACAATCTCATGCTCCTTGCACACTCCATCATTGTCCTATTCATGCGCTCAACCACTCCATTTTCTTGTGGAGTCCTTGGAACCATTTTCTGCTTACGAATTTCATTAAAGGAACAATAATCTTCAAATTCTTTGCTGCAATACTCACCACCATTATCAGATCTGAGACATATTAATCTTTTACCTATCTCATTCTCAACCAAGCTTCTCCATTTCTTAAATGTTTCAAATACATCACATTTCTACCTGTAAATCTAAACCTTCCTAGTTGCATCATCTATGAATGTAACATAATACCGAGAGCCACCAAGAGAAGATACCTGAGCCAGTCCCTATACATTTGTATGCACAAGCTCCAACTTTTCATCTTTCTTTTGCTTCCCATCCTTGAGAAAACTAACTCTCTTTTGTTTGCCATACACACAACTTTCACAGAAATCCATATTAATACATTTTAGACCTGGTAAAACTTCCTTAGAATGAAGTACCTTCATACCTTTTTCACTCATATGCCCAAGTCTGTTATGCCACAGTGTTGTCTCAAAACTTGCAGCAACAATTCATGAACCTGTTTGTTTTTTCTCTGCAACAGTTAAAGTAGAAGGAACAGTATGACCTATATAAAGATATAAGGTGCCTACTTTCACACCTTTTTCTACTATTAAGGCACCTCTTGAAACCTTCTAGTTTTTATCAGTAAATGTAACAATGCAACCTTCATCAGCTAGCTGCCCTGCTGAAATTAAATTCCTACTTAGCCTTGGAACGTGCCTTACCTCTTGTAGTAGCCAATGATTCCCATTCTGCAACTTAATCTTGATTCTTCCCTTTCCAACAATCTGGCAGGGATCGTTATCTCCCAAATAAACCAGCCCAAAATCCCTTTGGACATAATCAAGAAAATAACTTCTATGGGGTGTAGCATGAAATGAGGCCCCTGAATCTAAAACCCATGAATCATCAGCATTATCTAGGGAAAGAATCAAAGCATCATCTTCAGATTTATTACTTACCACATTTGCCTCCTTATTGCCTTGTTGTTTGTCTCCTTTATTCTTCCGAGACTAGCAATCTTTCTTCAGATGGCCTGGTTTCCCACAGTACCAGCAATCCTTATATTCTTTGGATTGGGACCTCTTGTCCTTTGATTTTCCTCATGGCTTCCCATGACCTCCAGAACTTTTTTTTCTCTCCTTTGATCTGCCCCTGCTTTCTGTATTCAAAACACTACCTGATGTGGACCCTCCCGAGCTTTTCCATTGCATTTCTTCGCTAAGGATAACACCAACAACATCATCAATTTCAAAGTATTTGAACCAAAGACAGAGTTACTTATAACCATTACCAAGTTATTCTAGCTTTTTGGCAAAGAACATAAAACCAAGAGAGCCCTCACCTCTTCATCAAATTTCACTTTTACAGAAGTTAACTGACTGGTAATCGTATTAAACTCATTTAAATGATCTATCATAGTTCCACCTTCAATCATTTTTAGATTAAATAAATGCTTCATGAGAAATACCTTATTTGAGGCTAAGGGTTTTTCATACAATTTAGCTAAAGCTTTCATCAGTTCATCTGTTGTCTTCACTTCTATTATATTGAACGCCACAGATGGTGCCAAACACAACTAAGTGGTTCCAAGTGCCTTTCTATCCAGAAGATTCCAATCCTCATAAGTCATTATTGCCAGTTTCTTGGCTATTCCTTCCAATGGCCTCCATAAATCCTTCTGATAGAGATAATCCTCCATCTGCATCTTCCATAACTGATAGTTCTGCCCATTGAATTTATCTACCTTCAATTTACTGTCGTCTGCCATTGCTCCCACTGAACTGTGAGACTCCCACTCAACCATGAGACCTACCTATAGATGATAATCAAACACAACCTACTTTGATACCAATTGTTAGGGTTAGCCAGCAGAAGATATGAATTAAATGCAAATAAGGATTAAATAGAGGAATGAAAAATACATAAAAATAATAACAGCGAGAGACAATTTTAATGTGGTTCACCCAAACTCGGGCTACATCCACCAACAGAGAGTCCAATAGTATTATCCAGTAAATCAAACTGATTACAACCAGCAATCCTTGCAACTCAATACCGCTGCAAAATGCTACAATACATCAACGGAAACCCTAACCCTTAGCCGCTTTTATCAAGCCTTATGTTGGTTACAAAAATAGGGGTTTTTTATGTCAACCAATAGAAAAATAACTCCCGACGCCTTAAGAAAATAATAAAAAATGGTTGGAGGTTTTGGGGGCACTGCCCCTGGACCCCACAAGGGGCGCTGCCCCTTGACCCCATTAAATAATTTGGGGGGAAATTGTGCCAATAAAAGTTGGGTAAATTTAACCTTCGAGTCTGATTAGGCTCCATATAACAACAATTAGGAAATGGCATTTGGGTTGAATTTATAAATAAAAGCCCCAGTGCCAAAATTCTGCAGCTTTTTCTGTGCGCTTTAAGTATATGGAATTCTTCCAATGACTAGAAGAAGGTAGTGTTTCACTTGAGTTACAAGTTCAATTCCCATATGCTCCAAAATGTGTAGAGGAAACTAATGAAAAAATTGTCCCCTAAACTGCCTATATGGTTCTGGTACTCAATTTCCTATGTAACTATTGTAAGTTGCTAATCAGAAAGCTATAGATTTTGTGTTTAATGTAATGAGGGTTTCGAATTACCTCTGAATTCACTACAGAGGCTATCCCCAAATTTGACTTCACTGCAGAGGGCCTCGCCGACTTCAAATTCGTTGCAACAAACTCCAAATTCCTTGCCCGCCTTTTCATAAGTCTCCAGGTCCTCTCCAAACAAGCTTTATCACCCATGCAAGTAGCTGCTATAACCCAAAATGCCTCAGTGCCAGGCTAGCCAACTAACGAAATGACGAATTCAATGAATAATGAATCGCACGCAATACACTCCCGCCAATAATTTCCCAATTTTTTTTAATTTGTCTAATTTGTATTTGTGTGACTAACTATTTAGTCATTTTATTTGTATGACTAAATAATTTTTTAGTTGACGACCAAATCAGTCATTTATTTACTCATTTATAGCTAAGTTGCAAAAAATTATTAGAATTTAGTCATTTTTAGTTGTTTTGACTAAAATTTTTAGTCACGTAGTCATTTATTTGCCAAATTCTACTAGTGTACTTACAGAAAGAAGGTTCTGCGCCAAACCAGGGATTTGCAGAACACCATTGATTCCTTTCACTCATCCATCAAGGAATTAAATCAAGACTCTTCCATGACCAACAATCTTCAAGTGAGAATGATCACCCAAGTACACCTTTCCACCATCATATTCTTTATACTTTGAAAACCAACCCCGATGCGAGGTCATGTGAAAAGATGCACCAGAGTCAATAAGCCACACATACTCAGATGCATGCATTACCAAGGCAGCGACAAATGCTTCTCCCTCACCATGAAAGGACTTGTTAGAATTTGAATCATAATTCTTCTTCTTTTTCTTTTTCTCCTCCTTGCACTCCTTGCGGAAGTGACCAGGTTTTCCGTAATTCCAACACAAGGCCTTGGACTTTCCGGGAGACTTAGATCTCCCACGGGATTTGGATCTTCCTTCTTCTTATCTTTTTTCTTTCCCTTCTCTTTAGATCTACCATGAACCGCAAGAGCCTCCTTAGCTGATTCGGAAGACTCTCTCCACATCTCTTTAGACAACAACGAAGAAACCACTTCATCCATCTTGAAGTTGGTAGTGGTACTCCCAATATCCATAACAAGGTGATCCCATGAATCTGGTAAGGAACATAGTAATGTCATACATCAATCCTCCTCCACCTTCACACCAACAGAGGTCAATTGGGCAACATGCATATTGAATGTATTCAGGTGATTAGCGACAGATCCATCTTCCATCCTCAGAGAATACAATTTCTTTCGCAGGAATAACTTGTTCACTAGGATTTAGCCTGATAAACATCTCCAAGCTTCTTCCAAAGATCCTTTGTAGTCTTCTCTTCATGGATATTCAAGAGCACTGAATTAGCCAAACAGAGTCTTATCAAACTCTTAGCTTTTCGATCTTTGAAATCCCAATCTTCTTGAGACATTGCTGTTGGTTTTGTACCAAGTATGGCATCCCATAAATCCCAATCTACAAGCATGTCCATTTTGAGTTTCCACAACTTGAAGTTATTGCCATTAAACTTCTCTATCTCAAACCTCCTAGATGTGCTCGCCATCTCTTTCTTGCAATAAAGATTTCAAAATCCTCTGCACAATCTCCCACTCAAACAAAGATCATCTCAAAAAAACCCTCTACCCAACAACTAGAACTAAAGGTGATCAGGCTCTGATACCAACTGAAAGGAAGCAAGGTATGTGGAAATGCTTCCTACACTGATGTACTGAGGAAAGATTTATGCAAATTTTTACTTTTACAGTTATAGATTAAGGTGCACATTAACAGAAAGATAATAACAACTTCCAAATGCAAAGACAAAACTCACAACACAAGATATACGTGGGGAAAACCCTTCTAGGTAAAAAACCCCACACTCCAAATCCGCCCAATATATTATTCAGGAATCAAGAAGATTACAATATACTTGCAGAGCAAGCTTTTACAGGAGTATATCCAACCAGAGATCCAGGAGGTAACTAGACATCTATAAGATTCTTCCACACAACCTCCATCTCCAGCTCCTGATATATAGGAGATGCAATACAGTAAACCGTCAACGGTAATTACAAAACCATGAACTAAAAACACCCAAAAGTGGCACCCAAATTATCTCCAATCAAAGATGCCTTGCGATGTGCCCAAACACACACCAACACGTGTAACTCACCCCTTTACATCTCTTTTATGTGTCCAACATGTTTTTACATTTCCCAAAAATAGGAGGTCCAACTTCCGGAGGTCATAACTTTTGATCCGGGTGTCCGATTGACAAACTGTTTGATGTGTTGGAAAGCTCGTGAAGAGATCTATTACCCTGTAACCCACTTCATTGGTTACGATAATTTTTGAGACATTTAGAGAAGTTTTGATTATGACAATTGAGCTCAATTTTTTTTTTCGGCAGTTTCAAAAAATAGAAACTTAAATATCTCGCAATCCAAATATGATCTTGAGTCGAAACTCACCTGAAATGTTTATTTAGCTGTTCCACACCTTCTAGGAAAATTTTATGTCAATCCGAGATCAAATGTGAAGTTACTAAAAATAGTAAGTCCCGCCATTTTTAGCCCTTTTAGAAACTTTGAAAGTTCTAGATCATTCTCCAAGATAAAGGGTATTCGAAAAGACCAAAATTGGGAAGAATAGTAATCTTTAAAAGTTGCAAGGTTGAGACACTTTTCCTAACAATCATTTGGGAGATTTCCTTAGTTCCTTAGGATATAATTTTCAACCTCAATAGTAGCACTATGGAAGGATTTGAGTATGTGCAACCTAGTCAAGGTGTTAATGAAGTTGTGTGCAAATATTTGAGTGTTTAAATCATAAACTCTAGGATAATGTGAAGTTATGATGGTGTGTGCAAATGATGTAGGGAAAATGGGTAGTGAGGACCACAAAAAATGATTATGGAGAGGGTAGGGATGGAAAAGGATTTAATACTTACATAATGAAGGCTATGGTGAGGGTTTGAAGCTAGGGTATCAAGAGAGGAAAGAGGAAATGGGAAAAAATATGGATTTCAAAGGGGAAATGGGAGGATCAAATGAGAAGAATGAATGGAGAGATATATCAAGAAAACCATGGCTTTCCTAGCTCTATTGGCTCTGAATATGCAATCTTAGAGATGTACCTTGTTGCCTTATACAAAAATGGAGTTCTCTTGATTAATTGGAAGTGCATTGATGCTTGAGTTAGTGTATGAGAGCTTTATAATGTTCTTGTTATAAAATGAGGGAAAATTAGGGTTACAGAAAAAAAATTTATGAAATGACCATTGAAAACACAACAATAATTAGGGTTAAAATAGTCATCGAGTCAAAACTCAAAATTTTAACATAGACACGAGTATAAGCCAACACTATTAATTGGACATGAGCATAAGCCAACTCTTGTGTCTTGATAGAATCAGTTGTTCAAGCTTTAAGGGATGATTGGGGAGGGGTTCCTAAGGTTAGTTCTCCATTTTTCAAATTTTAATGATAAAGAAAAAATTGAGAAAGCATGTCAAAGGATGCCTAAACATGACTAGGGATATTTAAACTAAACATGAATGAAAAAACCTAAGGTGAAAGTTGCAAAGTAGAGAATTTTTGACCTTACAACTTCATTTTATTCTCTTGCTTCATACCTTTTGGGTAAATTATGGGATGATGAATGTTTCTCCTTTCTTCTTCCTATAATTGATGTTACTAGTACATTCTAGATTCTTCCTCACCAAAAGGATCATGTTCCTCTCTTGATTATCTCTATTTTAATGCCTTTATTGAGTCTTCCCTAAGTGATGATTTGAATCATATCCCTTTTGATGTGTATTCTACTCTTGAGCCTCCTATCACTTCTACCTCCTACCATGCTATACATTTTGCTTATGTTTATTTGACCTCTCTTCCTTTCTAGTGGAAACTATTATCTTGAGGACCCTATTACACATGATCATCTTTTTGCACGCTTTTTGAATATTATGTTAGATGATTTACATTATGAAGTTGACATTGATGCTTCTCTTTATGCCTCTTTCTCTACTATTTATCTTGATGTATTTGAGCTACCCCTCAAAACATGGAGCCACCTTTATCCACTTTCCATCCTATATCACCCTCCACGTGAGACCTTGTTACCTCCCCCCTCCTATTGTTATAAATTCTATCCCACGTGTTCCTACAAATTTTGTACCTATGCCTCCATAAGAGATCTTGTTACCTCCTTATGAGATACCTCCTCCCTCTTCCCTCCCCATGTTGCAAATCCCTACCTATATGCTACTTCATCTTCCTTTTCTCTTGATTGGACTTATGTATATACTAAACTTAAAGAGATAGATATACAATTGGACTGTTGCAAGGTGTACGCCCTTGGTCTCCTTGTGTTGTGTAGTGCAGCACTTGGGTTCGTGACAAGATTTAACCACCTCCCCTAGACTCATTAACTCTGGTGATTGTATCGGGCATTAATAGATTGATCTTTTGGTGCAACAGAAACTATATTTGCAACAATTGGTATCAGAACCAAGGTCACGGGTTTGAACCCCTCGCTTGTGTTGGGGGGATTGTTGCAAGGTGTGTGCCCTTGGTCTCCTTGTGTTGTGCAGCGCAGTGCTTGGGTTCATGACAAGGCTTAACCACCTCCCATGGATTCATTAACTTTGGCGGTTGTATTAGGCATTAATAGGTCAATCTTTTGGTGCAATGACAACCGTCTTTGCAACATGGACATCCTCAATTTTACTAACACTTTCTATTTCACACCTCCATGATTACTTTATCCCTTATCTTCTATAATTCTCACATGTCTTTTGTATAATGGTCATGAGGATCCTATTCATCATGTGCAAAAAATCTATACTTCATGCTTAACCTACACATGTAATGATCTTGTCTTGGTAAAATTCTTTCCTAGTACCTTAATAGATTATGTTTTGGATTGGTTCTACACATTATCCCCTAGTTTCCTACACTTTTTTGTTGATCTTGTGCACATAGTCACACTCCATATTTTGTATAACATGGATCCTAAAGTAACTCTTACAAAAATAATGCACTACAACAATATTCTAATGAACTGTTAAGGATTTTACCTCCCATTTCTTTTCTTTTCTTGTCCACATGGGATTCCAACCTCTCGATTCTCTTCTCCAAACTCTCTTTCCAGATAACCTCTTGCCAAATATCTAAGAGAAAAATTCTATTGGCATACAAGCTTCTCTTTTTTATTTAGTCTCCTAGTCATCCAAGTTGAAAAATAGTTACTTGCACATGTTGGTATCCCTCCTCATAAGGAGCCCCCTTGTGAACCTTCTTAAAGCAACCCTTCTCCTATTTCTTAATACAAGTAAGGAAAAATAACTTTCACATGCCTTGCTAATCCTCTTGAGCACATCTTATCAATTCCCCTACAATCTAAACTACTCACTCTTCCCCCCCTCCACATTCATGAAGCCTCTTAAACAAGGTTGTTCATTACTTCTTTCTTTTGCATACATAGGAAGCTAGGCCATTCTACCAATCAATTCTGAGCTCTAAAGCATAAAATATAAGACCTTATTAATGAGGGTGCCATCACCATCTCTCCTTATGATGCCCCTTCCACTTATTCTTGTGATGATTATACTCAATTTGTAGGTGAACCTAAGACAACACATGACATACATTTCACCTATGATGCACATGATAATGATCATGATCCTCTTGATATGATTAAACATAATCACCCTTCTATTGCATATCATGTCTTTCCTTCTCCCACAACTTCCCCTTATTTACTTGTTAATGTGGCATCTATTTGCTTTCTTTAGGATCCCCGTCAACCCCTTTTGGCTAGTCCTTCTTATACCAGGTCCATATTACTTTTATCCTTACTTCTACATATATTACAATTGTGGAGCTTGTTCCCTCCTTTGACACTTCACATAAGCCCACTACGTATAGTCCTCCTCTGTCTACGATATTCACCAAAGAATCACCTCACCCTTTAGAGCTCCCTTCATATGCTTCTCTTTCTTGCATGATATAGTTGACCAAATTCCCAACATAAGCTTTTGGACACCTTGATCACCTTGGTGAGGGCTATTTCACCTCTATTATTAGTTGGTATCACTTTACCATATGTCCTTTTATTTTTGTACATCCTTTTATTGATGCATTTTGTGATGTTCTATAGGTTTTCCATCCTTCTTTTGGTTCTTCAATTCTTTTATGTGCATTTATTGCTCTTCCTACACATCTTTACCTCTACCTTTCTCACCCAATATTCTATGTACTTGTGTGTTCTGCTTCCTCTATTTGTCTCTCCTCTTTCATGTGATATCTTCATTATATTTTTATGCTTATTTGTGCCTTCCTCTTCATGTTATTTTGGGGACAATGCAAAGTACTATGGCATCTCTTACCTTTTCATGTTGACCCAAACTTGTCATGCTTATTTCCACCCTATTTGTTGTATTTAGCCTCTTTAAGCTTACTTCTTCCCTTGTATTGTTGTTTTATTCCTATTAGGGGTGATGCCATACATTATTCATAATCATGGTGCCTTACCACCCATTACATTTTCTTGAATCAATACACATATATCCCTTTGCATTGTTATGATTTCTATCTCTATTTAGATATTTACATACTCCTTGTTACACATTGTGCCTAATATCCTACTTTTCCACAACCTGACATTTCCTTGATTCATATATTCTTTGATTGTTGCATGCCTAACCTACATTTGCCTTTCCCTTGGGAGCAACCCCATTATTACTTGTTGGGGGCATCATTTCACTCTACAACCCCCTTGCATCCCTAATCATTATAATTCCTTATTTCTAGGTTCCTAGCTCAACCTTCCATATCCTTTCTATTGGCTTCTACCATCGGGGTAACTTTGTGATCACATTTTTGGGTGAAAACCCCCCTACACTTTGATTCCTATTGTTACTCATACTATATCTCACACATTACACCTTGGCATTAAGTATATCCTATTCTATTCTCATTGTTACCTTCTTTGTACTCCTTAAATTTAATGTATCCCTTTACATGCACTCAATTTAAGGGGGCCATACACTATACTACTTTAACTTATTGATTAGTGTCCATTTGTGGTATTTTGTTTTTGATGGATTTGGCATTGCCCTGTACCTTGTATATTTTGGCATGGCTTGACCCTCTTGTTATATTTACATTACGTTTCTAGTGACTAAGAAATAACCACGCTACTTTATCAAGGCGGCTCCTACACAACCAACCCTATGCCAAGGTGGCCTCTTCACAGTTATGCCTCTCTCCTTATACCACGTCTATTCTAAATGTTCCCTCTCTCTTTCTAGGTTCAGTAAAGTAGATGATAGATGCTAGTGTGCAATGCTATTTGATTTTTTATATGTTTTTATTTCTTGTATAATGAACAATAGCCATTGTGGGTGACTTGCATATCTAGAACATAAGTTGGAGTATAGAAGAAAGTGAAAGAATCCATTAAACATGGGTGAGCCTCCATATCCTTTGTATAAGTCAATTATATTTAGGTCGATGTATTTACTTGAATGTACTTTCTCACCTTGTTTTTAAATCTCCCTAAAGTGGGGGTAAAATGTAAGGTAAAAATTTACCTACTTTGTAATTCTCACCTTATGTTTTTGTACTCATTTTTATTTCCCTTCTTTAGACATGCTTAGGTCACATTTAGTCTATTTATTCAATTTTAAACCCATTTATAGTGAGTTATGCACATGTGAATAGTCATCATTTTCTATTGCCAACCTAACCTTGAAATATTAGCTCCTCATTCCTCAAGGACACCAACGTCCATCTTTAGTGTTAGAGTCCAGAAGACACTAATATCCCTAATGTTGGTGTCCACAATTCAAAATTTAAAACTCAAATTCCTGAACCTTTGAATTCCTAATTGTTTTCCTAGTTAGTTTTCCAACAGACACTTGAACTAAAAACACTCTATCTATGTACTTAAAAACCCCAATTCAAAAACAACATATTCGTGCTGTACTCTTCTAAAAACATTCCTAGGATGTTCATAGTTCTTCAGATGCTCCTCTTCTTCCAACACTCCTCCATGGTTTCAAACCTATAAATATTACATTATTGAAACATAACCTTAATCTCTCTCTTTCCTCCATCATAGAATCCATGTATCACTCCAAAATCCTCCTCTACACTCACTACATGTTTCCCTCCCAATATATCCCATACATATCCTCATTGGTGCAAACATCTTCTCCTAAAATCCACCATTGTTGGAGAACTCAAAGCTCCCTTAAATCAAACCCTAGGCTCACTAGATATTTCCATCTTCCTATATCCTCCATTATACAAACACACACTACTTTAGCACTAGACATCCTCCTAGGGTTTTGGTAGGTGCAAAAACTTGTATGCATATATTATTAGTATGAACATGAATATAAAATTTTGTATTTAAGTTAATTGATATATTATATTTTTACATATTATATTGACTTTTAATTAATGCTAAGAGGTGTTCTATAGTGGCATCGAGGAGTCTCATGTCGTGATCATGTAAATAAAACCCCTTAACTTAAATTTGAGAGCCATTTACAAGTCAAATAAGTAATAGCAATAATTTTCAATATTTTTCTATAGCCTTCACACAACAATGTGGGAATACAAAGAGCAATGACATTCCCTATGTTGGAATCTTACATACAAATACAAATTCAATATGAATGTTCACTACATGTAATTGTAGAAACAACATTAAGAGCGGTGAACCAGTTTGCTTCTATGCCATGGTGTTGGTGATGACAACATGAGGGAACTAGAGAGGGGGGTTGAAGCTGGAGGGCTTGGTCATGTGGGGAATTGTGGCCTTGAGCCTTGCATTGGCCGAGATAGCTCTAGTGGACACTAGCATCTAAAAGGGGGAATATATCTATAATGAGATACCAGAAGAAGGATGTTGGAATGGAGGCATCGACATGGGTGATGAAACAATGGTGGAGGCAAAGTTAAGAGTGCATGTGGCAATGGTAATTGTTGCAAGAGTGATGATACATTGTTTTAGTTGGAAAGATGAGAAGGAGATAGAGTTCATAGTTGATAGATTGGGATTGGGACCCACACACATGCAATTAAAGTTTGATATTAACTTTTGATTAATATTAAAGCTTAATTCTTATATTAAATAATCCTGTGAGAAATATTGAAGTGATTTTTAATAAATTCAAGGTTGGGGTGAAGAAAGGATAGTAAGAATAAAATCAAATATTAAAGCCTTTGGCTTAATATAAGATTTGATTTTAAGTACAAAAGAAGAGGTAGGTTATGGGTGAAATGTAAATACGTGAAAAATTTCAACATTGAATTTGATCTTAATTACACCAACCTAATCTATAGTGGCAATGGGGGGTGAAAGAAAAATTATGTAGAGCCAACATTTATTTTTTAAATATAAAGACATCAAAATTTTAAAATATATTAATATGAAATTATTAAAAAGTAACTTATAAGTATATAATACTTACTACGCTTTTTAAAAGCATAAAAAATAAAAAAAGAATAAATGGTATTTTTTTAAAAGTAAAACTAAAAATTACATACCAAAGTAAAACGAGTGTATTACCAATTTTTTTTTTTCAAATAAAATAACTCTTAAATTAAAATTAAAATTTATGTGTCCATGTATGTGTTTAATAGGATGAGTGTGAGATCATCATGGACCAAACAATACCTCTAATGACAATGAAAATGCTAAAAAATAGACTTAAGCAACTTCATGTGAAAATTTGAATGGATTATCTACATAATTTAAAAAATATGTAGGAATAATGTTTTTAGAAAATTGAATTCAATTTATGGGCTACTTTTTTTTTTTGAAAAATATTAGATTAGTTTGGTGAAAATTGGATATTTCAATGCTCGACACTACTTAAATTTTAAAAAAAGAAACAAAAAGTAGGTGTCAGCCAACATAAGTATGAGTAAAAATAATATTTTTTTAATCTTTACATATACACCCATATGTGATGCATATTTTGTGAATTTTTTCTTAGTAAATAATTAGTTATAATTTTTTACTATGACTTTTTTAAAATATTAAAAAGTAATTTTCCAGCCAACCTACCCTAGTCAAAAAAATATTAAAAAGTAATTTTCTAGCCAACCTGCCCTAGTAAAAAAAATATGAAATTCAATTTTTTTAGACGTGTAGCCAGTGAAATGTAGAGTGCGACTCATCTTTGAGATTTGAAAAAGATGAAATTGTGTCTAAAATTCAATTTTTTTAGACGTGTAGCCAGTGAAACGTAGAGTGCGACTCATCTTTGAGATTTGAAAAAGATGAAATTGTGTCTATCACGAATTCAGACATAGTTTAGGTAGAAAATTATTAATAATTATCTATTAAAATTAAAATAAGACATTTATTATGTTTTTAGAATATTGATAGTTTCCCAAATATACCCTTTTCATTTTATCAAATTTGGATTAAAAAAGTCTGTGAGCATCAAGGGTGAAGTCAAGAAAAAATTGTGAAAACATCCCAACTCTTCATTTGCGTGGGAAAGGAAGGTTTGGATTCCAAAACCTAATTCCCATGCATTTTTTTGGGGGGGGGGAATTTTAAAACCAAAATGGATATTTGTTTCTTAAAAATAGATGTCTATTTCCAAGAAACAAATATCCATTTTTCCCATGCAATTCGTAGCAAAAATTAAAAAAAAAGGATTTAGAAAATGGATATCCATTTTGGAATTAAACTAAAATCCATTTTGTTTCCACTTACCAAGCCAAAATTTGAGCCTAAAAAAGAGTTTTATAATTTTGACTAACACTTTCACACGATTTTTCCTCCATTGCCACTATTTGGCCAATGATGATCTCGCACTCACCCAACAAATAAAATAAAATAGTTTAAAATAAAATGAAATAACTCTTAAGTAAACAAAATACCTCAAGACTAATATCTCTTGACGCTTTTTAGATAGATGTATTTAAGATAACTATACTAGTATTATCTTCTACTAATGTGTTATAACATAATATAGTCCATGAAATCTTTAACCTCAATATAAAGAGGGCATAGGTTCAAAATGACAAAGTTCATATTTAATGGAATATTAGGACCAGGGAATTGATTGTTGAATTTATTTTCCTTGAACTGTGTGAAGTTAGTTAATTGGTTGGAGAAGATAGTGATACTATAGTAAAACTAACATCTGGATTTGTTACTTGAATCTAACCTAGGTTACATTGTGGGTTCATAACCCACAGATCCCAAGATCATTTTCACCTCTTAAACTTAGGACAATATGATGCTATTGTTGGAATGAGTTGGTTGTTACAAAACAATACTTTAATGGGATGTGAAATTAAATAGTTTCTCTTAGGTTCAAACATGGTGACATGCTAGATTTTATAGAGGGAGGGATAACCTCTAAAAATTAAAAGCATTTTTGGATTGCAAATTTGTATGAATCCTTTTCTATTACATACACAATCTAACAATATCGAATATCAATAGGTCTCTGAGAATGCTACTAATTTTATGGCACATACACATATTGGTAAAGATTTTACAAAATTAAAACATAACGGTTCCTCTTCCCAATGCCTAGGGATACACTTATGGGACATGTTTCACAATATTTCCTCTTATTGCGCACCTCCAATCATTTCATTTTATAAGGAAATCTCCAACAATTACTATTATGTTCCACTTTATTTTTTAGATTTCCTACATGGTCATAAAAGTGAGGGTATCCTCATTGTTCTAGCCAAATCTTCATCCAAAAATTTAATTAAAAAAATCTCCATCCTTAAATTAGATTGAAGTTTAATTAGCCTAGTTACTTAAAATAAGGAAATGTTAGACCTAACATTTCTCAATGAAGTGCTCTATGGGTGGTAATTGTTTGCTATTATTCTATTGTTGCTTAAGATGCCTTGTGAGATTCTTTCTACCATATTTTGTTTTATTATACTTTGTTATTAGACTTGATCAACCCAATAACCTTGTACGTGTGCCTTGTGAATTATTGTATAAGATTGAGATCCTTGGAATGTTAATCATATCATTGATTACTTGAGTCTATGACAAGGTGATGTATGTTGGAATTCTCTATGTGACAAGTTTAGGTATTATAAACATCCTATTGTATTACATTAAATTGATGTTTGAGTGACTATTTGAAATGATATGAACTTTGGTTAGGGGTAATTGTGTATTTGTTGTTATTAAAATTATGAGAGAATATTATCAACCAATTAAGTCAAATATGTTGTGTGATTTAAATTATCCTTGTGATAGAATCCTATTTAAAAGTTATAGTTAGGGTTCATTATTTGGACAAACTTTTTTGGGTTTAAAGATTATGAGTTCTTAAACTTGTATTTTAGTCAACTTTAGAAGAGGGATTTTTTTATTATCAAAATCTAATGAAATTGTAACTAATCTACATGATTTCCCTTTTGATTGAAGATGATTTTTTAATCTTATGAGTATAGAAAAATTGTACTTGGTATAGCAAGAGAGGATAGTCATGTGGTCCAAAATGCATGTTTATCATCTTAGAATGTAGTTTGAGTATGTAGATCTACAATTGATGATGAATGACCACATATTATGGGATATGCATGTCATTCACTAAGTAATTGTTATATAATCATAGGATAATACTTTTGTTAGGAAATAGGTGTGTTGTACACCTTACATAAAAATGAATTATTTAAATTATGTAAAATTAATATTTATTTGTGGTGCATCTTAAGTGATGTGTTTAGCCACATTAAATATTTATTTGGGTGCCACTTGTAAAAGTTGTAGGTAACATTGGGTTAGTTATTTTATGTGTGTGAGACATAGAATAATTAATTAATTATTTGGGAAATTATTTAATATTGGGAAAAACGAAAACTTAGTACCAATAATTAGATGGGGGGTCAATGGTTTTGTATACTCATGGTTTTGGGATACATGGTTTTACCATACTACATCTTGTATTTGTGTGAGCTTATTTCTATAAAAGCAAGCACACGAGTAGTTGTTGGGGTTGGCTTGCTGGATAATTGACTATCATTGTATTGAGCTTCTCTTGTAGGTTGCATATGTGAGGAGAGGAAGCATGGATTGGGATGTGTGGTTACATGATTCTCATTTGCTTGTTCACATGGAGTACAATTAGGGAGCTTGATGATTCAAAAGTATTCATGAAGGCTATGTATTGTCATATTTGTTAATGAGATAATACAATAGGTGTGGATGCTTTTGGAGGCTAGGGTTTTCCCCCATGGAGGGTTTACCCAGGGTATATCTTGTGTGCATGTTGATGGTATGTTTGCCTATTCTTTTGCATATGGATTTTTGAATACTTGTTTGCATATTAATCTCTCATAGGGTTATGTGAAAATTGTCTTATGGTTGCATATTTTCCCTTCATTTGGTATCAGAGCTTGGTTTCCATGGTTGTGAGAGGAGATATCCCTGGTTTTGTAACCCATGCTATGAGTGGATTTTGTGTATAATTGAATCCATGGCTTTGCAAGAAAGGAATGAAGGTAGTTTCAAGTTTATAGGGGTGTTTGCAGACTTGGGTTCTTGTAGATCTGGGGTTTCATGGAATTTTGGTTGATGGGTTTTCAGTTAGGGCTCTTTGTGAGGGGGTTTTGGAGTTGAGATTCACAAGAGGCCTCCTAGACAAAAACATACCTCACCATTGAGTCCAAAAGGACCAAAACTTATGAATCCATATAAAAATCAACTATGTTTGGTGTCGAAAATTTTTTGGCCATTTTCGAGCCATGGAGAATCTTGCAGAAAAAGATTTTGTACAATATGGAATCCATACTATCGTATATTTCATACCATATGGTGTAGGTCACCAAGGGGGTCACAAAAAATTTTTCATCACCTGAAAGAAAGATTTTTTTTAAAGTCTATAGATATTTTATTTTAATAATATAATAAAAATTTGAAAGACGGAGGGCCGCCTAGGGGGTTCGCGCCCTTGATCACCTCGGCAACCAATTCCCAAGCCTAGGGGGCTATGGCCTAGGGTCCAACCCCTGGTTGGGTGACTGCCCAACGAGCAGTCACGCCCAACCCGTAGGGGCTTAGCCTTGCGGGTGGTGGGCGGGTTGCACTGCCAGTGGGCCACCACCCGACCACCCGACCACCCTTCAGCCGCCAACCACCCACTTTTGCCACCAAACAACAGGCTGTGTGTCTCCAGGGCACCACTTCCACTGGCCAACCACTGACAGAGCAACCCACAAGTCACCAGAGAGCCATCAGGTTATTGCCTATAAGCACAATTGGGTAGATTTTTTTCGAGAGGCATAACTTTTACCCAACATGTCAGATTTTCAACTTCTTTTAGTCAATGGAAAACTCTTTCCGAGTACTATGTTGTGGTGTCATATATTTTTCCATATTTTTATGTTTTGGATAGAAAATTCCATTTGGAGGCTAGGTTTGCATTTTATGCTTGGACGAGCCATATCTTATGCATATGATGTCCGATTTTGGATTCTTATAGGCAATGGAAAGAATTTTCTAAGCACTACGCAATAGATTAGGTTTAGATATGTTGTTATGTGATTTTTTCACTTGAATTTCTATTTGATCTATTTGTTGGTTCCTTTTGACTATGGTATTTTGTGAGTTTGTGGCAAATTGAATATGAGGTGATTTGGTGTTTGAGTCATGGAAAACTTACATGTTTATCTCTAATTATACTTAGTTGACATGATCACCAATGTATGGTGGAATCTGTATGTTGCATTATGAGATCTACAAGTTGTGCAGTGTTGTAGGTTGTCTATACTTACATGTTGCATATATAGCTTAGATGTGGGTTGTCTATACCCATAGATATTCAATGTTTATGCCGATTCTATTTGGTTGGCCTGGTTTGGTCACCTAATTTATTGGTATGTTTATCATTATGAGATAGCAAGAGATGGTGTTACCTGATATTGTTGTGTTATGGGACATGCACTTGTTGACTATATGGTATAGTTGTGGAGACTCGGTGGGAGTTTGATGTAGGTAGATTGGGTGGTGATCATGGTGTCATGGAGGTTCCTTGTTTGGTTGGGACTTTGGCATGATGTGGTTGTTATACAGATGCATTGTTGGTGGTGTCAGATTGATTCTTGGTTTACAGGTGGTTGTTTATCTTCTTTTTTTTGGAGATTATGGTTTACTCAACCTTGTGGGAGTTGTTGATGTTGCAGTGTAATTCTTTGATTGTGTTGGGGACATGGATGATCTTTGTTTAGTAGATGGTTATCATGATGCCATGTGTAGCTCGATATCACGATTTAGTGGGAGCTTTGGTAATGATGTGGATTCATCACTTGGTGATGGATGATCTTCTATAGTGGTTGTTGGTGTCATGGAGGAGCTCTTGGATCTTGTTTCTTCTATACAGTGAGAGTTCTTTGACATCTTGATTTCTAATGATAGAGGATGATTATCTTCATGTGATTTGGAGATGTTGACATCTTGGTACCATGGAGGACTCTTGGAGTCTTTGGTTGAGGTGTTGATTATGATTTTTTAGTCTTGACAGGTGATCCTTGTTTAAAAGATGGATGTTATTGTGCCATGGTGGACTCTTGATTCTAGATTAGAGTTTTGGCATGATGCAGGTGCTCTTTGGAGCAGGATATGTTCTTTTGAGACATATGATCTTTCTTTGAGGAGATGATTAGATCATGATGTCATGATGTGTTCCTAGGTTATGCAGATGTGCAATGGGATCTTTGGCAATGATCTTGTTGGTTCTCTTGGTATTGAGTATATTGGTCATGTGCTTGAGAGCTTCATGATAGTGTGGTATTGCATTTGGATTTTAGCATGGATTGATCAGTTGTAGGTGCTCATGGATACTTGGGGACTTGGGTGAGGCTAGAGGTCTCTTGTTTCTTGGAGATCGTGTGTTGAGATGGTTACTCTTTGATGAGATTTCAATAGCAAGACCAAGGACCCTACACCTAGGTTGGACATGAGTTCAACATGGACCTATTGAGGAGATTGTTCTCGGAGAGAGAGTCATTGAGGCTTGGTGCATCTTGGAGGAGCAATCTCATTCCCCACTCTTGGTCCTCTCGGAGGTGAATGATTTGATAGGTATTGTCCACCTATTTTTCAAATGCATTCTTTATTTTTGTCTTGTCTTCTCATGTATGATTGAGTCTTGAGCTATGGATGTTAGTTCTGAGGACTTGTTTGAGGAGTAGATGCATGGTTATGATTTGTTGTCTCCTTATGTTTGATCTTGATTTGTTTTGAGGTCATTGTGTATAAAGGAGATGGTTAGTGGCTTTGAGCATATTCCTTGTTTAGGGAATGGTGGTTTGTTCAATCTTCCTTTGGTTTGAGAGGATTACATCTTGATTAGTTGAATGTTGAGGAGGCTTCTTGATTTTGGGTTTTAGGAAGGAGATCATACTTTTTATAGCTATATCACATTGGTGTTGGTAGAAGGTCATATTTTTGATTTGCAGGTTCTCTCTTGTTGGTGTAATGCTTCTTCCTAGATGTTTGTGTTCACATCACATTGAAGTTGAGGTTTGTATGGAGCCATTGTGAGACTCTTTGATCTCTTTCTCTTATTATGTGGAGGATTTGGGAAAGGTATGGACTTGAGGTGAGAGTTATGTTGCATCTATTTTAGATTTCAGGTTTTACATATCATTGTGTGTGTTCTTTGACATTATGTGATAGAGGATTTAGCCACATCTTCTATGTGAGGGCTATTGGTGGATCTTTAGATGCCTTGATCTATTTCATATTTGACATTGCCCATGCAATGGGAGTTCCAGGATGTATATGTGTCATTTTTTGGATGTTCTCATCATACTGCGATGTTGAGAGTCTTGAGGTTTGTTATCACATGTTTATGTGTTGTTACCTTGGAGAACTTCTTTACGCAAGATAGAGTATATACAGGGACTTGTGATCATTATGGTTTGGGTTGGATATGTTGATGGCATAAGGTCTACTTGTTATGATTGGTATACCTTGGAGGTATGGATGGTTGGATGTGCTAGCATATGTTGTGGATGTTATTTCCAATCATGTGGGTTTTTTCCTTTGATAGCATCTTGGAGCCTTTGTTACCATTGGATTTGGTGTTTGTGTTTGGATAGTGGTTGATGCAGGTTTCTTGATTCTATGTGACAGGTTAGTGTGACATCTCTTTGGAGGATCTCATCTTTCATGGTTTGGCATGATGGAGGATGAGAGGGTTCTTGTTTGAGATGGTGGTCACCTTGATTATTGTTGCAGGTATCTTGATGGAACACATGGAGCACATGGATGTTTACATGGTACATGTTGGGCATATGGATTGTTTCTTTGATGTTTGAGTTTACTTTGATCGACCCTTATGCGGGAGAATGTTAGGAAATAGGTGTGTTGTACACCTTACATAAAAATGAATTATTTAAATTATGTAAAATTAATATTTATTTGTGGTGCATATTAAGTGATGTGTTTAGCCACATTAAATATTTATTTGGGTGCCACTTGTAAAAGGTGTATGTAACATTGGGTTAGTTATTTTATGTGTGTGGGACACATAAAATAATTAATTATTTATTTAGGAATTTATTTAATATTGGGAAAAAGGGAAAAATTAGTACCAATAATTAAATGAGGGGTCAACGGTTTTGTATACTCATGGTTTTGGGATACATGGTTTTACCATACTACATCTTGTATTTGTGTGAGCTTATTTCTATAAAAGCAAACACATGAGTAGTTGTTGGGGTTGAATTGTTGGATAGTTGGTTGTCATCTTATTGAGCTTCTCTTGTAGGTTGCATATGTGAGGAGAGGAGCATGGATTGGGATACATGTGGTTACATGATTCTCATTTGCTTGTTCACATGGAGTGTAAATAGGGATCTTGATGATTCCGAAGTATTCATGAAGCTTCTCTTGTAGGTTGCATATGTGAGGAGAGGAGCATGGATTGGGATACACGTGGTTACATGATTCTCATTTGCTTGTTCACATGGAGTGTAATTAGGGATATTGATGATTCAGAAGTATTCATGGAGGCTGTGTATTGTAATCTTTGTTCATGAGATAATACAATGGGTGTGGATGCTTTTGGAGGTTGGGTTTTTCCCTCACGGAGGGTTTTCCCAGGGCATATATTGTGTCATCTTGATGGTATGTTTTCCTATTATTTTTCATATGGATTTTTGAATACTTGTTTGCATATTAATATCTCATAGAAGGGTGATCCCACAATATTGAGTCCCAAACTTGGGCTATCCTGATTTTGGTCTAAAATCACATATTTTTTTTAAATATTAATAGTTTAAGCCTTGAGGGGTTCCATCTAAAGGGGTTTAATTGACAGGGGTTAGATAAAAGCCCCTTAGACCAAAGCCCCTTGGAAAGAACCCCCAAGTCTTAAATCAAAGTCTCGATAGAGTCTCCTCTGCACCTATCAAAATGCTGACAAAAAACTAATTTTGCTTTACCTATTGGGGGATCAAATGAAGTCGTTTAGAAATTCTATTTTGTAAGAATGTAGCCCTTAGTATACGATTTCTTAAAAGTATGACTTTGAACATATTTATTTGATTATTATATTTATTTTCTATTTTCTAGTAAACATAGGTTTTCCATCGAACATCAAGGTCTCTATTCCACACATGCGAAAAAATTAAAAAATAGATAAATTTTTTTAAATAATATATGCACACTACGTATTGATGTCCTTGTTTCAACAAAATAATAATAATTTGGATACATACAGAAAAAGTTATGTTGTATGGTATAAACATATGTCTGAATTATAATTAATCTCTCTTCAAAAATTAATAAAAAATATATGCAACAAAAAATTATGAAAAAATATTTACACAGTAGATATTGGTGTTATAAATCTATGTTTAAAATTTTATAATTTGATCCTTTCTATAAAAAAAGTTGTGAAGTATGGTATAAATGTCACTTTTAAAAAATACTGTTAACTATAAAAAATAAGTTATTAAAAGTTATGTAAAAAATCACAAATTATTTCTTAATTTTTTTAAAAAATACATTTAGAATCTACACACAAAATCTCAAAAATCACTAGGTCATATCATCTTCAAATTCTTAATGGTTTAGTTGCTATAGGTGTCAGAAAGTTAAAATTTGGTTAAAAATGCTGATTTCAATGTCCTACTTTCGCCAAAAAAGTGGGACTGTGGGATCACCCAGGATTATGTGGAAATTGTCTTTATGGTTGAATATTTTCCCTTCAACTCTTGTAAAATTTATGTTGAAGAAGAATAAAACATCTATATTAAAGATAAAGGGGTACACAAATGACCAAATTGAGAAAGTTAAATGATATTTACTTCCACAATTGCAAAAGAAATAATGTTTTTATGTGAGTTTCCTTGATAGTACATCTATAGTTCTAATCATGTCATTGATTAGCAATTGAAGTATTTTTGTTGAATTAATTGTGATTAAAATTAAGTATTAGTGAAAAAAATATACAAAATTTGAGAAATAAAATTATAGATGAAGTTAAATTGAAATGTATTCACTGTGATATTGTTTATTTCTATGAGGTACATTGTAATGTATCTTGAGCTACTGAGGACAACAATTGATTTATAAAAGGAGAATTGTTATGAGACTTTTTTCCCAAAGTGAAAAAGAAATTTATTCACCTCTTTGTTTAAAAAGAGATAAAAGTAAAAGTCATGTAAAATCCCTTAAGATTAAAAAGGGGTAAAAACTAAATTATGTCATTTCTATTTAATTACCTTTAGAAAAAGGCAATAGAAATAAGTGATTATCGAGATAGAATAGTTCAAAGAGATAAACCTAGGAAAATAATTAATTTAATGTTAATTATGATGTGAAAGGGTGTGATAGTTTGGAAGAAGGTGGTTTGGTGGATTATGGGAATTGGAGAAGAGGCATACAAGGTGTGTCCAACTCAAGGTATAGGATACACCTAGCATTGTCCTAGCTAGGGCTTTATGTTGAGTGATTTCTATATTGAGCATGTTTTACATGTGTTATGAATAAAACTATTCCTCCTAGAGTGTCCATAGCTAAGAGGGCCAAAACCACTAATATCTTCTTGGATAAGAGTAGCCTTTCCAAAGAATTGTCTCAAATATGTATTTGCACTCTCTTGATAAATGAATATTTTAAATAATGAATGCTATTTGATTGTTGGTTTAAATAATTAAACATTTATTGTATTGATCATGTTATCAAAATTCATTGGAAATATGTCTTTTGCAAATCTTAGAAATGGTTGAAATATAACTTAACTAATAAAATTAATTCCAAGAATTAAGCCCATCATAGGATCAAATGACCTTCACAATTAAAATGTTTGAAAATTTAAATTTAAAATTTTGTAGTAAGTAGCTATAGGGATCTTAGATCGACATTTTTACAAAACAAATAATGTATACCTTGATGGCCTAAAACTTTCTACTCATAAATTTCATTTCTTTGTTTGACTTCTCTCATTTTTTTCATATTTTTATGAATCAACTCTCCTTTGTATGACTTTGCCTCAGATGTAAGACAAAGTAGATGGAAAGTAGAGGTCAATAAGCATCTATCAAATGTCAAGTGTGTCTAAAGGGATGTTTGTATATTTTATGTAATAGGAATGGGATGTATATGTGACCCTATAGTGTTAACTCATGTATGAGATATATCTCTACCTTTTTGGGTGATTGGGGTTGGGGTGACAAAAGTTGATAAATCCACTCCCACTTCTCTACCTTGTAGAATATGTAAGTTTAGCTAGTAATGTATAAAAGAAATACGTTGTAGGAGTAGAAGAAATAATTATTATTATTATTTTTTTACCGAGAGGAATCGGTAGGCAGCGCAGCGACCCAGAGCTAGATTTAAACCACTGCAAGCAGGAGTCGAACTCACGACCTAGGTGAACTCACGACCTAGGTTGCATAAAGCGACAACCGAGACCGAGTGAGCCGACCCGCGGGGTCGTAGAAGAAATAATTATTTTCAATAATCCTAGAATCCATCAAATGAGTGTTCCATCAAAAAGTGACAAGTATCTATGTTGATGTGGCATATGATGGAAATGTGTTAATGCCAACTAGAACTTTATCAACATTACCAGTTTCCATAAAATAAAAGAAAAAATAACTCTATCAAAACGTTTCAAGCATTAATGAGATTAAACATACCAGACTCTAGAAATGTGATTTTTCACAATGTATAGCCTTACAAGATCTAGTAATTTCAAATTAAAATACGAGGTTGTGTGTCTATAAACACAAGAGGATTTTTTAAAAATACCTCACTTCTTGATGTGGTGTCCATCATAAATAAAGATCTTACTAGGAATGGAGGAATTGTAAGCAGTTGTAAAATCATCTAGTTTAGGTGAACATATTTTAGGTTCAAGCCCAACATTTTTGATACTCATCATCAATAATTTTCTTTCAAAACACTTAAAACCTATATATAGTTGAGAAAAATTAGATTAAGACAACTCAAACACTATATATAAACTAGCACTTGCACCCATAGGAGGTTCAAGGAACACGCCGATAGGAACGAGTTTAGAAAGATTCCCGGCGGTGAATTTTTTTTTACGGCGTGAGACAATTCCGAGCACTATAATGCTCACATATAAAAGCCTATCGGCTAATAACTAATAAATATTTGCATTTTGAAACTAAACACATCAAATTAAATTTTCAGATTCACGGAAGAGATGGTGTTCAAGGTAATGGAAGAGAAGAAGGTCAAGAAAGTGAAGATCAAGGTGACAGAGAAAAAGAAAAAGAAAATAACAAGTAGCTCAAGGAATTCTAAAGGTGGAAAATTGCCTCCTGGGTCTGGTGAAGGTCAGAAGTGGACAACTCTGCAGCACAATGGAGTAATTTTCCCTCCGCATTATAAGCCACATGGGGTTAAAATGCTTTACAATGGGAAGCCAGTTGATCTTTCTCCTGATGAAGAGGGGGTGAGGCCTTGTCGGTTTTGTATTTTTCTATTGTAACATGCAACCGTGTTACTGCTTTTTTTCTGAATTTTTGCACCAAGATATTTGTTTTTGGTATATATGGTTACATTGTTGTCCATAATCTTGTTCAATACTTTTAAGAATGTGCAGATTCTTCGCTGTTTTGGTTTTGTAGGTTGCCACTATGTTTGCTGTTATGAAAGACACGGATTATGCATCAAAGCCGAAATTCATAGAGAACTTTTGGAGTGATTGGAAGCAAGTTCTGGGGAAGAAACATGTCATCCAAAAGTTTGAACTGTGTGACTTTACACCAATTTATGAATGGCATCTCAGTGAAAAGGAAAAGAAGAAACAGATGAGCACAGAGTTGAGTTAAAACTTAATATGCTGCTTGGATTTTGTTAAGGTAGTTAAATAATATTGACAGAATTCGATAAGTCAATGTATAGTTGTGTTCTTTTTTGTAAGTCTATATTATGACTAAAAATTCTAATGATATTGCCCTGTTTTAGGATATTTATCATTTAGTTTATCACCTGTGCCTATATAGGCTGCAAAGTCGTATTCCCTTCCCTTTTTTCATAGCTCTCAGCTAGATGTTTGTGTTGGTAATTGATGCTCTGCAGCTTCGGTTACTGAAGTGCATCTATATTTAGAGGGAGTGGGTGCTGCATGCTTTATGCATGTCCAGCGTTCAAATCTTTTTTGGATTTTTGTTATTTTTAGCTGCAGGGCATGCTCTGCACAGCTGCATGTGATAGAGTAGTTTTTTATTAATATTTTGTGGTGTGTGGCTATATTTTTTGATATGCTGTATCCTTTGGTTTTCAGAGTGATCTCTGTTTTGCAGTTTTAGCAGACAGAATGTAGTGTATTACAGAGAACAGTGAATCCAGTAGTATATTTTGCATTGTGTAATTTCTGTCTTTGGCTCAATTCTAAACAATGTTGTGTGGAGATCTTTTGTGTCCATTGCTGTAAGTGGGTTTAATTATGTTTTTTCCAGATAGGATAAAAATTGTGAATTCATTTCTGAATCTTTAGTTTGTTGCTATTTTTTGTACAGCTTAGTGGAGTTTAGCAATTTCATAGCTAATGATACAAACAATATAAAATTACTAGAACCCTTTTGCAACATTATATTTTCCAAATTTATGCAAATATACAAGGGTTATAGTCGCTACATTAAGCAACTCTTTTCCATCTTATTCAATAAGAAGTTTGTTCCGAAGGTGTTCCACGAGGTAAGCCCTCAGACCCTCCTGCTGATGTGATCTTACCATCACAGAAATTTGATACTGCTTGTTTATGGTTAGAGCAGCATACTCTCATTGGTTATTTTGTAGGGAGAACTCCCCCTGAATCTATGCTCAAAGAATGGGTCCAAAAGGTTTGGGTCCCTCATGGGGTCCGCCTTGATATGGTCCAAAATCTGACCAAAGGCTTTTTTCTTTTCCGCTTTGCGGAAGTTAGCCATGTTTAAGCTATTTTGAACCATGGCCCTTGGTATGTTCAGTCTTCCCTGTTGGTCTTCCAACAGTGGATACGGGATTTTGTGGCCTCTGATGATACCAAACACAGAGTTCCTGTGTGGATTGAATTCCCTGGTTTGCCTTTGCCCTGTCTGCACTTCTTGCATGACATTGCCTCCTTTTTAGGAAGAGTTATTTGTGTTGAACCTGATAGGTTCTTTCAAGCACTCCCTCAAAAGCGTGTCTGTGTTGAGGTGGATCTTTCGAAAGACCTCAAAGAATTTATTGACATTCAAATTGGCCCCCTTCAGCACACCCAGAAAGTCACATACTTCAATTTGCCCAATACTTGCTATCGCTATCAGTCAGCAGAGCATAAAGTTAGGGATTGTCCTTTTGCTGTGCGTAGAACCCGGGCTTCTCTCAGGGAGACTGTTCAGGCACGCCCTGTAGCAAACCATGTAGCAACTATGCCCAAGGAGGTGGTTTCTAAACCAATGGACACTTGGGCTACTGTTACCAATCGCAAACACAAAGTGAAACCCTCTGCGAATGTTCTTAAACCCTCTGAAGCAGTTAAAGAGGTTTCAAAGCTTTCTGCGATTGGCGGGAAGGACACCAATAAAAGTCCTCTTGTGCTGCCTTCGTAGCAAGCATCACCGCCAAGGGCAAGAGCCCGAGCCCGTGTCAATTCTTCTGTGACGCCTCACATGCGCTCTCGTAGCCGTGAGCTTCTGAGGAGGGAGAAATTGTTCAAGAGCTTAAAAAACATCAAATCCCTCTCCAATTTGGGTCAAACCCCACCGACTTTCTTCAGAATAGTTTTGCTTCATTTGGAAGCCTGGATTCTGGGGAGATGGTGGAGAATTTTAAATGAATTTTCTCTCTTGGAATGTTAGAGGTCTCACTGACCTCTCTAGGAAGTACTCTGTTCGTGATGCTCTCCATCATTATGTTTCTCTTGATGTTCTATGCCTGCAAGAAGTTAAAGTTACAGGCTTTCTTTTGTCTTTGGCTTGCCGTTGTATTTGGCCAGCCAGTAAACTATTTTCCACCGCCCATGAGGCTGGAAAAGGTGGTGTAACTACTCTTTTGTCCCCTCGGTGGCATGATTCAGTGGTGGATCACGGGGTGGATCCCACCAACCGGTTAGTCTGGATGCTTCTTAATATTAATAATCACTCTTTTGGGATTATTAATGTTTATGCTTCAAATGATGCGTCAGAAAGATCTGCTTTGTGGCGGTGGATTGCGGATTCATTGCCTGTTGCCACGTGGCTTATTTGTGGAGATTTTAATATGGTTGAAACGACTACTGACAAGGATGTTGTTTTGCCTTTTCGGTGGCCAGCTGGAAAAAGAGAGGCGCGGTTCCATATGCGCAATAAATTGGGATTTTTTGATACCAATGTTGGCCGCCGTCACTCCAGTCCTTTCTGGCATACTTGGTGCAATTTTCGGGCTGGAACTGACAGGGTCTTTAAACGCCTTGATCGTGCTATGATTTCTGCGCAATCTTTTTTTAAATTCTCCTCATCATCCACCCTTCCTGTGCAACCATTAGTGGATGTGACGTTGTCAAATCACTTTCCAATTCAGTTTTCCATTGAGTGGCAGCTCACTCAGCCACGCGCCATGAAATCTCAATTTTTTCTTAACACGTCCTTGCTTGCTCATCAACCCACCTTGGCACACATTTCAGCTATTTGGAATTTAGAATGCCGGCCGTTGCATGCTACTAGCTGGATTAAGTGGTGGAATGATGCTATTACCCGCACAGCGAGGTTTCTTCGCATCTATGGCCGTCAGCTGGCCAATTTCAGGAGAAGGGCTTATGAAGCTACTGTCACTGCTTTGAAATTTGCTTCTGAGGCCTTGGCTGCTGAGCCTTTTTCTCCTTCTAAGCAAGTCCTTGTTGCCAATTTACGGCATCAAAAACAAATGGCTAACTGCCATGCTGCCAGAGGAGCACAACTTAAAGCCAGAATGCACTGGCTAAAAATTGGGGACCATGTTTCTAAGGAGTTCTTTCTTGCTCTTCGAGCCAAACATTCCTCACATGGTATTAAGCAAATCAAAGAGGACAATACTGTTCATACAGATCTGCTAGACATTCTCCAGGCTTTTGTAAGACATTATGAAAAAGTTTTCACTGCTCAAGATTACACTCCTGAGTGACAAATTGCTTTGCATGATTGTCTTGCTGTTGTTCCAAACAGGCTGTCCTCTGCCCAGACTCGCTTCTGTGATCAATTTTTGACCATTGAAGACCTTAAGGAAGCTGTCTGCTCTATGGCAAATGGGAAAGCACCTGGAATTGATGGCTTTCCTTGTGAGTTCTACAAAGCCCTTTGGGATTGTTTAGGAAAAGATTTACACAATGTCTACCTTGAAGCATTTCATTCCAATTCTTTAGGAAATATTATAAATCAAGGAAACATTAAGTTCATACCTAAAGCTGGTGATCCAGAGGATATCTGCAACTGGAGGCCCATTACCCTCCTCAATGTCTCCTACAAAATCATTGCTAAAGCCCTTTCGCTCAAACTCCGCAACTTGCTTCCTTTGATTGTCCGTCCTGAACAAACAAGCTTCGTTAAGTCCAGATATATATTAGATAATATCATTGTTGTTTGGGAGGGAATGGAATGGGCCCGAAAATCAAACCAAAAAGCAATTTTAAAAAAATAGATTTTGCTAAGGCTTATGATCGCATTGAATGGCACTTTATCCTTGCAGCATTAGGGTTTGGACCCTCTTTTATACAATCAGTGAAAATGCTCTTTTCAGATGCTTCTGCTTGCATCACTATCAATGGCCAACAGTCTCATACTTTTGGCCTTTGTAGAGCAATCCGCCAAGGTTGCCCTATTGCCCCAAGTCTGTATGTTCTTGCAACGGAAGGTTTTGGTTATCTTCTTGCTCATTCAGTTTCCAATAGGCTTGTTCATGGTATTTCTTTACCAAATTGTTCCAGCCAGCTGGTTAATGGTCATTTTGCCGATGACTCCTTTTTAACCTTACTGGAAGAAGAAAATTCAGTTAAAAATGCTCTTGGTTGTCTGGAGACCTTTTGTTTGGCCTCAGGTTCTTCCATTCAGTGGCACAAGATGTTATGCTACAGACAGTCTATACTTCCCACTCCTCATTGGCTTCAGCAATATAGCTGGCGCTGGGTTGGCCATGGTGAAATTTTTAGATTCTTGGGTATTCCTTTTGCATTCTAGGGCACTTCTGCTACCCTATGGCAAGTTGTTCTTACCCATGTGGAGCAAAAACTTGCAGTCTGGATTACTAAGCCTCTTTCATTGGCTGGTAAATTTCAGGTTTGTTCTAAGATCTTGGCTGCAACCCATGTTTATTATTCTTCTTGTTGGGCTCCTTCAAAAAACTCTTATGCCAAACTGGAAAAACTCTTGCGGGATTTCCTATGTACCTCTTCTGATACTCGCCATGGTTTTCACCGTGTTGCATGGGAATTTTGTTGCCTTCCTAGAGATTCTGGAGGACTTGGTATTCTTTCTACTCACCGCCGAGGAACTGCCTTGGCGGTCAAATGGATTGTTCGTGCACTCACTAGTTGTGAGGCATGGAAGGTTTTACTCCGGTATAACATTGAAATGGGTCATCCTATGCACAAACCGGCTTGGAAAGGAATTGGTTTTTCTACTCTCCTTGTCATGAGAGAACCAATTCAAATCTCGGGCACATTTGTGGTTAAGAGCATTTGGAAAGCCTGGGAAAAAATTAAACCTTGGTTATGCTGGGCTGGTGATGGTTTTCGTGCCTTTCATTCAATCACCTTAATATTTGGTGGTCACCTCTCCTAGCTTTTGCAACTCAACCTTTGGCTAAATTGCAAGGTTTAAAGGCTTTCAAATTTCACAAAAAAGGTGTTCAGACCCTTCAGGACCTATTTCACAGACCCACTATGAGCCTTTTGGCTTGGGAAGCATTCTGTGTAAAATTTTCTCTTTCAAAAGTTGATAGACCTACTTATGACAGAATCATCATGGCTATTCCACCTGAAATGTTGCACAAGGTTGGAATTCAGTCCAACAAGCCATGGTGGAAGGACTGGAAATGGTATCTAGACACACCTTTGCGTCATTTCAAGCCACGGATGGCTTACAGGTGGCTTTCACCTCATTTACCCATTGCTGCCACTCTTAATAAGCACTGGCTTATTCATAGCTCTTTAAGTCTTTGGCATTCCAGGTTTAAAACTGTTTGGTCTACCATTCTTAAGCCAAAACTTGCTCATTTTTCCTGGTGCATTCTCTTTCAAGGCTTGCCTGTTGGTAATAGGCTGTTCCACCTTGGAGTCCAGGATCCATGTTGCCCTTTTTGTGGACAGGCTGAAACTATTCAGCATCTCTTCTGGTATTGCACCAGAGCTCAGCAATTTTGGATATGGATTCATGATTTTTTTCGGCCTTTCAGACCTGAGCCATTAACCTGGCAAATCATCCTGTTGGGTGATTCACGCAGGTTTCCTAAAAAATTTACTCAAATCTGGCATATTTTCAGGGTGGAGATTTTATTTGCATTATGGAAAGATCGTAATTCTTATATATTTTCAGACAGCAAAATTGGAACTAATATTTCTCTATACATTAAAACTATTATCTGTTCTAATGTTCTCTTGCAGATTCAAGTGCAAGCTAACAAAGTTGCCTTGGAAGTGGCTCACTTACAAGAGTTGTTGGATCATTGGGGGAATGCTCCCTGCACTGTGGCTCGTGTTCCTCCCTCACCATCCTCTGTCAAAGCTCACTCTCGTAATAGACGCAGAAGTGGTTCCGCCAGAGGTTCTTGGCCTCGCTCCCAACCTGCTCTGCGTTGCGGTGCTCACCGACGTAGGCGCTCGGCCTCTCCACATCCGCGTGGATGGACCTCTGGCCGTGCTGCTAGTGTAGCTGGGGATAATGCAGGGTGGCCCATTATGGATAATGCAGGTAATGCTGGTTGGCCTGCAATGGACAATGCAGGCTGGAATGCTCCTGGTTCTTCACATCCACTATCTACAGGGTGGGATAATACTAAGGCTTTCCCTCGGTTAAATTTGGCTATCTCACCTCAGCATGAGGAGCTAAATGTTTAGAAAGAAGAACAGAAAAATGAAGATGGCTGGGATATGCCTGATGTCAACCTGGACCTTGCGGACATTTGGGGGAAACCGGATGACAGGGATCCGCCATCTGCAGGAATGGCATTGGCTGCTTAATTCTGTTTTCTCTTTGCTTTTATATGGGTCATGTACCCTTTGATACTTTGTTCTAGATATTTCTGGGCTTTGCCCATGTGACTCTTGGGGTGTGCCTTTCAACCACTTGTTATTTTTTTGTGAAGTCTTTTTTTATTTAAATAGATAAATTGCATTTTCATCAAAAAAAAAAAAATTGTTATTTGTTTGAACATTTTGTTGATACAATATTGTTTTTCATCATCCTTTATCTTACTGTTTGTATTTAACATTTTTCTTGTCTAATTCATTGGTTTGAATTGCAAGTCTCTGTAAAGACAGTTTATTGTTCTAATCCATTCTCTACTTAATTGTTAGTGTTAAAGGACACGACAATTTATGGATTTAGATGTAACTGCTATCAGTGTTGTGTATCATGTGGAAGAATTCATATGCAACTTGGCTACACCTTATCCATCAGAAACTGACATATTTCATTGTTATGTTGTTATGTTTTGAATTGAGCATATGTTTATAAAGTTGTTGTGTTTATGCAGGAAAAGAAGCATTTAAAAGAAGAAAAGCTAAAACAAGAGGAAAAATACATGTGGGCTGTTGTGGATGGAATGAAAGAGAAGGTCCGCAATTCATTTTTATTGGTGATAAGTAGAATTATTGCAGAATCTTCATTTCACATATTTCTTTTCAAGTGCCTTTCTGGTGAACAAGATTTTTCATTTGTATTGTTGCAGGTTGGCAACTTCAGAGTTGAACCCCCCGGGTTGTTCCGCGGCCGGGGAGAGCATCCAAAGGTTTGATTTTTAATTATTTAAAAAAACTGTATATGCTAAATGTTGACAAGCTTTTGGCTTTTTAGGGCTGGAGTTTTTTACTGGTAGTTATCTTCTTTTTCTGAATCTTTTGTCAGTACTACAGCTCAATAAAAGTTTTTTGTACCTAATCTTAGATGGGTAAATTGAAGAAGCGCATTAACCCAGAGGATATTACTATTAACATTGGGAAGAATGCTTCCATTCCAGAATGTCCAATTCCAGGCCACAGGTTATATAAGATGTGTTGTTTATTGCTAATTACTTTTCTCAGTGATATCTATTTTTGGTATTCGCGGCTAAACATGTGAACCTTTTTCCTTGGTTTTAAATATGATTTGTGGGCTATTTCCTCCTTACAGGTGGAAGGAGATCAGGTATGATAATACTGTCACATGGTTGGCTTATTGGAATGACCCTATCAATCCCAAGGAATTCAAGTATGTATTTCTAGCTGCCAGTAGTTCTTTAAAAGGTCAGAGTGATAGGGAGAAGTATGAGAAGGCAAGAATGCTTAAGGTAATTTGCCTCCCCTGTGCTTGCTGAATTTTGGTTACCTTTTTTGGAATGATTTATCCGACATTTATTGTTTTGGTATCCAAGAAATGCCGTTTCCACCATCTTGATGCAAAGGATTTTTCTTTGTGTTTGTGCAGGATTACATAGATAATATTCGAGACACATACACAAAACATTTCAAATCACAAGATAGTACTAAGAGACAAATTGCAGTCGCCACTTACCTTATTGATAGGCTTGCTTTGAGGGCTGGCAATGAGAAGGTGATCTAGTGAAGGCTGCTTGGTTTCCACTATATATTTGTATTTACATGAACATTTATGAATTGATACTGTTGTGTGTGCTTGCATTAACATTTAAGAAATGATACTGCTGCATCATTGGGCTTTAATAGGCCAGTTTGCTACAAAATTTTTCTCTATTTGTAAACTGGTCTAAACATGAACTGAATTTCTATTCCAAGCAAGAATGAGTGTCTTATTAGAGTGTTCTTAATGTTTAGCAATTATTTATGTATGCTAATCTATAAAAAAAGGGCAGTAATTCATTTGACTTATGATGATTGATGAACAATCGTTGGGGTTGTCTCTCTCTTTCTATGACTTTCTCCAATAGTGACCTGTGCTCTGAGGGTTGAACACTCACTGAGGATATGAATATCCCTTTTACTGTTTTAATTTTTTAACTCAGTCCCATGTGAAACGGCTTCACACTATTCCCTACTGCTTTCTTCCACTTGTTCTTTTGATTGATTTGATGTGACTTTCACATTTCGTTTATAAAGTTGGCTAACCGTTGGACAAATTTCCAATTATTAAACTTAATAAAAATTAGCCAATCAAAGAAATATTTCCCCCTAAGCATTTTCTGATAAGACTATCAACTTTTCATTGATTTATTTTCAGATTTTTCTTCCTTGCTTGTGGAAAATTTTTGGCATGTAGATGCTAGGACACGTCACTGCTCCAGAAAATTGAGAAACTGAACTTGAATGCATGTATGCAAGTTGTCAGATTTAGTGAATTAAAAATAATCAAATGTACATCTTAATTATTAATCTAGTATTATGCAACTTTGTGTAAGAAGTAAAACGCAGATGTTCTCTCTTTATTCATTTAACTATTTTGTAATAACATTTCTATTATTTTCCTTGAATTATAGGATGATGACGAGGCTGATACAGTTGGTTGTTGCACACTGAAAGTGGAAAATGTGACATTACTTCCTCCAAAGTCTCTCCAGGTGACATGATAGCTGTAATTTTTATGTGTTGAGCTTTCAAGATTTGTTACAGCAATGTCCCAAGCAACAAATAAAACAAATGAGTTGTTGATTTTCTGAAGCTTCTGATTAAGGAAACCTTTTCTTTCAGTTTGACTTCCTAGGTAAAGATTCTATCCGATACTTCAACACAGTTGAGGTTGATGAACGGGTTTACCTTGCTATTGGTCATTTTAAAAAAGGTATTCATGCTTTACTTGAATGCTAAATTGTGTTGTACTATGCCTTTTTTATGGGCTAAACTGATTTTGTTATTTTTCTTATAAATGTACTTGTATGCTTAAGGTAAAAAGGATGGGGATGATTTATTTGATAAGCTGGACACAAGTAAACTGAATGCTCATCTCAAGGAAATAATGCCGGGCCTTACAGCAAAAGTCTTCAGAACATATAATGCTTCCATCACATTGGACAATCTGGTATGTGCTGCATTCCTTCAAAATAGTTTGGTCTTCATGCACATGGAGATCAGATGTAATTATGTACATGAATATCAGATTTAATTCCTTTAAGACTCCCAAAAATCCTAGGGTCAAACAATGGCCCTACAGCCTCTGGTGTTTGAACCCCGGTCATTTGCATGACTGCTGCACCATGTTCCAATTACTAGATCACAGACCACAGCCTGATGAATGGTTTGGCTTATGCTATTACTTTAGCTGCATGTCAAAGGTATTTTTGCACTAACAAATTGCATTGTTTGTATATTGTATGGGATATAGACTATATGTTTCACTAAATGGAGTCACTCTTGCAGGACGTGTTATTTAAATTTTTGAGATCATAGTATTAAGCTTTTCTAGAATTGTTTCCAAATTCTTGGAAAATCACAAAACTTGAACTTAGTCCCTATTTGAAATGCCTTAATCTCTGGTCCCTAGCAATTGGTTTTGTTCCCAGTGTTCATCTTTGCTATCTTGTACTCATCATATGGCTCATGATTGCTTTGATTCCTTTGTTATGGGTTTCATATGTGTAATACTTTTTTGTTTATGTGCATTCTTACAAGAGGTCATAAATTATATTATATTTTCCTTGGTAACTGTCAATATGAAGCTGCTTGGCATGCACTGCAAGGATTTAATTCTGTACTATGATCATGCAATTTAATGTACAGTATATAGAGTGCTATAATACCGAGCACAAAGTAATGATTCTTGTGTATATTTTGTCTTTTGTCTTCCTTCGTCATTCAACAGCTTCAAGACACAACTGGCAGCATTGCACCAGAAAAGATTGCTGACTATCAGCGAGCAAACAAAGAGGTGAGTTCACATTCACAATTTCTAGATTCTTGTCATTAACTGTGTCTTTGAACATTTACACTGGACAATTTATATATGTTTTGTTTATAGTGAGCAGCTTTATGTCTGACGGTTCTTATAATTTTGAGTTCTCGTTCAGGTTGCAATTCTCTGTAACCATCAGCGCTCTGTGTCAAAGTCACATAGTGCTCAAATGGATAGATTATCAGGAAAAATGACAGAACTTGAGGTATATCTCTGTTTTTATTGCATTGTACTAAAGGCACGCACCTAGAACACAGGCAACTTTTGTTTCAAGTTTTAGAACAATACCTCTTCGTATGTTTTTGCATACAAGTATCCTTGCTTATATTTATAACTGTCACATTGATATTGGATTGAGTTTGCACTTTTTTATTCTCATATTAAAAAGTATGGATTTATCAGTCAGGTCTACATTCATAGAAAGACTTGAGATAGTGGTTCTGAGATCTGAGTGTCAGAGTTTGTTCATTCTTTGTTCAGATCTTTAACATTCTGGTTTATTGAAAACAGGATCTTTTAAAGGAGCTTGAAACAGATTTGAGCAGGACAAGAAAAGGGAAACCACCACTGATTGATGCAGAAGGGAAGCCTAAGAGAAACTTCAGTCCTGAAATGTATGGCCCTTATGTGGAATTATGCTTTTATCTATGAATTCTTGTTTGTTGTGTGCTTATATATTGGGTATGAGAATGTATATCCTTTGCACGTTGCAGGTTGGAGAAGAAAATTGAACAGACCAAGGGCAAGATAGATAAAATGAAGCTAAACATGAGAATAAAGGATGATCTTAAGACTGTGGCATTGGGAACGTCTAAGATAAATTACTTGGACCCAAGAATCTCGGTTGCCTGGTGCAAGCGCCATGAGGTTCCCATTGAGAAGGTAGTTGTTTTATTTATATTATGTTCTTTAACTTTAGAAGCTATTGTAGAATGCTTGGTTGGGTTGCATCTAGGTGGGTAGTTATTAATTCCTCTTCTTTTTCCTTGCTGACAGATATTCAATAAATCTCTTCTGGCCAAATTCTCATGGGCAATGGATGTAGAGCCAGACTACAGATTTTGATGTTGCCTTTAATTTGCAGTCTTGTTAAGTGCCTAAAGGTGCAGTTTATATGACATCTTTAATGAGATCAAACAAAATATACCCATGTGGTTTATTTTCTTTTTCAAGGATGGTGTAAAATGATTTTCTTGAGTCTTGTAGCTTTTATTTACATGGCTTGAGCCCATGTGAACTGTTGGGACTCAACAGCCCATCCTTTCCTAAAGCTATGTAATTCTTTCTCTCCAAGAGGGAAGTACATGATCTATATATTTACTGCTTCAGATGCCACTGTTCTATTCCAGGCTCATGTGCCTTTGTGTGTTTTCAGCATTGTTAAGAAGTAGGCAAGCATGTTTTTATTTTATCATTTGAGAGGGCTGGCCTGCATGTGGGTCTTATTGTAAATCTTAAAGTCAATTAGAGACGGTCTGCAATCTTATATTGTCATTCTTTTCATTGGAATTCATTCAAAAAGAAAATCGTTGTCAGTTTTTCTTGGAATGTCTGGATATTTATGCTCTTTGGTTAAAACGATGTTATTCTATTCTAAGAATGAAACCAACGTTTGGGCCTGCGTTTGGTAATAAGTTGGTTCTCAGGTGAAATGTTCACTCAGGTTTGACCAGATTTATTGATTTATTGTGTTAATATATCTGTCGATCTATATAAGTATTTATAGGTCGAGTGCATTTGATATTATTGCTTTATCAAAATGATCTAAATAAACCATAAATGTGGTGGAAAGGTATTAGCTGAATGTCGGGCCCATAAGTTTTGAACATTAGCAGACGAAGTAGAAGATTATTTTTGCTAGTTATGTTCAAGATTATGTGGTGTTAGGTCCCTGGTGGTAAATGCATCCTTCAGTTAGGAAAAATCAGATTGCAATTGCCTTATTTGTTTGAGAGGATAGTCCAACTTTTGGCAAATAATTATATGGAGGGAGTCAAACCGGCACCTATCCCTCACAACATATGCAAGGGCAAGTTTAGAATGTTTGACCCTGTGGTTATGTCATAACAAGATCCTGAAACTCTGGTGGCAAGTTATAATTTCAAGTCATACTGGGAACCAGTGCTTCTTTATGGTTACAATCTATGTTGTAACGAAGTTTGGCCATTTGTTGATGAAATGTGAGGATAAAATCTGATAACGACAAATTAAGACTAAAAATCTTACCCAAGGGCAAGAATGGGAAGGTAGTTGGAAGATCTGTATGGTAATTGATGTGATTTGAAGTAGAGAATCAAACAACATGGGTATATTTTGCTCATTGAAAAAGTGCCAATAAGAGTTCCTCCCAACAAATCCAAATGATGCACATCAATATGCTTTGTAAACTGGATATGACTACACTATGGTGGAGCCAGAAGTGATGATTCTTGTGAATTTTTTGGCAAAAGACCCTAATTTGAAGCAATTATGGCTACATTTCTTTTCAGAACAACACTTCACTCCTGTGAAATATAATTCTTCTACTCTCAACTGAAGTCAAATCTGTTGCTAACCTGTCTGATATACAAGAGCTTGAGTAGAGTATCATGAAGAGCTCTTCAGTCTGAATTCTGAAGGGTCTTCTTCGACCTGGGTGTTTGCATCAATGTATGGATTACTTCTTTTTTCTCTTACAGTTTTTGATGCCAATATTGAAAGTTAGTTGTAGATGATTCTTTCAGGGTGAATACTCTTTTTAGTCGTTACCTAAAATTGGTAAATTTGTTTAACATGCACATGTTGGCTCTGTTGTCACAAACACGTCCCAAGTTTCACAAAGACTTTGGGCCACTCAATTTAAACTTGAAAATTTGAATTTAAACAGAACTGCTATTCATTTATGTTTCTAATTTTTGTGTTGTGATGCAGTGTTCCTTATGGATGGCTTTCTATGTGTTGGTTTGAGCTCTAGTCTTCAGCTCTTTATGGTTTTATTTTGTTAGTTCCCATTTACTTTGGGCTTACCAGTCATCAATCTCTCATTTCAGCGTTGTTTGGTGTTTATTTGTTTGCAATCTGTTTTATGAGATTGAGATGCGGGCTCATTTAGGTGCATGCATCTTTGGAGATGTCTGTCTGCATATTTTGAAGCCTTTTTATTACTGTCAATGCTTTAGACTTAACTATCATTTGCAAAATGGCTTTATTTTATTTTCATTATTTCTGAGGTTGGTTTTAACTTCATTTATTTATTTAATCCTTGGATTCCATTTGCTTGTCACTTACCTAAATCTCGTTGTCTGTTTCATTGTGAGTAATTAAACTCCTTTTGCTTTGTTGAAATCTTCCTTTTGCACTTAATTAAGATGGTGGCAAGTGTTACCATGTCACCGACCACGTTAGTATGACAACAAGTGTGGTCATTCCTCTTCACAAGAGCGGGGATGTCAACAACCCGTCAAACTACCGCACTATTATGATCAATCCTCGTTTTGGAAAACTCTTTGGAAGCATGGTGGAACAAAGAATTAGCACTTGGGCAGAAAAGGAGGGCAAGAGGGCGAAAGGGCAAGTGGGTTTCAGATCTAAGCACTCTACGATTGATCACGGTGTCACCCTTAGACATATGATTGAAAAAATCTAGGACAAGCAAGGAGGTGAAGTCTTTTGCTGTTTTGTTGACTTCAAAAAGGCTTTCGACATGGTACCTAAAAGCAAGCTTTGGAGTAGAATGGAAGAGCTCGGAATACTAAAAGAGTATAGAGTAGCGGTCCACATACTTTATGATCATGTCTGAGCCAAGATCAAATCAAAGGATGGTTTTTCAGAATGTTTTGGAAGCGATATCAAAGTCAAGCAGGGGTGTCCGTTGCCCCCAACTCTTTTCAGGCTATACATAGACAAGTTAGAGGAGTGGTTAGACAAGATGGGTGGTGAGGGTGTCCATTTAGCCAATTATGTGGTGAAGTTACTGCTATATGCCGATGACCTTATATTGTTGGCAAAAACAACACATAATTTGCAACACTTAAGAGCTCTCGAGTTATTTTGCCAGGAGGTGGGAATGCAAGTGAACATAATTAAAACTAAGATCATGGTCTTCACTTTGAGAAGAACTAAGAAGCAAATAAATTTTGAGTTTGAAGGTAGTTCCCTCGAGGTGGTAGATGAATACAAGTACTTGGGCCTTGATTTCTACAATAATCTTAGCTGGGAGACTTGCAGAACAAAAAGAATACAAGGAGGTTGGAAAGCGTTATTCATGCTGCAAAACAGATGTAGATTAGCAGAGTTATGGGAGTGGAAAACAAAGAAGAGTCTTTTTGGGCTGCTGGTTATACCGGTGGTGTTATATGGGTGTGAAGTTTGGGGCAGCAGTACATCGGCAACAAAATGGAAACAAATAGAAATATTACAGAGGCACCTAATCACAAGCAATTTTAAAATCAACAGCACAGTTCCTTATGAGATTATCTTAGCTGAAGCAGGAGCTTTTCCGATTGAGGTGATGGCAATAATCTGTCTCTTAGGTTATTTGAAGAGAGTTGAGAACTTGGAGGAACATCGCTGGCCCAAGATTGCAGCAGAGGAAAAATTAAATAGAAGGAAAAACACATGGATGAAGCAAAATGTAAAGTGGGTGAATAAATGGGGCATTAGCATGCACAAATGTCCAAACACAAACATGGAAATTAAAAAGTATGTTAGAAAAAAAGCCAAGGCGGCCATGTGGGCTAGACAACTTGGGCAAAAAAGAGAGCATTATGTCAAATATTTTAACCCCATGTGTGACCACGAGCCAAAATGCTACATAGGTGCGGATATCAAGTGGAAAGCTAAAATGTTAATGGCCCAACTTAGAACTAGCTCACACCATCTTATATGTGAAACGGGAAGGTGGGTGACACCCAAAGAAGAATGGGCGGATAGGATTTGCCATCTATGTACATCAAGTTTCGTGGAAACAGAATGACATTACATCATGGAATGTAAGGCGTATGAGGACATCCGGATCAACTACACTGATGTGCTAAATGTGGGATCTCTAACGGCCTTGTTTGAAGAGGAGAGGGTGGTTAAAGCGGTAGATTTCTTGTGCAGGATTCATAACAAAAGAAAAGGGATCAACAGTGAAATGGAGAGCAGCCAGAAGTAACTTGGGGGCTGCCTGTGGGTCCTTTGTTTCCTTGTTTGTTGCGGCTTGTTTTACCTCTGGATCCCATAGACTGCAGTCTCGTGGACATTATTAAAAGCAATCATTCATTCATTATGTTCATTCATAAGTAGCAGAAATAAGGAAATGACACTTTGTAGATCTTTTGTTTTGAGATGAAATTAGGGCCTTTCTTATCGATCGAGGTTCAAAGGTCACATAATTTTTTTCCATTTTAAAATAACCAACTATTTAGTACTGTGGGGGGATGAGGTGATTGGTGGAATGGTGAGCTTGTTTTTTTGAGAGCAGCAGATTCCGTGTTCAAACCTTACCCTATTGTCTCTCAAATAAGTTCAACCATTTGATAGTTGAGCAAAGCGTGAAACTGGGTGACAAATGCCCATTGCCTGACCATCCATTTCTTTTGTACTTTCAAAATTCTATATTATTTGCCCCTCCATACTTCGCGAGTTAACGATAGCATACTTGTGGTTTGATCTTGTTAAACACTGACCTTCGGTCTCCTTTTGAAAGATTTTTTTGTTTATTTCTTAAGAGTAGACAGAAGGTGACATATGTCATAATCTTGTGACATTTCTTGTAATGAGGAAATTTAATGGCTATTTTTTGTAGGATGTCATTTATGTCACTATGACATGAAATTTGTTAGCGTTTCAAATTGTAGCCTCAATTCTATGAGAAATATATGCGAGTAGCCTAATGGATAGTAACAAAATCGGCTACAAATGTGGGAATATCATGATGGAGAATTCATAGAAAGGAAACGCATCACAAATTTGTAGAGAAAGCTGATTTAGCAAGAATAAAGAGAATTCAAAGTCAAATATGGAATTCAAATGAGCTATGGCATTGAAAGAGAAAGCTCTCATGCAATTAGAAAAACAAAGTATGAAATCCTAATATGCATGTTCCGAACAGTTCTTCAATGAGTTATATTTCTATTTCAAATGTGCCAAGGAACCAAATAACTCTCCTAGAAACTTAGACATTGAGACCGAGCAATGTTATAATATCAAGATTTCTTTTCTACACAAATCTAAAACCAAACAGGAGTTATTTCCTTATGCCCAATTAATCAAAGATATTTGCACTGATTGTACAATGGAAAGGGAAATCTATATTCACCCATTGGGTGATCCATTATAGATATCTCTGGTTTTCAATTAGACATGTTGATGCTGCCACCTCTACACTTGAACTATGATGACAACTGAGAGGGACCCAAAAAAGAGCAATGTATTTGAAACCCCGAGAGATTGATCACCTGGATCTAGAATTCTTGAAGAAGTGTTCATATCTTAAAGCTTGTCTTGTTCTCTCTTAACTAGTATTAATAGGAAAATCTTGGTAAATATTTAATCTATTATAACATTTCAGAAACCTAACTAGTAGGGGATACCAAACCAACCTTCTACCATGAGTTGGCCCAATCTTTTAGCCTATTTGAGCCTTTTAATCAAGATTGGTGGATAACCTCTAATGGGAAATGAATAGGCAAATGAATTTTTGTACTAAATGGTAGAAACTATGTGTATGATACTAGATCAAGGAATCAGTACTTCTATGTTCCACATTCAAATTTATAGGTGGAAAAGTTAGGGACCAATAGTTGGGTACTTCTAGTTAATTCTTAGCTGAAAAATTAAATTTGAAAAAAATACATTTATATAAGTCCATTTGATTGTACCATTACCAATAAACAAACTTTTTTTACTATACTTTAAGGTAAAAAATTGTCTACTTCACAAGGTGTTCATTCTTTAGACATACTTAGGTCACTTTCAACTTGTTTCTTTAGCTTGAAACCCATATCTAGTGAGTTATGCACACATGAATAGTCATAATTTTTTATTACTAACCCGCCCCTAAAATCTTAGGTTCTCATTCCTTAGACACGCCCACTTTCAATGCTAGTGTCCAAAGGACATTAGTGCCCCCGATGTTGGTGTCCAAAATTCAAAACTTGAATTCTTAACCTTTGAAACCCTTATTGTTGCCCTAGTAACTTTTTCAATAGACACAACCTATTTATGTACTTGGAAACCCTAATTCAAAACTAACACATATATGCTCACTTGCTTTCTTGCATCTTCCAAAAAGTTTCCTAAGGTGTTGATACTAAGTTTTCATATTCTCCTCATCTCCCAACACTCCTACATGGTTGCAAACTTGCAAATCTTCCATCATTGAAGCCTATTCTTAATCTCTCTCTCTCCCCACATCATAGAATCCATAGATCACTCTAAAATCCTCTCCTACACTCACTAGGGTTTTCCCTCTCAAGATCTACCATACAAATCCTCGTAGAAATATCAACCCAAAATCCACCATTCTTGGAGATTTAAAACTTCCCTTGAATTGGCCCCTTAGCCCTCTAAAGATTTCCATCTCCCCATCTCCTCCATTGCACAAGAATACACCATTCTATCACTAAACATCCTCCTAGACTTTATTTGGCAGATGCAAAACCTTGCATACATCATAAACACCCACACGTAGGGATCACACACTTTCAGTTTTTAAGTACTATCATGGAGGATGAAATATGCCGTATAGGGGATTGATTAAGGCATATTTCCAATGTCACTAATCTCATTTTTTTCTTCTCAACTTTAGACAAGCGTAACAAGTGGTTGACAGATATTTTATAGATTTTGCATATGTCAAAGAACTCAAAATAGAGGTGAGCAACTCCTAAAAGCTGTAGACCTATCATAGTAAAAGACACCAGTTTTTGATAGGGTCACCAATGCTAGAAGGCATGACACTAGTGCCAAAATTTTTAAGCTTATCTATTTTAGCCCAAAATTAGAATTGTTTTTGCAACCTTTTGAGCTTATTTCTACAATTAGATTTCCATCGACACATTTTTCTAACCGTTTTCTTAGAGTTTTCATAGCATAAATTAATTTCAAGTTCATGTCTTGGCCCTTGTATTATTTATAGTAAATCTAGATTAAAAAACACATGTTTTTATTTATTTCATTTGAATAGATAGATTTGACAGTTTAATACAACAATAAACCTATAAAGTTAAAAAAACCCTATGCCATATTTTAGGGTTCTTTATTTCTTTCTCATTTGGTGAACTTGTTGTTCTAACACAACCAAATTCTAATAATCAGGAAAAACTAGCAAACTAAGAAAACAAAATGTTCTCTTTTCTTTCATTTTCCATCCATCATCACACAATACTATCGCTAGACCTAGCAAAATCCTAGCAACACTCTCCTAGATCTTGTTCCTCAATACTACACCTCTTTTCTTCTTCACAACACCTAGTTTACCTACCCATCAATCTTCTTGTCACTTTTTATCATCACAACACTTACTCTTGACATCACAACACCTATTCCAAGTCCATTGTCACCTTTCCATTCCTTCAACTTTTCCTTCCTTCCACCCTTAAATTTCTTTATCCTTTCCCATGGATTATCCCCTTTCTCTTGCCTCCCTCCACGCATCTTTTCTTAATTCCCACTTTTGTTACCAAATAGTTTCTAACCCACCCCTTATTTTTAACCACATTATAGATTTCTTAAACTTAGATTCTTCTCCTTACCTACGTTAATCATATCTTGGTTAGTATTTCTTACTATCCTACACTTGGTTTCTTGACATGTATCCTTGTGATTTGGAAATCTTCATGTCTTTTAATGCCATTTTCTCTACAAACAACTCTTCTCTACCTTCTCCTTCTATTACACCTACTGCATCTCCTCTTGCTGTAGATAATAATATTAGTCTCCTCCTATGTGCATTGCCTCTCCTATAGTCCATGATGATAATTTATGTTGCCCTTCTTTTGAAAGGTAAATTTGTTTGACCTACTCCTAAGTGTTTTACCTAGAAAAGAGTTAAACCATCTTCTTATTGTACCGATTCAGAAATAAATTACATTTATAATAGAATACATAGCTAAAATCGCTTTTATATGATCTACAATAACTATAAAATAGGATTGAAAACTAGAAGTGAATCTAAGATACATAAAATAAACTATAAACTAGACTAGAAGTGCCTATAAAATCAATATTTGACATTGGAAATGGATTCAAAAGGTTAACAAATAGGTCTTGGGCGATTTTCAAACAAATATGAGCACTTTTGAAGATCCAACATTGTTCCCTGACAAATTGGGTGCTATTTGGTAGATAAGGAAATAAAAACAAGAAGACCTAATTATAGTCACCACAAGTCTATTGCGACAATATATGAGGCATTGCGGTATCATTTGAAGGATGACAAGGTATAAAGACACATAGAAGGACATATCCCTACATGAATAGGAAGCTATATGAGCACCGAATCTTACTGCAAGAAGAGGGCGTAGAAGGAGTAGGAAGAGTAGAATAGAGTATAGAGCAAACTAGATAAATATATAATGATTGTAATATAGATAGAAGTACTACCCAAGCATATGTGATGTTTATATCTATGCTCATGGTATAGATTGTACATTGTACAAAGAATATATGATATGAATATATGAGTAGACTAATTCTATTGTGCGAATAAAAATTGTTTACTTTGTAATGTGCACATGTTAACTACTACACTATTCTGGTTTCCTTCTTATTGAATCACCTTGGGGTTAATTTCTCTAACATAAATAATCTAGACCTTGGGCCATCATTTTATTTTCAACATTTGATTCCACTAGAACCCCAATTTGTTGGTGTATAGGAAAGGAACCACAAAAATGAGAGAAGTTTATGGTAAAGAATACTACCAAGGAAAGAAGTTTTAATTGCAGTTGAGGCAGTAATTGAGATGTGTGGTAGCACACATGAGGTGCTAACCCTTGGTGAAGGGTTAGGCACCTAGGGGTAATAATCGAATGGGGGAGAAACAAAACGATGCAACCAAAGAGAGAAATCTAGTCAAATGCTTAGGATGGATAAAATTTAATTAAAATTTTTATGGCAAAGGGAGATTGCAAGAAGGTAAGATAAATAATTGTTGAAATTGAAATGGGATTGGAAGAGAGTTGGAAGATGATCATGGTTGAGAAGAAGAAAGAAAAAAGGAGGGCTAAACAAACCCAAGAAAGGGTTTAGACAGATACTAAAAGAGGATAGAGAAGATGAAAAAGGCATTTATAGAGCATGCCAGGAGGGTTGTAGTTGAAGAAACTCCTAGATTAGAGGAAAGAGGATGCTCAATGGACGTGGTGATCACTAATATTGAAGAACAGAGAAGTCCATAGCTCTAGTCAGAATTGTAAAAGAAATTTTGACAAAAATGATAATACAGATAAAAGAATGAGGCATTGACAAATATGAATGAATTACAATCTTGGATGGAACGTATTGCACAAGTGGTAGAAGAAGAGAGGCTTAGAAGTAGTGGTGTTCAACCTATAAGATGGAGAACCCAAGATCCATGTTCTAATGAAGATTCTAACTGGTCTCAACCTAGGATTATAATAAATAAAGGTTTTGAGGATTCAGTAGCCCCAATATCTATAAGGAGCACACTTAACCTCTGTAATGACCATTGGAATAGCAAAACAAGTAGGTATGATGGATACTGTTGGGAATTAAGGTGTCTCAACCTTGGTAATTCTCTACATTTGTAATGTTTGTATTTATTATTCAATTGCTTATGTTGTAAATAATTAGAAATTCCACTTTGTCATATTGTGGGATGTGGCACGGTGATGTGTCAATCCTACATGGATTATGACAACTTGTTATTTTGTCCTCACATGAGGAGATAGGCGTCCCACTTAGTGGTAGGAATATTTTGCCATGTGTCGGCATCTTCTATGTTGTGTAAGGAATATTTGACCGAAACGGTTATGACAAATTCCTATGACAAATCTATGACATGTAAGAGTCGAGAATAGAAGGTTGTAAGATAGGTAATGACATGTGTCATGTAGCATCTTTGAATGAGGCATATTTGGGTGCCCCAAGGTGGAATATGATGTGTTGTAAGAGAATATGCTATTTATAGCATGTGTATGACATATTCTCTTACAACTGTAAGTTGTAACCGCTATGATAGATTCTATGACGGTCGTAAGTGTCGTAAGAGCATCTATCATAGCTCATTTTGGAAATAGGCGACCTCTTTGGGATGGGAGCTGTGGACAAGTGTCAGACACATTCTACAATGTTGACCAAGTGTCCCTAGGCATGGGTTTTGGTCCAAGATGCCATATTGGACGCCCATTCCAAGAAAGGTCCAAAATTGCCTTGTATGTTCTATTTAAACAAGTGCTTGGAGATGGAGTTTGTATCACAGGTTTACAAGTACTGTTATGTTGCCGGATTGACTCCAGACATGAGTGTCGAAGACCATTGAAGTTTGCATTGCAAGTGTATTGTAAACATTCTTTCAGATTTGTTAATACATTGTGCAAGTTTTTGAGTGTGGGGTTTTTCACCCGATAAGGGTTTTCCCCACCGTAAATCTTTGTCTCTCTTCTTCTGTCTACATTCCGGTTCTTGTGTTTTGTTGCAATATCTCATGTTAATGGTTTAACATTGCTGTAATAGTTAGGATAAAGTTGAATTTGCATAGCCCTCTCCTCAATAGATTAGTGTAGGAAGCATTTTCCGCACACCTGGCTTCCTTTCAGATACAAAGAAGGAAATAAATTAAGAAATCATTTTGTGGTAAAAATGATGAGAGATAAGGAAATGATAAGAGATATAAAAAAAAAATTGAATTTGCCATGAAAACCTTGGAGATGTTGCAAAAAGACCAACTAGATAATGATAAAGAAGAAAATAATTCAAATACTAATAGATATAACTTATTAACAAATGAAGAATTACCAAAAGCTACATCTTGCAAGTTGAAGAGACATTTTGAAGAGGTGAACTTCCCAAACCAAAAGTCACCCCCTGTGCCAAATGAGAAAAGAAGAGTCTCAAAAGAAGAGATAAATAGTGAATCCTTGTTTAGGCTAGAGGAAGTGAGAGCAAGAAGAGATTATGTGAAAGACTTTGAAGAGATATTGGGTAGTGAGTATTTTGAGATTCAATTGCCTAGAGATAAGGGCAAAGAAAGGAAATTGGTAAAACAACAAGAGAGTAGAATTAGGAAGAAGAATCTCGAAGGAAAAGAAAAAGGAGAACCATGAACAAAAGACAAATCAAGAATAAGGATAAGCCCCAAACCACAAAAAGATAAATCTAAAACACCTTTAACTCTTGAAAAAATGGCTGCAAACAAGATTAAGCTCCTCGTGTTTGGTAAAGAACTAAAGATGCAAGTGATCATCTCTTCATTTTGAAATCTCACTAGAGTAGAGATGACATATGATCAGATTCGATTATATGAATTCATTTAAACACTTAGAGACGAAGCCTTGAGATGGTATACCAAAAAATGCCTAAAACATGATAAGAAGTGGAAAGAGATAAGTGACTTATTTTTGAAAAGTTTCTACTCTCCAAATTCCTAATTGAAAGTGTAAGCAAGATGAGAGAAATAATACAAGGAAAGAATGTATTTGTAAAGGAATATGATCAACATTTTAAATGTGTGGTTAGGAAGCTAGAGAAACTGCTAACAGAAAAGCAAAGGATTGAGTGGTTTGTATCAGGATTAAGACCACATATTAGACTTGTGGTAGATGGAATAATGTTCACCACATACAAGGAAGTTATAGAGTTGGCTACTAGAATGGAATCTCAATCTTGGAGAAGAGAAAATGACTCTTGTGGAAATGAGGAAATTGAAAAATTAAAGTTAGAATTGAATAGGAAATTCTAGCAAAGGGTGAGAAGAGTGAGACATATATAGAAGGACAAATATCTGGTGTACCCACTATAGTAGAGAAGGACACATGAGGAATGAATGTCTAATAGTAGAAGGCACAAAAATAGCTGGCACATTGTGATAGAATTTAAGAAAACCCCTAGAAGAACAATAAGTTTCTATTGTGGTATATGCCAACAATGAGATAAACATGAAACAAATGACTATCCCATGTTACTTGAGGAAGAAGATAGATATGACCCAATAGAGAAGAGTCCTTCATAGATAAAGGCATGGATAGGGCACAAAGATTAGCCATAGGAGTACTAAATGATTATCCAACACATGGTTACCAAGAACTGCAATGAAAGAAAAATTAGAGACAAATTAACAATATAACCCATGCGGTACCACAAATAAAAAATGAGGAGCCTTCCACCAACTCTAACAAAGATTATTTTCAAGGATATTACAAAGGAGGCTACCTCATCAACAATAGAGGTGGCCGTGGAAGAGGAAGAAATTAAAGATCAACCTGCTATTATTGTAGTAAACTAGGACACTATGCCAATGAATTTAGAAGCAGGAAAGAAGAAAAGTTAGGTTGTGGTTTTTATGGTGACAATACACATGATGAATTTAGTTGCTCCAAAGCTGCATAGTTCTACACAAATGGACTGGTGCTAGGAATCAAAAGTGAATAACTAGTGGGTCCAAATGCACCACACAGAGGTAAACTATTAATGAATTTTCCAAAGAAAGAAGGACAAAGTATTAGATGCAAGAAGATTGAGATAGAACCCAAATATGAGGTAGGAAAACCTTCAATGTCAAAATACGTGATTTTGGAAAAGGAATATAAGAAAAAAAAAGAACAACTTAGAAGAAAAGCTATTGGGAATTCATAAAGAAGAAGAATAAAGTCGCAGTGATTACCCATGGAGGAATAGACATAAATAAAAAGAAATAGATATTAGAAATTAGAAGAGACTGATAAAGGTGAGGGAGAAGGTAAATACCAAAATAAAAGAGAACATGACATAGTGGTCAGAAAATCTAAAGAATTAATTAAATACTATAAAAACAAGAAGAGGATAAAAAATGTTATTTTTTAGAAAAAGAATCCCAAAACTTAAAACAGATGGCTAACTTAATAGAAGAAGACAATTTTCTAAAAAATCTTAAACAATCCTCTAAGCATTGGAACAAAAAGAACATAGAGCAAAGAAGACCCCAAGTTAGATCTTTGGCAAAAACTCAAAAGAAATGGAAAAAACAACTAGTTTTGTTGTATGTAAATCTAAATGGGAAATAGTCAAAAAAGCATTACTAACGCTGGGAGCAGATATAAACATCATGCCAAAATAAATCTGATAAGCATTTGGCAAGCCACAATTACATGAAACTCTTTATGACATTTACTTAGTAGATGGAAGTCCCATATGCCCCATAGGTACATGGAGAGACGTATAGGTAGATTTTATGGGCATAAAAATAAAGGTTGACTTTGAAGTCATAGACATGTATGAAGGAGATTGAGATGTATTCAACATCATATTAGATATCGAGTGGTTTGTGGACAAAATGAAATGTTTGCAGAAAAGGAAAAGTTAATACTGCAAGGAAATGGCAAAGTAGTACACATGCCTTCTAATGAAGGGATGAAAGGTGTCTACGTCGAAGAAATATACATTAAGTCTATGAGAAAGAAGATGAAGATGATATGAATAAAACAATATACACAATTGAAAAATTACCTAAGAAGGAATGAGATAGAGAATCCAATTCAGAAGGTGAGATATTCATAGACAATGACAACTCTTCAACTGAAACAAAGGATGTGGTAGAAGCTTGGGCATGGGATGAAGCAAAAAAGCATAAGAAGAAGATACTTGGACTAAGAAAACTTTTTATGGCTCGAAAAGTAACTAAAACCATACAAATAGATATTGCAAAGCAAACAAACCCACCGTAGAATAAGAGACTAAACTGCATACAAAGAGGAAAATTACATACACAATTACCACATTATTCATGAGGAGGAGATTTATTGGGCTATCTCCAGACCAAGGAAAGAACATTTATAAATGAATATTTTAGAATGAGATTCCTAGATGATACATTGGTGTTAAGTGTCGTAAGTTGGTGAAACACACATAAACCAAACATTAACAACATGGAAAACCTTGATAATTCTGATTAAGAATAGGTACTTAGAACAAGAAAGAGATACCAAAGAAATAATTAAATATGATGGGATAGAAGTTCCACAAAATCATATAAATAATTATGAATATATCTGGGAGAGAATAGGAGAAACATATGAGAGATTGAGAATACAACTATTCTATTGGACCCTAACTCCTACCATAAGAGCACAATATATACATCAAGAGTTAAGGGCATAAACTAGATATTGGAATATAACTAAAGCTAAATTTTGCATAACCTTCAAGTTTTGAGACCCAAATCCAAAATAAATAATGTGTTAAAAAGATTTAAAGAAGTAATAACTTTTTTAGAGGAACATGTAAGAAGGGAGTTTGAGAAGGAAAAACCATATATGATACCCCAAAAGGAGGAAAACTGATATAAAATAGTTTAATAGAAACTATAGATAACTACGATACCACAAAAGATATGCTACTCAACTAAGAAAAGAGGTAGTGATCCTTTGGGTGAAGAAGAAGATCCTAAGAACCTAGATATACAAATAGGAGAAGATGAAAGAGAAATAGTGGATAAAAATGAAGATAGAAGTTAATGCTTTTACCAGCCATTGAAAATAAAAGAGGAGAATGTAGCCAAGGAAGGTGAACCAAAACTGGCTAAAATTGCAAAGTATTGGGGAGAAGAAGAGGTATTCAAAATTACAAAAATACTCAAAGAATATGATGATCTTTTTCCAAGAACTTTCATAGAGTTAAAAGTAATAAAAGAAGAAGTTGGGGTAATGAAAATTCAATTGAAAGACAATGCCAAAGTGTAAAAACAAAGAACCTACCAGCTTAATCAAAATCTAAAGGTAAAAGTTAAAAATGAAATAGATAGAATGTTGGTTGGAGGAATCATTAAACCAATAGAGAATGTGTAATGGATCAACCCTATGGTAGTCCAAAATAAAAATATGGGAGACATAAGGATATGTGTAGACTTCAAAGAACTAAACAAGACTTGTATCCATGACCCTTTCCCAATGCCTTTAAAGAAGAAGTACTAGAGAGTGTTGCTAGTAGAGAAGTGTATTCATTTATAGATAGATTTTTCAACTACCATCAGGTGAAGATATTATAAGAAGATCAACCTAAGACCACATTTGCAATGGAATGGAATCCTATATGTATTCGCTAACGCCATTTAGCCTAAAAGAATGCCCTTGTAGTTTTTAGTAGGATTATGGTCAATGCATTCAGAGATTTATACATAACTTCCTTGAAGTATATCTAGACACTTGGATAATTTATGAGATGTTAAAAGATTACGTCCAAAAATTAATATTGATGTTTGAAAGAAGTTACAATCTAAGTATTGCAATCAATTTAAGAAATGTATATTTGCGACTTCATTTGGAACTTTACTTGGACACATTATTTGTAAGGAAGGAATGATCATAGATCCTCTCAAAATAGATATAATACTAAATTTAGCCCCTCTAAATAATGTAATGTAGACAAAAATTTCTTGGGATACATTGGCTACTGCTATAAGTTCATTAGGAATTATGTATCTATCTCTAGACCTATAGAAGAACTTCTAAAAAATAACAAATTTGAATAGACGGATGGGTGTCAAAAATCATTTGATATATTGAAGAACAAGATAATAGAATCCCTAATTTTGATATTCCTAGATTGGAAACAACCATTTCATGTCCATGTAGATGCGTTCAATACTACAATAGGTGTGGTCTTAACACAACCAAGAGGTAGAAAATACCACTTGGTGCATTTGCAAGTAGGAAACGTGGGGTATCAGAAAAGAGTTATACTACAACAGAGAGAGAAGCTCTAGCCATGATGTTTTCTCTACATAAATTTAAGCATTATCTTTTAGCAACACTATTTATTTTCTATATTGATCATGAACTGCTAAAGTACCTGATGAATAAACTAGTGATACATGACTGCATATTCTAGTGGTTTATGTTGTTCCAATAATTTAACTTCAAGATCATGGTTAAATTGGGGAAAGATAATCAAGGATTAGATTACTTATCTAGAATTAATAATGGAGAAGATGGAGGTTTAATACAATATGATTTTCTAGGTGCATATCTATTTGAAATAATTGTGATAAGATATTGCTTGTGATATTAAATGGACTACAAGATATTGCTAATCTGTTATCTACTAGCACCTTCCCAAACAATTACAATAAAGAAGATAAGAGGAGACTTACCATAAAATCTCTCCCATAGACTATCATCATCAAGGAATTACATATTTTGGGAAAATATTATGTTTTGCAAAGAGTAGTAATGGAGCAGGAATGAGAGAAAATCCTAGAAGAAGCTCATCAAAGCATCTTTGGAGGACATAATTCTAGAGAGGGAACCACAAGAAAGGTTTTAATGGTTGGATTGTGGTGGCCTACTCTATTTAAAGGTGGCAATAAATACTCCAACAAATGTGACATTTGTTAAAGAACCTATAGACCAATAGTAAGAGATGAGATGCAACTACAACTAGTATTGACCATGGCACCATTTGAGAAATGGACCATTGATTTTATAGGACCAATCAACCCTCCTTCTCAGAAGACTCATGCGCATTTCATTATAACTGGACTTGAATATTTGACAAGGTGAGTAGAAGAAGAACTAACAAAGGATTATACTACACAAACAACAACAAAAGTTATTTACGAGGATAACATTACAAATTGTGGATGCCCATTAAACATTAAAGTGACCAGGGGAAACAATTTATCAATCAAATAATCAAAGAAACTTTGGGAACATTCATGATCAGTCATAGAAATAGTACACCATATCATCCCCAAGAAAATGGGGCCAACGAATCATTTAATAAGATATTGGGCAAAGCACTAGCATAGGTTTTCAATGAAGAAACGATAGATTAGGACCACAAGATACTTGTGGTACTATGGACTTACCACACAACCTACAAAAGAATAAGAAAGTATTGTCCATTCCAATTAGTTTATGGATTTGATGTAGCACTACCAGTACAAAACATAGTCCCTAACTTAGAATGACAGTGACTACAAGGTTGACTGAAGAGCAATCCCTTAAAGACAAGTTAATAGAACTAAAGACATTGAATGAGAACTGGTTTCTTGCAACATACAACCAAACCCAAGAGAAGAGGAAATGAAAGTCTTAGCATGACTGTAACATCAAGACTAAGCAACTACAACTGGAAGATATGGTATTGCTCTATGACAACAAGTTTAAGAAATTGGGTAAATTGAAAATGTGATGGTTAGGACCCTACCACATAAATCACATCCAATCAAATTGTGTGATAAAGTTAAATACTTTGATAGGTGAACAACTAGAGGGATACATTAATGAAGCTCAATTAAAACCCTACTATGAGGTAGATTAAAGCATGAATTCAAATACCACAAAAAGATAATGTATTTTATGTATTACAAAAAGTACTTAGCATAGAAAATAAGTTACCTCTTAAAAATAAACACAAGTGATCAAAGCTCGTCAAATGATAATGACATCAAGACAAAAGACTAAAAAAACTATAAAAGGAGGTAAAGGGCAAGACAAAATGCATAAAGCAAATAACAAATATATACGTCATTGCTTAAAAATTAAGTAGCAAGGTTATCAATGAAAGAGTGAAAGAACATAGGAAATGCTTGAAGCCATGGCAATCACATCTACACCCCAATTAATTGAATCCAAGGACATAAAAAGGCTAGTAAACAAGCCATTTCCATAGAAGACCATGGAGAATGACCCAGAAGGAGCATTTTCTAGCATTCCCAATAGAGTTGTGTATGTAGAATATATTTGGATGTACATCCATGCCAAGCTTATGGAGGTGGACCACAATAGTTTTGCAAAAGAAAGTGAAACCCTAAGAAATCTAATCACATGCAAATTCTTGGTGCCTAATGCAAACATTGGAAGACTAAAACTGGACTTTGGGAAAATTTTCTAAATTTCTAAAATGACCATAAGTAGATCTAGCTAGTGTTAAGCCACCTACATGGAGAGTTTATGTACTTGGATAAGTCATTCCTCATCACCAAGGAAACAATGAAGTGAGTGATAGGTTATGTGATGAAGGGGAGAAACCCAAAAAGGTGGACAACAAATCGGTCACCGCACTCACAACTCATGAGGAATGGGTGGTTCCTCACTATTAGCAAAATTAGAGATCCTAGAGTGACGTACGCAACAAAATACATAAAATACAATATTTTATACACTGGAAGAGAGGACTTTGTTCCTTCAACTTGCATCTGCATTGCATATGGAATGTTGACCAATGGGAAAGACTATAACTTTTGTGAAACCTTAAGGTAACCACTCATGGATAATTCAGAGAAGACAAAGAAAAGCCATCACGAATTCAGGTATGGTTTGTTAATCATTTACTTAGCTCTATATTTTCTAAGTGAGTTACTTGGGATAAACAAATGTGCATGGAGGTCATATACATCCAAATAAATAACATAGATGGATTTTTGCATGAAACCATTTTCCAATATGGGTATGAAATCCTTTTTACTAAATTCTAAACAAGGATGCAAGAGAGAAAACAATTGAGCCATAATATTGTATGAAAATTAGAAAAAGAGGTAGCCTTTTTAGTGGATAAGGATTACATCCATCTTGAAGTTGTGGAACCACACACCTTCCTAGCACCACCCCTCCCATATGAAGCATTTTACCAACTACTAGAAAGCACAACTCAACTCCTCCTCTCCCAATCTAAGGATCCCATTGTAGGAATGTTCGGTACATAGTGTGAGTATATTCATAAGAAAGCTAAGAAGGATGCAAAGGAAAAAATTGAGAAAATAAAGAGAAGAGCACAAAAGAAGCTAGGTTAAAACAAGGCCCTCTTCCTCTAATAGTTGAAGATATATTTGAGCAACAAGCTACTAAACCCATAGTAGAAAACTAAGAGAAGATCAAAGTGGATTAGTTCCACTAGAAGAAGTACCCCACCAAAAGGAAAAGAACTCTTAGAAGATCCACCAAAAAATAACAAAAAAGGAAAGAAGAGAAAACAAGAAGAACCTATCATTATTGAAACTCCTTCATTGACTAAGGCTCCAATAGAAGAAATCACATAGAAACTTCTTGAAATGAGTTTAGAAAAGGACAAGGCCACAAGAGAGCAACAAAGGAATCCCAAAAGATAGAAACAAAAAAGCACAAAAGAATTGTTGCACTATGGAAACACTTCAAAAGAGGAAGAAGAAACTTCACTAATAGAATCACAATATAAAAAATAAAAATAAGTGGCATAAGAACAAGCACAAGAATCCCTACTGGATGAACAAAAACATCTAAAATCATCATCAATACTTGGTAAACTATTGGAAGTAGCTAAGTATTATCCTACTACAACCATAAATAACAAGGAGATTATAATCAAAGCAATGGTGGGATTCATCACAAGTAGCCCATATTCCATAGATCAGATCACTGAAGGGATTTTGATATAATGAAGGACAATTGTATAAAATAGGTTAACCTCGCAAAGGGAAGAAGCATTCAAAATAGATACCACATAAAACACTAAAGCTATGGACGATGTGGCTTAGGACTTGAGTCTATCTCCCAAAACAAAAAGTTAGGTACAAAGCATTTAGGAACAAGAACTGAGGATGAAGCACTAGGTAGATACTCTAGTCTTCAATCCCAAAAATGATAAACTCAAACAAAATCTATATAAAGAAGCTCTTGTGGTAGTTCAACATGCTTACAACATAGTAATCTAAAGTTGACAACTGCATGAGCACGAGCCTAAAGATACCACCTTACCACCATCTCCACTGCATAAATAAGAATATACAATTGAACAAGATCCACCTTAGTAATCGGTGCAAAAAGAGGAAATAATAATAGAAGGTCAGGTGACACGAACAAAAGCACAACAAAAAGAATAAGCTGACCAAAATCTAAGAGCATTAGAAACAAGGATTGAGGAAAGTCTCCAAAATGAAATAAGGGAAGAAAAGGTAAAAGAGAAAGATAAGGAAGACCACAAAGAATTAGAAAAAAGAACATGTAGGTATAGAAGAATCAAAGAAAGAAACAAGAGAAGCTTCCATACAATGGATCACTCCAACAAGTTATCTAGTTAGTGACCCCATAAGAAAAAGCAAGGAATATATGCCTAAATAGAAGCAAATAGTTCTGACACTTACAATAAGCCCAAACATATTTAGGTTCACTCCTATAGGCCTACAAATTAATTTCTCCTAGATTTCACCAATTCATAAATTGAAGCTAGGTGAAGCATTCACTAGCAGTACAAAGCATGATCTAATGCACAAAAATATTACATTAGAAGGCATGGACAAGTTGATCAAACTAATACAAGAACATCAACCACAAGTCCAAGTGGATTCTTCTACAACCATAACAACTCAACTATAAGGAGCAATACAAAGTAAGCTAAATTAAATGAGTGGTTGGGAATATGAGAAGCAAATACTAAAGAAACAAATTAATTTGAGTACAAGAAAGAAAAATTAATCCAATGTAGTAAAAATGTAGAAATGGCCACAAAGACTTGGACAAATAAATAAAGAAGTTAGAAGACAATTACAATAATGTTTCTACATTATATCAATATTGCATAAATTGGTCGCAAATCACAATAACACAAAAGATCCAGATAGATCAAATAGAATTTCAAATTTTACAATTATTTGGAAGTTATAATGCCATGAATAATTTGGATGGGTCACAATGACAACAATTGACAAGAATTCAATCACAACATAGTCAGTTGAGTGAACAAGTACATGAAATCAATAGCACAAATGGGCATTGGAGTTGGAAGTGAATATCTATTTGTCACTACTATCAAAGTTCTTTCAAGACATCAAACAACTAATACCTACATTGATAGAGACAACTACTTTGACCACCATGAAAAGAGCTTATAATGATATTTTAGTTTGGACACAATGAATTCAACATAGTGTTGACTTGGAAGGATGCATATGAGCAGGTAAAGATAACCTACAAACATTTTCTACCTAAAACAAAGATCTCAAAAAACTTGTCCCATTTTGAAGAAGAATTTTGATAGTAAGGTCTCTTTTTGATAAGAAGGAAGATGTCTTGAAGGACAAGACAATGAATTAGGTCTTAAGAGGATGTTGGCATATAAGGATCTAGAAATAGGATAAACATAATTACAGTCACTATAGGGCTATTGCAATAACATCTGAGACATTGCAATATTGCTGAAGGATGACAAGGTATAAAGACACAGAGAAGGACACATGCTTACACAAATAAGAAACTATATGAGCACTAAACCTTGCTACAAGAAGAGGGGGTAGGAGAAGAAGTAGGAAGAAAAAAATTGAGTACAAATCAAACTAGATAAATATATAATGATTGTAATATAGACAAAATTAATACCCTTTATCATATGTAATGTTTATATCTATTCTTGTGCATAGAATGTATGTTGTACATAGAACATATGCTATGAATATATGAGTAGACTGATTCTATGGTGCATATAGATGAATAAAATTTATTTTCTTTATAATGTGCATGTGTTAACTACCACATTAATTGGGTTTCCTTCTTATTGCATCAGATTGGGGTTAATTTCTCCGACATAAATAATCTAGACCTCAGGCTTGTATTTTATTGTCACTAGGCATTTCTCCCTGACACATTGGGTATTGTTTCCTAACACATTGGTGTTGGTGACCTTATTGGGTGCTAGTGTCTTGGTGTTGGAATATCTTCAAACTTGCAATGCCTACTCACCTAATTTTGTTGAGGTTTTTCTTACTTTTAGATTCCTTGCATTGCACTCTAGATCAAAGATATGCTCAATTGAAGTTGGGGATAAGAGGAAAGGGGTGTGTCATTTGGGAGATTTCCTTAGTTCCCTAGGATAGAATTTTCAACCTCAATAATAGCACTATGGAAGAATTTGAGTGTGTGCAGCCTAATCAAGGTGTTAATGGTGTCGTGTGCAAAGATTTGAGTGCCTAAATCATAAACCCTAGGAGAATGTGAAGTTATGATGGTGTGTACAAGTGATGGAGGGAAAATGGGTAGTGAGGACCACAAAAAATTATAATGAAGGGTAGGAATGGAAAAGGATTTAATATTTACATAATGAAGGCTATGGTGAGGGTTTGAAGCTAGGGTATCAAGAGAGGAAAGAGGAAATGGGCAAAATATGGATTTCAAAGAGGAAATGGGAGGATTAAATGAGAAGAATGAATGGAGAGATATCTCAAGAAAAGCATGGATTTCCTAACTCTATAGGCTATGAATATGCACTCTTTAGAGATGTAGCTTGTTGTCTTACACAAAAATGGAGTTCTCTTGATTAATTGGAAGTGCATTGATGCTTGAGTTAGTGTATGAGAGATTTGCAATGTTCTTGTTATAAAATGAGGGAAAAATTAGGGTTATAGGAAAAATTTATGAAATGACCATTGAAAATGCAACAAGAATTAGGGTTAAAATAGTCATCAAGAGTCAAAACTCAAAATTTTAACATAGACACAAGTGTAAGCCAACATTATTGTTTAGAGATGAGCATAAGCCAACTCTTGTGTCTTGATAGAATAAGTTGTTCAAACTTTAAGGGATGATTGGGGAGGGGTTCCTAAGATTAGTTCTCCATTTTTCAAGTTTTAATGATCAAGAAAAAACTCAGAAAGCATGTCAAATGATGCCTAAACATGACTAGGGGTATTTAAACTAAACATGAATGCAAAAACCTAAGCTGAAAGTTGCAAAGTAGAGAATTCTTGAACTTACGACTTCATCTTATTCTCTTGCTTCGTACACTTTGGGTAAATTATGGGATGATGAATGTTTCTCCTTTATTCCTCCTACAATTGATGTTACTAGTACATCCCAGATTCTTCCTCACCAAAAGGCTCATGTTCCTCTCTTGATGATTTCTATTTTAATGCATTTATTGAGTCTTCCCTAAGTGATGATTTGACTCACATCCCTTGTGATGTTTATTCTACTCTTGAGCCTCCTATCACTTCTACCTCCTACCATGCTGTACATTTTGCTTATGTTTATTCAACTTCTCTTCCTTCAATGGACACCATTATCTTGAGGACCCTATTACACATGATCATCTTTTTATGTGCTTCTTCAATATTATGTTAGATGATTTACATTATGAAGTTGACATTGATGCTTCTCCTTATGCCTCTTTCTCTACTATTTATCCTCATGTATTTGAGCTACCCCTCAAAACATGGACCCGCTTCATTACTTTTTTGGACCTTCTCTACCTTCCAAGCCACGTTTATCCACTTTCCCTCCTATATTAGCCTCCACACGAGACCTTCTTTCCTCCTCCCCCTCCTATTTTTATAAATTCTATCTTGCTTGTTCCTACACATTTTGTACCTCTACCTCCATAAGAGACCTGGTTACCTCCTTATGAGATACCTCCTCCCTCTTCCCTTCCCATGTTGCAAATCCCTACCTATATGCTACTTTCTCTACCTTTTCGACTTATGTATATACTAAACATAAAGAGATAGATATATAGTTGGACATCCTTACTTTTCCTAACACTTTCTGTTTCACAAGGAATGTATGCATTGACAAGTAGAATGGCCATGAGGATCCTATTCATCATGTGCAAAAATTCTATACTTCATTCTTAACCTACAAGTGTAATGATCTTGTCTTGGTTAAATTCTTTCCTAATACCTTAATAGATTATGCTTTGGATTGGTTCTACACATTATCCCCTAGTTTCCTACACATTCTTGTTGATTGTGTGCATAGTCACACTCCATTTTTTATATAACACAGATCCTAAAGTAAATATTACACAATTAATGCACTACAACAATATTATTATGAAAGTGTTAAGGATTTTACCTCTCATTTCTTTTCTTTGCTTGTCCCCAGGGGATTCCAAACTCCCGATTCTCTTCTCCAAACTCTCTTTCCAGATAACCTCTTTCCACATATCTAAGAGAAAACTTCTATTGGCCAACAAGATTCTCTTTTTTATTTGTCTCCTAGTCATCCAAGTTGAAAAATAGTTACTTGCACATGTTGGTAGCCCTCCTCATAAGGATCCCCTTTGTGAACCTTCTTAAAGGAACCCTTCTCCTATTTCTCAACACAAGTAAGAAAAAATAACTTTCACATGCCTTGATAATCCTCTTGAGCACATCTTATCAATTACCCTAAAATCTAAAATACTCACTCTTCCCCCTTCCACATTCGTGAAGCCTCTTAAACATGGTTGTTCATTACTTCTTTCTTTTGCATACATAGGAAGCTATGTCATTCTACCAATCAATTATGAGCTCTAAAGCATAAAATATAAGACCTTATTAATGAGGGTGCCATCACCATCTCTCCTTATGATGCCCCTTCCATTTATTCTCATGATGATTATGCTCAATTTGTAGGTGAACCTAAGATAACACATGACATATATTTCATCTATGATACACATGATAATGACCATGATCCTCTTGATATGCTTACACATAATCACCTTTCTATTGAATATTGTATCTTTCCTTCTCCCACAACTTCCCCTTCTTTAATTATTGTTGATGTGGCACCTATTTGCTTTCTTGAGGATCCCCCTCAACCCCTTTTGGCTAGTCCTTCTTATACCACCCATATTACTTTTATTCTTACTTCTACATATATTACAATTGTGGAGTTTGTTCCCTCCTTTGACACTTCTCCATATAAGTCCACTACATATATTCCTCCTCTATCTACCATATTCACCAAAGAATCACCTCGCCCTTTAGAGATCCCTTCATATGATTCTCCTTCTTGCATGACATATTTGACCAAATTCTCAACATAAGATTTTGGACACGTTGATCACCTTGGTGAGGGCTATTTCACCTCAATTATTAGTTGATCTCACTTTACCTTATGTCCTTTTATTTTTATACATCCTTCTCTTGATGCATTTTGCGATGTTCTATACGTTTTCCATCCTTCTTTTGGTACTCCAATTCTTTTATTTACAGTTCTTGCTCTTCCTACACATCTTTACCTCTACCTTTCTCACCCAATATTCTATGTACTTGTGTGTTCTGCTTCCTCTATTTGTCTCTCCTATTTCATGTGATATCTTCATTATATTTTTATGCTTATTTGTGTCTTCCTCTTCATGATATTTTGGGGACAATGCAAAGTACTAAGGCATCTCTTACCTTTTCATGTTGACCCAAACTTGTCATGCTTATTTCCACCCTATTTGTTGTATTTAGCCTCTTTAAGCTTACTTCTTCTCTTGTGTTGTTGTTTTAGTCCTATTAGGGATGTTGCCATACATTATTGATAATCATGGTGCCTTACCACCCATTACATTTTCCTAAATCAATACACATATATCCCTTTGTATTGTTATGATTTCTATCTCTATTTAGCTATTTCCATACTCTTTGTTACACATTGTGCCTAATATCCTACTTTTCCACAACTTGACATTTCCTTGATTCATATATTCTTTGATTGTTGCATGCCTAACCTACCTATGCCTTTCCCTTGGGGGCAACCCCATGATTACTTGTTGGGGGCATCATTTCACTCTATGATCCCCTTGCATCCTTAATCATTATAATTCCTTATTCCTAGGTTCCTAGCTCAACCTTCCATATCCTTTCTATTGGCTTCTACCATGGGGGGTAACTTTGTGATCACATTTTTAGGCAAAAAACCCCTACACTTTGATTCCTATTGTTACTCATACTATATCTCACACATTACACCTTGGCATTAAGCATATCTTATTCTATTCTCATTGTTACCTTCTTTGTACTCCTTAAAATTGAATATATCCCTTTACATGCACTCAATTTAAGGTATTTTATTTTTGGTGGCTTCAACATTGCCCTACCTTGTTTATTTTGGCATGGCTTGACCCTTTTGTTATATTTACATTACTTTTCTAGTGGCTACGAAATAGCCATGTTCTTTATCAAGGTGGCTCCTACACAACCAACCCTATGCCAAGGTGGCCTCTTCACAATTATGCGTCTCTACTTATACCACTTCTATTCTAAATGTTCCATCTCTCTTTTTGGGTTTAGTAAAAGTAGATGATAGATGCTAGTGTGTAATGCTATTTGATTTTTTATATGTTTTTATTTCTTTTATAATGAACAGTAATCGTTGTCGGTGAATTGCATAGCTAGAACACAAGTTGGAGTATAAAAGAAAGTGAAAGAAGCCATTGAACATGGGTGAGCTTCCATATCCTTTATATAAGTCAATTATATTCATGTCTATGTATTTACTTGAATGTACTTTCTCACCTAGTTTTGAAATCTCCATAGGGATAAAATATAAGGTAAAAATTTACCTACTTTGTAATTCTCACCTTATATTTTTGCACTCATTTTGGTTTTCATTCTTTAGACATGCTTCGGTCACATTTAGTCCATTTATTCAATTTGAAACCCATCTCTAGTGAGTTATGCACATGTGAATGGTCATTATTTTCTATCACCAACCTAACCTTGAAATCTTAGCTCCTCATTCCTCAAGGACACCAACATCTATCTTTAGTATTAGTGTCCAGAAGACACTAACATCCCTAATGTTGGTGTCCATAATTCAAAATTTAAAACTCAAATTCCTAAACCTTTGAATTCCTAATTGTTTTCCTAGTTAGTTTTCCAATAAACACTTGAACTAAAAACATTATATCTATGTACTTGAAAACCCCAATTCAAAAACAACACATTCATGCTCATTTTATCTATTGCACTCTTCTAAAAACATTCCTAGGATGTTGATAGGTCTTCAGATGCTCCTCTTCTTCCAACACTCCTCCATGGTTTCAAACCTATAGACATTCCATTATTGAAACATAACCTTATATCATTGTTGACCCTTTTTTTTTCCTCTAATCAGAGTCAAACAGTCAACCTGGTATTTTCCTTGAAAATCCCTTTGAAAAGGTCCTTATAAAGAAAAAGTGCCAAATTTCCCAGGGAACCTTGCCTAAAAACCTTACCATTAGAAAGAGCTTGAAAAAATAGGCAGGTTTACTTTTTACATCACCCTAAAATTCGGCCAAATAAAGAAGTTATTGATGGTCAAAGTTTTGGTCAACATACAGTTCAAATATGCATTTGGCGGGCTTGAAAATCTCCATCGGCCTTAGGAAATAATGAAAAAATTAAGTTATATACATTTTTTGAATGTATATCGGGCCATGGAAATGTATTTACATTTTGGGAATCTTTCGCAAATTCTCGGGAATATTCCGGGTTTACATACAATTGGCTATATACAAATGAAGATATGCATCGTGGGTATATTCCATCAAGATTCCTTGTTTGTATGTAAGGGAGTTTGTATATTTGGGTTTGTATATCCGCATATACAAACAAATGTGCATTTGCTACAGTGCCGCAGAAGGAGATACAAGTGGTGGGCCCCGTGAAGATACAAAGAGGTTTGTATATCATCTACATACAAAGGTATAAAAGCTACAATGGAATGTATATCAACTTGTATGTTCGCACATACAAGCCGATATACAAGGAGACATATACAATCCGGACCCGAATAGAAGTTTCAATCTATTCTATGTTGTTCTCAGGTCCGCCTTGTATAAAAGGTGTTTGTATGTCTTGACATACAAATAAGCCGATATGCAAGACGAACCTGATAGGAAATCAAATATACTTAAAGGTCAGTTTGGGGTCCGATTTGTATGTATAGGGCGCTTGTATATAGTGATATACAAGTCAAAGATGCATTGCAATATACAAGGCAGATTTGAATCAAGGATCAGTTTCGGCACATAAGAGTTTGGAGTCCATTTTGTATGAATAAGTGTTTGTATATTTTGTATATACAAAGAAATGTACAAGGAGAAAATATACAAGCTGGATCTGGCAGAACAATGAAAAGTAGCTAAAGGTCATTTGAGGTCCACGGCTCGTATGATTGCATATGCAGAGGGTAACATACAAATGGTGGGGCCCGCAAACAAGGGGAAATTGTATGTATATGCAATTTTTGAAATACAAAGGGATGTGCAGGGGCCGATATGCAAAGCGCCATGTATGTGCAAAGGAGTTGCAGAATTAATTTTTGAGTGCCGATTCAGGCGCCAAGGTGTAGCGATATACACAGAAATGCAAAAGCAATATATACAGGCAGTTGACTGAAAGTTTGACCGCCTGTATCTCTGCCATTTTGGTGAATTTCGGCATGCTCCAAGAGGCAAAGTTGCATATTTTGGTCACCTCTTTCATTTGGTAGGGTTTTTTAGGAGCTTTGTCTCTTTTCAATTTTAGATCTGGAAATGCATGTTTTGAGCGATGAATATTTCAGAGACAACTTTTGGCAAGATGGAGATATTTTTTGGGCATTCATTGCAATAGACAGAACAAGCAGCTCGCATTAACGACAAAGAATATCTTTCCACCTCTTCATCTCCAGATTGATGATGAGTAAGCAGCTACAATAAAGACTCTAAATATCTCCCCATCTTCCCAGTTCTAGATTTCAACGCCATAACTGATGTAGCTGGACAGTCATCGATGGAGATATTTTCTGTGACAGCTCTTTGAGCAAATTTTGTAACCGATTTAGAATAGTTTTGGAATGCTATATATATGCATTCAAATATTATAATTAAGGGTTGGAGATTTTTTTGACATTTTGGTCTTTCTGTTTCCAAACAGAGTTTCCATATACTGTAACCTTACCTCTCTGTCAAATATATGCAAGTTATTTTTACCTCTTTACTGATTTTTCTAGCTCTGTGTGAATCTGCATATGGTTTGTCTGTGAATGTTGTATTTCTCTCAATCATATTACTTCTCACCTCTGCTAAAGTCATCTAACCTGTGTATGCCTACTTGCTATATTCTGATTGTTTTGTGCATCCTTCAGTTTTGTGGAAGTTTCTTTAAATCTGTCTGGTGTATCACCCTTTTATGTTTTCAAGCTTTTATTCATTTTATTACAAGCTTTCTCTCTCCCTTTCCCCCTCAAAATTCTGTAGAGTTAGGTGATAGCTAGGCAAGGAAGCCAGCCTTCTCCGGAGGTTTGATCTCATTTAACAAAGTCCCACACTTAGAGATCGATCCCATGTTATTCCAGTTTGCAGAGGTTTCACAGCTTATGCAAGGGTGGAAAACTGGGTGATAACAACTTCTGGCATGCCCGGTGGGACCATTACAAATTTATCACTAGTTTTGATGTGCAGCCAGTGATTTTCAGACCTGTAAGAGGTTAAATCCGCATATCTGGCGACTCACACTGAGGAAGGACAAGTAGACTAGTTCTGTTTCCACATTTTTATGAGAAAGATACAAACTAGGAGTTCAAGTTCAGGCTCATTCGGATATTTGCAGCTCTCTCCACCCAGAAGACTGAGTAGAACTACAGTGAGGACTTCAATTTCCAAAAGAGTATGGTCAACTCCACCAAGCTTTAGACCAGTTGCTTCTGTAGTTCCCACAGTAACTCAAGCAAATCTACCTACAGCTCTCCAGATGGCAAGAAATCAGCCATTTGTGACTTTCAATGGGGGCAACCCTTTGAATCTAACGGTGCATGATGTGATACCAATGGCAACTTTGAAGAATCTACCCTATTTCACAGGGGAAAATTAGACTACTCCTATAGAGCACATTAGAGACATAGCTTCTCTATGTGGGGTACATCATGTTACTTAAGAGAACGTAGCCATCAAATTGTTGGCCGCCTCCTTCAAAGGGAAGGCGTTACATTGGTTCAGGAGTCTACCAGTGCAGACTATAGGAACCTAGGATGACCTAGGAGAGAAGTTAAACAAGCAATTTCAAGAAAAATTAGATAATCTATCATTGGTCGAACAGATGACCACCATAAAGAGAGCTCTGCAGGAGCAAATGATGGATTTTAACTTTAGATTTCAGAAGACATGGGACAGAATCCCCGCCATGGTAAGACCTCCAGCTGAATATGCATTTCTATATTTTTTGAAAGCCCTAAATAGTGATATTTCAGTCATGATTCAATCACTAGGAGGAAATAGTTTACCAGATGTGTATGAATTAGCAATTAGGACAGAGAATAATTTGATTCAGGCCAGAAAAATAGCACCCAGACCACTAGTGCCTATTTTTCTTGAGATCCAGGCTTCTATGCCCTTGCCAATTCCATGTTTTCCCCCTGTGCCTACTATCGCAGCATTACCTAATATTGCTAATTCTGAACTTGTTGCCTCTAGTTCGTCTCAAGAATTGAAAGAGATTAAAAATAGTCAACAAAAGATTGAGGGTATCCTTCAAACTTTTTGAAATGAACTGGTAAGCATAAAGAAGCAACAGTCCTAGAGGCCCTTTCAGTCTTATCAGCAATCTAGCCAAGGGCAGAATCAACCATATCAAGGCCAAAATCAGCGCTATCAAGCTAATAGGCTGCCTTATCAAAGCAACTTCCAAGGGGCCAAACAGAATGTAAATCAAAGGCCTTTTCAGCCTTATAATCTGGCACCTATTAATGCAGTAAGGGACCGTGTCCCTACTCAGAACAACCTTGCAGCTGAATATGAGTGGTGCTACCCATGCAATCAACCACACAGTCAAGCAGCCTGTTCAAATGGGGTTATAAATCAGGCTTTAATGGTGCAAAATGTGTCAGCCTCATAGCCAAGCACACCAAGAGATGGGACTTTGCAACAACAGGAGCAGCCTCAGAGTGATTCCACTTTCATGAACTGGCAGGAGGGTGAATTTTGTGGCATAAATAGTGAGAGCACCTCAGTTGCAGCAAATACAAGATCAAAGAAAAGGGGTTATGAGGTAGAACAAGCAGCAAATAAAGGAAAAGTATCTGCTGACATTCCTGCGCCCCAAATTCTCCATATTCTACAAAGAAATGACCCAGCAAAAGCAAGGGAGATGCCTCGTTTGCAACCAGATGTTGCTGCTACAAAATCAAATCAGAAGGTGAGTGCCATCCCACCTTTCAATATTATTGAAAATATGAAAAAGATGAATGTGACAATGTCTATGTGGGATTCTTTAGCCATCCCGGGCCAAAAAGACATTTTGCAATCTACCTTGTATGATTTGAAGGTGTCCAAAGATACAACTGTTGACCCAAGTAGGGTTGTCCTTACTAATTCCTCCAAGGATAACAGCAAACAGCCTCACAAAAGTACTAAGCCACTCCCATTCTATATATCATTGATAGTTGGAGACAAGTTAGTCCATAATTGCACGGTGGATAGTGGAGCAAGTAGTTCTGTGATGCCTAAACAAATTGCAGACCAATTAGAGCTCAAATACCAGCCTCTTGAGAAGGGTGTACTTCAATTAGATTGCACGGCTGTTAATACTGTGGGTATAATAAAAAACTGAGGTCTTACTCTACATACCTATCCCAATGTTTCCGTCTTCCAAGAGGTCTTCATTATAGACCTACCCCCTCATTTTGCCATGTGCCTATCAAGAGAATTCACAGCCAAAATTGGAGGATACCTATCCTCTGACTGGTCCCATATGTTTTTTAGGACCAAAAATGGCACTAAAGTAACTTTAAAATCTGAGTTACTTTCAAATCATCACATAGAGCCTTACACACCAAGTGTTGTTAATGCAAATTACATTATTTCTGGTGATCCTAAACTTGTTGCTGCCCAAGAACTACAAAATGAAAGCATACCAGAGATACTCTTAAGGGAGTGGTCCTCAGAAGATTTTGTGGATGATCCTGAAGCATATACTCAAGAAAATGGTATGGGGGTCTATATACTTCATGAGCCTGGGGCAACAATTCCAAGTATGGTAAAGGATGTAGAACAGCAGACAGAGCAGCAAGGAAAAATATGGAAAATGTACTTTGATGGCTCAAGGAGCAGAAATGGATCCGGTGGTGGTGCAATGTTGGTATCACCACAAGGTGAAAAATATTATGCTGCCTTTCGTTTTGCCTTCTCATGCACCAATAACACTACTGAATATGAGGGGCTAATCCAGGGATTGCAATGGGCAAGGAAGAAAATTAGCTACTTGCAAGTATTTGGGGACAACGAACTAATTGTAAATCAGGTAAGAGGACTGCATCTTACCAAAAATGATACTTTGAAGTGCTATAAGCATAGGGTATGGAACATGATTGAGGAATTTGACGCTTTTAATCTGATTTCCATTCTAAGAAATTAGAAGTCCCATGCTGATAGATTGGCGGCAATTGGGGCACAGTTTGACATCCCTAGTGATATTCAAAAGGAGAAAATGTAGCCTCATGTAAAGATAGTAGACAGACCCTCTATCCCTGACAATAATGTTCATTGGCAGGTCTTTGAAAGTGATGAGCAAATCCTGCGGTTTTTGTTAGAAGAAGATGAATTTTCTGTGGTAAACCAGGATAAACTCAAACAGCAGTATGGCAATGATCAGATTATTCAACTGAAGACAAACAAGCTGCCTAAGGGATTGGTGACTTTGGAGTCTATTTTTGGCACTGATGATCAGATGAAAAATACTAAGACTGGTATGTAAATAAAAGAAAACATTATGAGGAGTTAGAAATTTTTAAGGGAAAACTCCTCGAAATAGGTAAAATCTATTCAGCTGAGGATAGGAGAGATTTTATTGCCCTATGCCATGAATTTAAAGATGTATTTGCTTGGGATTATTCAGACCTAAAAGGATTTGATCCTCATATTGCCCAGCACACCATAGAATTGGAACCAGGTACAAAGCCTATAAGGCAGAGGCAGAGGCCCCTAAATCCAAAGCTAGAGCCCCTGATGATTAAAGAATTGACTAAGCTGATTGAGGGAAAGATCATTTTTCCCATCAGGCATACTTCTTGGGTCTCAAACCTTGTCCCTGCAAGGAAGAAGAATAGAGAAATCAGGCTGTGTGTTGATTTCAGGGACCTAAACAGAGCCTCTTTAAAGGACCACTACCCATTGCCCTCAATGGAACAAATTTTACAAGTAGTGGCGGGCTCAGAAAGATTTTCTTTGCTTGATGGATTTTCTGGTTACAATCAAGTGCTGGTCAAGGAGGAAGATCAATTTAAGACTGCTTTCACTACCAAGTGGGGCACCATGGCCTACAGGAGGATACCTTTTGGTCTCTCTAACGCTGGCTCGACCTTTCAAAGAGCCATGGATATGGCATTCAAAGGTTTGTTGTACAAACTGGTGCTGGTGTACTTAGATGATATAACAATTTTTCCAAGAATGCATCTGAGCATTTATCCCACTTAAGGCAAGTTTTTGAAAGATGCCGAGAGTTTGGGATATTCCTTAATCCAAACAAATACATTTTTGTCGTCCATGAAGGCAAGCTGTTAGGGCACATTGTCTCAAAGGAAGGCGTTACCATTGACCCTGAAAGGGTAAAGGCCATTTTGGAGCTGCCTTTACCAAGCCATAAGAAGGGATTACAAAGTTTTATTGGCAGAATTAATTTTCTGAGAAGGTTCATCCCTGATATTGCAAACCTTTTGAAACCTTTGACATCCATGTTAAAAAAGAGCATATCCTTTAATTGGACAAAAGAGGCCAGATTCAGTTTTGAGTCTATAAAAGAGGCATTGTCAATTGCGCCAACCTTGGTACATCCTGATTTTTCCAAAGATTTTATTCTATATGCTTATGGCGGTCTAGATACAATCTCTGCGATTTTAGTGCAGAAGCAGAGTAGCAGCTTTGAGTAGCCAATTACTTTTTTCAGTCAAGGGCTAGAAGAATATGAACAGAAGCACAACTTTGTTGAGAAGCACGTCCTTGCAGTGATAAGGAGCCTCAAGAAATTTTGGCATCTTGTTTCTAATAACAAGATACATTTGATGGTGGCTCATCCCAGCGTGAAGGAGTTCTTGTTGAGCAGGGATATAAATGAGAAAAGAGCTGGTTGGATCACCAAGGTCATGGAATATGATGTGGATATCCAAGTAACCAAGCTTGTCAGAGGCAGAGGACTCAATGAGTAGCTCGCTACTAGTTTCAACAAGGAAGATGAGATGCTTTTGACCATTGAGGATACACCTCAAGATAACCCAGAAGCAGTCAACACAGGCTGGGTTACTGATATGAGTGAATTTTTACAAACTGGCAAATGTCCAGCAGGTCTGGATAGAACCAGGAGAAGATATTATAGACTGCAGTCCATTCCATATGTTTTGATTAATGACACTCTTTTCAGGAAATATTTTAATGGTGTACTGCTAAGATGCATTGCTGAGGATTAGACTGATAGGGTACTGCATGAATTTCATAATGGGACAACAAGGGGTCATTTTGCCCCAAAGACTACTGCCTGGAAGATAATGAGAGCTGGCTATTATTGGCCCAGCTTATTTAAGGATGCCCATGACTAGGCTAGAAAATGTAGAAAGTGTGCCATTTTTGCAGGAAAGGAGAGGCTGCCAGCCCTACCTCTACGGCCAATTCAAATAGAGCAACCCTTCATGAGATGGGGTATTGACTTCATAGGACCCATTAATCCACCATCAAGTGCAGGCCACAAGTGGATTCTTATAGCTACAAATTTTTTCACAAGATGGACTGAAGCAGTGGCTCTAAAGGAATCAAATGAAAATGTTGTTTTAAATTTTTATCATGATTTGATTTCCAGATTTGGAGTGCCTGAGTCAATAATTTCTAACAATGCTTTAGCCTTTGTTGGTCTAAAGATAGTTGACTGGGCTGTTAAGAATGGGATCTATCTGAATACTTCTTCTAATTATTACCCACAGGGTAATGGTTTAGCTGAGTCTACCAACAAAAATCTCATAAGGATTATTAAAAGATCAATGGAGGACAACCAGAGGACTTGGCACACTAATTTGAAATATGCCTTATGGGCAAACAGAATAACTCCTAAGAGGTCCATTGGAAACTCTCCATATATGTTAGTATATGGGAAGGAAGCAAGATTGCCTATCTTTGTGGAACTGCCAGCACTAGACATCATGAATCAGCTGGAAATGTTTGAAGAGGAAGATCCCATGGCTATCAGATATGCTCAGCTTATGGAGCTTGAAGAAATCAGAGACAAAGCTATGAAGACTATGGAATATCATCAGCTATAGACCAAAAGAAGTTTTGATCAAAAGGCCACTCCCAGAAACTTTAGAATGGGTGATATGGTGCTCAAATGGGATGAATTGAAAAGCAGACCAAGAAAGCATTCCAAATTTGACAGCATGTGGGGTGGCCCATTTCTCATTACTAAATGCAAGAAGCATAATGCATTCCAGTTAGCACTATGGATGGACAAAATCTGCCTATCCCAGTCAATGGGATGCACTTGAAAAAGTGTTTTGAGGTATGAGTGCTTTGTAAATCATTAGATTAGATTTCTTGCTTTCCATAAGTGCTTCTGCACAGGCTACATTATCATTAGGAGAATGCAGTCCCCTTTCCCCTTTTTTGTATTTTGGAGGGAGGTTCTAGTTTTCCAGCACGTTTTAGGTGTGACCCCATGCCCAATGGATATTGAAGGCCACTGATCTTATGTTTAGCAGGCAAACACCCCATAGAGGTCGCCAAATTGTTGACCCTTTTTTTTTTCCTGTGACCAGAGTCAAATAGTCAACCTAGTATTTTCCTTGAAAATCCCTTTGAAAAGGTCCTTATAAAGCAAAAGTGACAAATTTCCCAAGGAATCTTGCCTAAAAACATTACCATTAGAAAGAGCTTGAAAAAATAGGTAGGTTTGCTTTTTACATCACTCTGAAATTTGGCCAAATAAAGAAGTTATTGATGGTCAAAGTTTTGGTCAACATACAGTTCAAATATGCATTTGGCGGGCTTGAAAATCTCCATCGGCCTTAGGAAATTATGAAAAAATTAAGTTATATACATTTTTTGAATGTATATCGGGCCAGGGAAATGTATATACATTTCGGGAATCTTTCACAGATTCTCAGGAATATTCTGGGTTTACATACAATTGGCTATGTACAAATGAAGATATGTATCGCGGGTATATTCCATCAAGATTCCCTATTTGTATGTAAGGGAGTTTGTATATTTGGGTTTGTATATCCACATATACAAACAAATGTGCATTTGCTACAGTGCCGCAGAAGGAGATACAAATGGTGGGCCCCGTGAAGATACAAAGAGGTTTGTATATCATCTACATACAAAGGTTTAAAAGCTACAGTGGAATGTATATCGACTTATATGTTCGCACATACAAGCCGATATACAAGGAGACATATACAATCTGGACCTGAATAGAAGTTTTAATCTATTCTATGTTGTTCTCGAGTCAGCCTTGTATAAAAGGTGTTTGTATGTCTTGACATACAAATAAGCCGATATGCAAGCTGGACCCGACAGGAAATCAAATATACTTAAAGGTCAATTTGGGGTCCAATTTGTATGTATAGGGCGCTTGTATATAGTGATATACAAGTCAAAGATGCATTGCAATATACAAGGCAGATTTGAATCAAGGATCAGTTTTGGCACATAAGAGTTTGGAGTTCGTTTTGTATGAATAAGTGTTTGTATATTTTGTATATACAAGAAATGTACAAGGAGAAAATATACAAGCTGGATTTGGCAGAACAATGAAAAGTAGCTAAAGGTCATTTAAGGTCCACGGCTCATATGATTGCATATGCAGAGGGTAACATACAAATGGTGGGGCCCGCAAACAAGAGGAAATTCTATGTATATGCAATTTTTGAAATACAAAGGGATGTGCAGGGGCCGATATGCAAAGCACCATGTATGTGCAAAGGAGTTGCAGAATTAATTTTTGAGTGCCGATTCAGGCGCCAAGATGCAGTGATATACACAGAAATGCAAAAGCGATATATACAGGCAGTTGACCGAAAGTTTGACCGCCTGTATCTCTTCCATTTTGGCGAATTTCGGCATGCTCCAAGAGGCAAAGTTGCATATTTTGGTCCCCTCTTTCATTTGGCAGTGTTTTTCAGGAGCTTTGTCTCTTTTCAAATTTCAGATCTGGAAATGCATGTTTTGAGTGATGATATTTCAGAGACAACTTTTGGCAAGATGGAGATATTTTTTGGGCATTCATTGTAGTAGACAGAACAAGCAGCTCGCATTAACAACAAAGAATATCTTTCCACCTCTTCATCTCCAGATTGACGATGAGTAAGCAGTTGCAATAAAGACTCTAAATATCTCCCCATCTTCCCAGTTCCAGATTTCAACACCATAACTGATGTAGCTGGACAGTCATCGATGGAGATATTTTCTGTGACAACTCTTTGAGCAAATTTTGTAACCGATTTAGAATAGTTTTGGAATGCTATATATATGCATTCAAATATTGTAATTAAGGGTTGGAGATTTTTTTGACATTTTGGTCTTTTTGTTTCCAAACAGAGTTTCCATATACTGTAACCTTACCTCTCTGTCAAATATATGCAAGTTATTTTTACCTCTTTAGTGATTTTTCTAGCTCTGTGTGAATCTGCATATGGTTTGTCTGTGAATGTTGTATTCCTCTCAATCATATTACTTCTCACCTCTGCTAAAGTCATCTAACCTGTGTATGCCTACTTGCTATATTCTGATTGTTTTGTGCATCCTTCAGTTTTGTGGAAGTTTCTTTAAATCTGTCTAGTGTATCACCCTTTTATGTTTTCAAGCTTTTATTCATTTTATTACAAGCTTTCTCTCTCTCTCTTTCCCCCTCAAAATTCTGTAGAGTTAGGTGATATCTAGGCAAGGAAGCTGGCCTTCTCCGGAGGTTTGATCTCATTTAGCAAAGTCCCACACTTAGAGATCGATCCCATGTTATTCCAGTTTGCAGAGGTTTCACAGCCTATGCAAGGGTGCAAAACTGGGTGATAACAATCATAGAATCCATATATCACTCCAAAATCCTCTTCTACACTCACATGTTTCCCTCCCAATCTATCCCATACAAATCCTCATTGTTGAAAACATCTTCTCCTAAAAGCCACCATTGTTGTAGATCTCAAAGCTCCCTTAAATCCTCCTAGGGTTTTGGTAGATGAAAAAACTTGTATCCATATATTATTAGTATTAACATGATTATAATATTTTGTATAAGTTAATTGATATAGTATATTTTTACATATTATATTGACTATTAATTAATGCTAAGAGGTGTTCTATAGTGGCATTCAGGACTCTCATGTTGTGATCATGAAAATAAAACCCCTTAACGTAAATTTGAGAGCCATTTACAAGTCAAATAATTAATAACAATAATTTTCAATATTTTTTCTATAGCCTTCACACAACAATGTGGGAATACAAAGAGCAATGACATTCCATATATTGAAATCTTACATACAAATACAAATTCAATATGAATGTTCACTACATGTAATGGTGGAAACAACATTAAGAGCATTGAACCAATTTTCTTCTATGCCATGGTGTTGGTGGTGACAACATGAGGGAATTGGAGAGGGGGTTCAAGATGGAGGGCTTGGTCATGTGGGGAATTGTGGCCTTGGGCCATGCATTGGCTGAGATAGCTCTAGTGGGCACTAGCATCTAAAATGGGGAATAGATTGTAATGAGAGACTAGAAGAAGGATGTTGGAATGGAGGCATCAACATGGGTGATGAAACAATGGTGGAGGCAAAGCTAAGAGTGCATGTGGCAATGGTAACTGTTGCAAGAGCAATGATACATTATTTTAGTTGGAAAGATGAGAATGAGATAGAGTTCATAGTTGCTAGATTGGGATTGGGATTGGGATTGGGACCCATGCACATGCAATTAAAGTTTGATATTAACTTTTGATTAATATTAAAGCTTAAGTCTTATATTAAATAATCCTGTGAGAAATATTGAAGTGATTTTTAATAAATTGAAGGTTGGAGTGAAGAGAGGATAGTAAGAATAAAATCAAATATTAAAGCCTTTGGCTTAATAGAAGATTTGATTTTACGTACAAAAGAAGAGGTAGGTTATGGGTGAAATGTAAATGTGTGTAAATTATCAACATTGAATTTGATCTTAATTACACCAACTTAATCTATAGTGGCAATAGGGGGTGAAAGAAAAATTATTTAGAGCCAACATTTATTTTTTAAATATAAAGACATCAAAATTTTAAAATATATTAATATGAAATTATTAAAAAGTAACACATAAGTATATAATATTTACTAAATTTTTAAAAGCATAAAAATAAAATAAAAGAATAAATGGTGTTTTTTAAAAGTAAAACTAAAAATTACATACCAAAGTAAAACAAGTGTATTATCAAAAATAGTTTTACAAATAAAATAACTCTTAAATTAAAATTAAAATTCATGTGTCCATGTATTTGTTTAATAGGATGAGTGTGAAATCATCATGGACCAAACAATATCTCTAATGACAAGGAAGATGCTAAAAAATAGACTTAAGCAACTTCATGTGAAATTTTGAATGGGTTATCTACACAATTTAAAAAATCTGTAGGAATAATTTTTTTAGAAAATTGGATATTTCAATGAGGCACTACTAAAATTTAAAAAAAGAAACAAAAGGTAGGTGTCATTTCAGCCAACCTAACTATAAGCAAAAATAATATTTTTTTGAATCATTACATATAAGTAAAGGACAATGCATATTTTGTGAGTTTTTTATTAGTAAATAATTAGTTATAAATTTTTTACCTCAACTTTTCTAAAAATATTAAAAAGTAATTTTATAACCAACCTACCCTAGTAAAAAAAATATGAAATTCAAATTTTTTAGACGTGTAGCCACTGAAACATAGAGTGTGTGACACATCTTTTATATTTGAAAAAGATGAAATTATGTCTATAAGGAATTGAGACATAGCGTAGGTAGAAAATTATTAATAATTATCTATTAAAATTAAAATCAGGCATTTATTATGTTTTTAGAATATTGATAGTTTCCCGAATATTCCCTTTTCATTTTATCAAATTTGGATTAAAAAGTTTGTGAGCATCAAGGGTGAAGTCAAGAAAAATTTGTGAAAACATCCCAACTCTTCATTTGCGTGGGAAAGGTAGGTTTGGATTCCAAAGCCTAATTGCCATGCATTTTTTCGGGGGGAAATTTTAAAATAAAAACGGATATTTGTTTCTTAAAAATAGATATCTATTTTCAAGAAACATATATCCCTTTTTTCCCATGCTATTCATATAAAAAATTAAAAAAGGATTTAGAAAATGGATATCCATTTTGGAATAACTAATATCCATTTTGTTTCCACTTACCAAGCCAAAATATAAGCCTAAGAAAGAGTTTTATAATTTTGACTAACACTTTCACACGATTTTTCCTCCATTACCATTGTTTGGCCCTTGATGATCTCGCACTCACCCAACAAATAAAATAAAATAGTTTAAAATAAATCTTAAGTAAACAAAATAGCTCAAGACTAATATCTCTCAATGTTTTTAGATAGATGTATTTAAGATAATTATACTAGTATTATCTTCTACTAATGTGTTATAACATAGTATAGTCCATCAAATCTTTAATCTCAATGTAAAGAGGGCATAGGTTCAAAATGACAAAGTTCATATTGAATGGAATATTAGGATTGAGGAATTGATAGTTGAATTTATTTTCCTTAAAATATGTGAAGTTAGTTAATTGGTTGGAGAAGGTAGTGATACTATAGTAAAACTAACATCTAGATTTGTTACTTGACTCTAACCTAGGTTACATTGTGGGTACATAACCCACAAGTCCCAAGATCATTTTCACCTCTTAAACTTGGGACAATATGATGCTATTGTTGGAATGAGTTGGTTGGTACAAAACAATACTTTAATAAGATGTGAAACTAAGTAGTTTCTCTTAGGTTCAAACATGGTGACATGCTAGATTTTACAGAGGGAGGGATAACCTCTAAAAATCAAAACCATTTTTGGATTGCAAATTCATATAAATCTTTTTCTATTACATACACAATCTAACAATATCGAATATCAATAGGTCTCTAAGAATCCTACTAATTTTATGGCACATACACATATTGGTAGAGATTTTACGAAATTAAAACATAATGGTTCCTCTTCCCACATGCATAGGGATACACTTATGGGGCATGACTCACAATATTTCCTCTTGTTACACACCTCCAATAATTTCATCTTATAAGGAAATCCTCAACAATAACTATTATGGTCCACTTTATTTTTTAGATTTCCTACATGGTAATAAAAGTGAGGCTATCCTCACCATTCTAGCCAAATCTTCATCCAAAAATCTAATTAAACAAATCTTCATCCTTGAATTAGACTGAAGTTTAATTACCCTAGTTACTTAAAATAAGGAAATTTTAGACCTAACATTTCTCAATGAAGTGCTCTATGAGTGGTAATTGTTTGCTATTGTTCTATTGTTGCTTAAGATGCTTTGTGAGGTTCTTTCTACCATATTTTGTTTTATTGTACTTTGTTATTAGACTTGATCAACCCAATAACCTTTTAAACGTGCCTTGTGAATTATTGTATAAGATTGAGATCCTTGGAATGTTAATCATATCATTGATTACCTGAGTCTATGACAAGGTGATGTATGTTGGAATTCTCTATGTGACAAGTTTAGGTATTAAAAACATCCTATTGTATTACAATAAATTGATGTTTGAGTGACTATGCGAAATGATATGAACTCTGTTTAGGGGTAATTGTGTGTTTGTTGTTATTCAAATTATGAGAGAATATTATCAACCAGTTAAGTCAAATATGTTGTGTGATTTAAATTATCCTTATGATAGAAGCCTATTTAAGATTTATAGTTAGAGCTCATTATTTGGACAAACTATTTTGGGTTCTTAAAAGTATTTTAGTCAACTCTAGAAAAGGGAATTTTTTTATCAAGATCTAATGGAATTGTAACTAATCTACATGATGTCCCTTTTTATTGAAGATGATTTTTAATCTTATGAGTATAGAAAAATTATACTTGGTATAGGAAGAGAGGATAGTCATGTAGTCCAAAATGCATGGTTATCATCTTAGAATGTAGTTTGAGTATGTAGATACAATTGATGATGAATGATCACATATTATGGGATATGTATGTCATTCACTACGTAATTGCTATATAATCATTGGATAATAGTTTTGTTAGGAAATAGGTGTGTTTTTTATAAGATAAGAGGCAAAACCAGGGTGCCGAACTCATTACAGAGTAGCCTCAAGGGCACATTAGAGAGTCAACAAAATGACCAACACAGCAAAAAATAACCAACATCAAAAAACTAGACACAACAGACGAACAACTGACAAACAGTAAACAGAACAAACAAAACATAGACAAGCCCCATAGGCTAGTTGAAGAGTTTCTCTCAATCCTCAATGAGAAATTGGTACATGTCCTCATACTACTTGAGCTCTTTATCCTTCAATCCATGCCTGGTAAGTTCAATATCCTATAACATAGCCAAGGTAGTCGCAGACCTATGAATGACCTTGGAGGTAAACTTCGCCAGCGTCATAAACTTCTTCTCCAGCGTAGTCATTCTAGTGTTGATATCCTCCTTCTCTTTATCTTTACTGATAATCTTCTTACCCTTTTTATTTTTGCTAGTTTCCTATTTTTCCTCTGAGATATCAGTCTTCGAGATTTGGGCATTGAATTCAAGGAAGTTACTTGGTCCTTCATCCATAGTCTCCAGAACCACGGTGTCCTCCTAGTTCTCAGCCTTGGTCTCACCATTAATGTTATCCTCATCACCTTCCAACTCAATGTACTTCTGCTCCTTGTGCACAGGGGTAGGATTGGCGGCCAATTTGGTCGACCTCTAGGTCGTCGGAACCCTATCCTTACTCCGGGGCAAAACGTATTCCTCATCCATCTTGTCTTCACTACCATCCCCACCATCCATAGAGTCCTCATCCCCTTCCTCTAGATTTTGAATCTCCATGCTAGGGTTATTCTCATAATTCACAGAGAGGCTACCCCCATCTTTTCCAACCTTAACCTTCTTGTGGGGGGTGTCACCTTTCACCTTGCTGACATCGAGTTTCCTCTTCGTGAGTTTAGGGCTGATCTTCCTAGGATTGATTTGTTCCACATTAAGAGTATCAAGGGTAGCCAACACAAGGGTTTTCTTTTTGGCCGAAGAGGACTTGGCAATTTTGTGAGAGTGGGTGAATTTCTTAGGGGTCACTTTAGTGATGATCACAGGTTTGCTATGAGTGGGTTTTAGTTTGGGTTTAGGTGTTGCAGAGGGGCTGTCAACGCGGGTGGCGATGATATTCTTGGGTAAACAGAGGGCAAAGTGAAACTTATAAAGCCTATAAATAAGCCCCTGGTGGAGCGGAATGGGGGGTTTCTCAAGGGCGTTCTTGTGTTGTTCGATGATAGCTTCAACATAGGCTTCCAAAGAAGATAATAGGTAAAAAGGAAAGCTAATGATTTTACTACGTCTAAAGTGATTGAGTAACACAAAGTGGTAGTGGAAGAAGCGTCTAAAGCTACCTTCAAGTGTGAAATACTTGATGATCATATAGCACACATTGTCTTAGGGTTTGGGGATCTGCCCTCTGTCGAACCGACCTTGTAGGCTGTGCAACATTTCATCCTTTTTAAGGAACAGATACCCTCTGGGTCAGAGACTTTGCTAGTCTTCTTGTGTTTCATACCATCTTTGGACATGCCTGTAGCCATCCTAATAACCTCTTCGGTCACTTCAAAGCCAATGCCACCAACTTTGACATGTCTGTTCATCCAAGACCACACAAACTACAGAGATAAGTTTTTATCATGCCCTTGCAAGGATTCTAAAAATGACACAACACCTCCCTCTTGGCAGATATGCCATAGGGTCACATTCTTCCTAAATTCTTCACAAGACTTTGGTTCAGTACGAGTCCTATCCCCCCATTTGCAGATAGCTACCCCTCTTAGCAAAAATATTGAACAGAAAAGAGGCTCTTTGCAAACTAGTAACTTTACCACCCTTAGCAAAATTATGAACTCTAAGTGGCAAAAAAAGTTTATCATAGCAGATATGAACCTTCGAGCAGCTCAAGGCATGAAAAATGATGAACAAATTGATACCTCTCCAGTTCAAAGTGACATTATTCATTAAATTCAACTCATGTGAATTAACATGCCATTTAAACTTGTGATTACTATAGTCTTAGAGCTTAGTGTTATAGAGATTAGGAGTAATGAGCCAATCGTTGAGCATGTGAGTGACCATGTGATTAACCTCTTGGGGCCTCCATGTCATCATGTTTCTTTTGTAACATGTCAACCAAGTGCAGTTTATATTTCTCTCTACAGAGATATGCCTGACATCCATCTCGTCACCAGATCTTTTGGTTCGTTTAACAATACTAAAATCATTAATATCATAATCATTTCTTCTACAGCTCCTAAGGCAAACCTTAGGCCAAGTAACTAAATTGTGGAAGATAAAAATCATGAAGTTTTAGGTATAGTACCCTGCTCCATATAGAGGAGTTTTTGAATTTGAGGGGGAAGGTTATCAAGCTTTCTCCACCATCTCCAATTGCTCATGTTCTAACCCAAATTGGCCATGCTATCAGCCACTTTGTTGCCTTCATGATAGGTTTGTCCTATCTCATTCTGAGTGAACCCAGTCAGTAAGCTCTTGATTTCCTCAATGATGTCTTTAAGTTTCCATCCACTGTCAGTCTTGCCAAGGGTAGCATCAACAATAAGTTTTGAATCTCCCTCGATTGGTATCTTACCAGACCCAAAGAAAGGGCCAATTTCAGACCCCATAAGAGAGCCAATCCTTCAGCCACAATATTGGACTAGGTACCAATGTCCCCCACATAAGTAGAAATGAGTTCCCCTTGCTCACTTCTTATGAGTCCACCCGCACTTTCCTTACCTGTGGTCTTTTTCTCAGCCCCGTCAAAGTTAAGTTTGACCCAGTCCTTCGGGGGAGGTCTCCAAAAGGTACTTTGCCTGGCAAGCTGCTTAGAGTTGTCAAAGTTGGTTATATCAACTATCAAACCCTAGTTTTTGGCAATTTGGATCTCAAGCTGAGTGGGGGGTTCCTTTGTTTCTTTCAGGGTGTAGATGGAGGTATTTTCTGAGACCATCCTACATAAGGAGAAAAAAACATCCTTGGCACTCTTCACCTTATCCTTGAAGGTTCTGTTGTTTCTTTCTTTCCAGATACCCCAGGCCAAGTGTGGAGGGATTTGTTTCCATAATTCTCTGATCCTTGGGTGGGAGAAGGGGGAGAGCCAACCATGTATGAAGTTCATTAGGTTTTCATTTTGGACCTAATCTATATTGAGAGTAGTCAAGGTCCTTCCCTAGACCTCCTTGGCAAAGTCATAGTGGAATAGAATATATTGTATAGATTCTTCCTCTCTCTAGTAGAGAACACATCTATTGACAAGTTGGAAACCTCTCTTGTTGAGATTATCAGTGTTGAGTATTTTGAGATGTGTGGCAGCCCACCAGAAGAAGTTGATCTTAGGAGTCAAATTTTTATTCCAGACTTTCTTCCACAAGCTGCTATCTTGACCACTATTTATCAACATGTTGTAAGCTGATTTAATCGATAAGGCCCCCTTTTGATCCTAAGCCCAAAGCATCTCATCCTCCCTAGGGAATAAAGGTATTATGTGATTCCTTAATGTTAATTGCAGAGTTGAACACCCCTGATTCCCAGTATGGCTATCCTCCTAGCAGTCGTTTATGTTCTTCCATTGCCTCTGTCCCTAGTTTTGGGTCATAATGTAGTTGCTGACAAACCTCCCAAAATGAGTGATAGCTCTGTCTTTAATGTTGGTGTTTCCCTAGTTGGAAAGAGGAGTCCCATGCAGCCAATTATCTTCCTAGAACTTGATTTTGTCACCTTTTCCCAGTTTCCACTTTATGCCTTGTGACAGTGTTCTTCTAGTTTTGATTATTTTGTTCTAGATGACTGAGCCTTTAGGGAGGCTTTCTCTCTCAATCAACTCAGTCTTTTCTCCATTGTGTAGGTATTTGGCTTTCATTATCTAAACCCAATCCTTATCTTCCTTGAGGAACTTCCACCCAATCTTGACCAACAAGGCTTTATTCATCACTTTAGTCTTTCTTATCCCCAATCCCCCTTGAAACTTAGGGAGGCATATTTTGTCCCATCTAATGAGAGACATTCTCTTATTTTCCTCCACCCCCGTCCACAGAAAGGTTTTCTAATTTTTTTTCTAGTTTGTCCACTATGTAATTGGGCATTTTGAAGAGGGAGAGATAATAGGTGGGGATGCCTTGTAGAGAGGCCTTTAGTAGTTGGTGCTTACCAGCTTGGCTCAAGAGTTTTCCTTTCCATCCTTCCATTTTCCTTTGGATTCTCTCAAGGATAGAGCTCCAAAAGTTGGGGCTCACTTCCTTAACAATGAGGGGAAGTCCAAGGTAGTTCACCAGGAGGTTGGCCTAGTTGCAGTTCAAAATTTTCTTGACCTTCTCCTAGAGAACCGAGTTGGAATTAAAGAAGAACACATTGCTCTTTTCGTAATTGATACACTGTCCTGAGGCATCGACATAAGAATTTAGAAGGTCTTTCCCTCTTCTGGCTTCCACAACTAAAGCCGCACCAAATAACATAGTGTCATCAATGAATTGTTGGACAGCCGAAGGCCTAATCGTTCACGTTGCTCTGATCTCCTTTAGATCCTGTCTATCCAGACAGGATAGAATGTTTCTACCCATGACCTCAGCCATAATGATGAACAAGTAGGGTGAGAGAGGATCCCCCTATCTAATTCATCTGCCCGCTTTAAAGAAGCCTTGGGGAGAGCCATTGACAAGCACCAAATACTTAATAGTAGTGAAACATTCCTAGATCAAGGATATCAACTTGTCCTTAAAACTGAATTTCCTGAGAATCAAAAAAAGGAAGTTCCACGAAACTCTGTCATTTGCCTTAGAAATGTCTAGCTTGAGGGCCATGCTAGGGATGTTACTTTTGTCCATTGAATGGAAAATTTCATGCGTGGAAATGGCAGTATCAACAATCTATCTACCGGGAACAAAACCTTTCTGATAATTAGAGATTAGTCTGTCAAGCAAAGGTTGGAGCCTAAGGAATAGCACTTTCGTGAAGATCTTATATATGGTGTTGCAGAGATTGATAGGGCAGAAATCAACCATTTCTCTGGGGTGTTCTTCTTAGGTATAAGGGCTATGAAAGTGACATTAATTTGCTTGAGAATCTTTGTAGTCCTAAAGAAGTCCCTAACAGCAGCAGTGACATCGAAGCAAACAATTTCCCAAAAATCCTAGAAGAAGGCCAGAGGGAACCTGTCTGGGCCCAGGGCTTTGAAAGCCGCCATAGAGAACACAACTGCCTTAACTTCCTCCTCAGTAATGGGGGCCAGTATGCCATTGTTGTCTTTGGTAGAGAGAACAGAAGGGATGCAGTTAAGCAAATCTTCCACGACACACTGGTCAGTAGTGTTCCTTTGTTCAGTTAAGAAGTTTCTAAAGTAGTTGGATGCTAGAAGCCCTAGCTCAACCTCAGAAATGACTTCCATGTTATCTTCATCAATGAGCTTGGATATTCTATTCCTTTTCTTGTGTTTCATGGCTGACTGATGGAAGAATTTAGTGTTTCGATCGCCTTTGGTCAGCTACTGGACTCTAGTCTTTTGTTTCCAAAATATATCTTCCTTTTTCATTATTTCCATTAGCGCCTTTTGGAGGGCCCCTTCTCTATCGAAGTTAGTCTCACTTTTGTCTCCCATGGCCAAGTGTCCCTAAATTTTCAAGAGACTGGCAGAGATTTGTTTTTTGTAGCTCATAATGTTACCAAAGCAGAATCTATTCCAACCTTTGACTTTCTGTTTAATATGAATGAGCTTCTGGGTGAATCTAAACATCGAAGAACCATGAACCTTGATGCTCCACCAATCACAAATGCAATCTCTGAAGTCAGGGTGGGAGGCCCACATTATTTCATAACTAAACGGGAACAGTCCTTTCGGGACGCCTTCTCTCTAGGAAAAGAGGAGTGCATTGTGGTTAGAGATGGTACGAGGAAGGGTTGTCAGAGTAGAGTGTTGTATAATGTCCCAATTAGATGAGACCAAGAACCTGTCCAGTTTAACCCAAATCAACTGGTCTCCCCTTCTTCTATTGGTCAAAGAGAAGAGTTGGTTGTTAACCTCTATATCCATCAATCCAGTCTGACTAAGAAAGTTAGCAAGATCATCCATGTTGTCAGAGTAATCAGTGATGCCCCATGACTTTTCAGAGGGGAACAATGGGGTGTTAAAATCGCCAACAAGCATCCATTTAGTCCTTTTCTCCATATTGATTGTAAGAGCAAGGTTTTCCCAGAGGTCCTTCCTAGCACTTCTAGTATTAGGAGCATAAATATTTATAATTTTCCATTCTTCCTTATTTATAGTGAGTTTCACTCCTAGACTATTTTTTCTATGAGAGCAGTGGCTACCAGTGAAGGTGTTTTTATTCCACATAGTAACAAGGCCTCCCGAGGCCCCAGTAGAGGGGCTGATGATGTAATCAGTCGAAGGCCAGACTTTGCGAGCAAATTTTTTGAAATTTTCTTCATTCATCTTGACTTCCTAGAGTAGGAGAATGTCAACCTTATTTTCATATATGCACTTCTTCACCATGAACTGCTTTTGGGGCCTATTGAGTCCCCTCACGTTCCAGGAGAGAACTCTCATTTCTTACCTCGCCTGGAGAGAGCCTCCAGGGTACTTTGCCTTCCTATAGCTATGTCCCTGCTGGCCTCCCTATTTCTTGTTTCTCTCTGAGAAGGCCTGCCTACCTTCCCCTCCGTTCACACATCTACAGACTTCTTCCCTTTACCCTTCTTTTTGGGGGTCACCCAGCCTTCTTGGTTGGTCCATGTTGAGCTGGGGCCAACTCCAGGTGATAACACTCTGGTAGGGGATATAGCAGTCATTACCTCTAGTTTCTTTGAATCCTTGGGATGTTCCATGTTGGCCTACACTCCGAAGACCCCCCCAGTGGGTTCCATTTCTTTGGGAGTCTAGCATCTAATTTCCCCATCTTCCATCTCCTGTGAGTCTACAGTATCAGGTTGAACTTGTTCTGAACTCGCCTGAACATCAACTAGAGGGCACTTCTCCTAAGTACCAGCTGAATGTTTAGAGGTCTCTGAGGTCTTGATAATGCTAAGCAAGTCCTCCCTAAATGGGTAGTCCTCAGCACTCACCTCCTCTACCCTTGTTTTCATAGGTTCCCTATTCCTCATGAATTTACATTCTTTTATCAAATAGCCCTTCCTAGAGTAGTTTTAACAGAACGTGGTAGCATTCTCATACACCAAGGGTTGTTCCCAGCTCCCATACTTAGATTTTAACATAATACTATTAGGGAGAGTTTTATTGATATCTACGCTAACACAAAGACGAGCAAATACTAACCTAGTTTTGAGTTTGGTGGTTCCATCCAATGCAATAAACTTTCCAAATGAGTTTCTGATCCAAGAGATGATCTCCTCATCCCAATATTCTAGGGGGAGGCTAGGTAGTCTGACCCACACCAGTGCCACTCTGTTCAGTTCCAGGGCCACGTTGAAACTGGGTTTCCAATGACCCGGGCAGAGGTTATATTTTCCATAAAGCTAGGGACCACCTGCTAAGATTGCCAACAGATCTTCTTTAGCAGTGAATTTGAAGAGGAAGAGGCCCCCTACCATAGCACTAGTAGTGATACTACCTTACAGCTTCCACCTGGCGGCAATCCATCACCTAACCATATCAATGTTAGGTCTTAGGGTCTAGAATTTACCCACTAGAGAGAGTTCCATGGAAGAAACAATTTTCTCCATCATGTGATCAGGTATTTGGAGGTCAGTACCAGTCTCTGACTTTGACAACACAATTTCAGTCTAGTCTCCCTTGGTTAGTTCTTCTTCACCAAGAAGGCCATTTTTCCAAGCTTGGGGGTTCAGTCCTGAGGCTAGGGAAACCTGCTTAGTAGTATGGCCCAAGACAGTACAGCCATCAAGTTCCCCAGAGGGCCCAGTGACAGGGGGAGGGGGGGCAAAGGGCCCCCGAGGGCTAATGGCTACCATGACGAGAGTAGGTTCAAAACTTGTTTGAGTGGGAAAGTTGCAGAGCTTTTGAAGCTTTTAAAAACTTACCAGGAGGTTTGAATCTGGGTTTTTTAGGAAATAGGTGTGTTGTACACCTTACATTAAAATGAGTTATTTAAATTATGTAAAATAAATATTTATTTGTGGTGCATCTTAAGTGAGGTGTTTAGCCACATTAAATATCTATTTGGGTGCCACGTGTACAAGTTGTATGTAACATTGGGTTAGTTATTCTATGTGTGTGGGACACATAGAATAATTAATTATTTATTTGGAAAATTATTTAATATTGGGAAAAAGGGAAAACTTAGTACCAATAATTAAATAAGGGGTCAATGGTTTTGTATACTCATGGTTTGGGATGCATGGTTTTACCATATTACATCTTGTATTTGTGTGAGTTTATTTCTATAAAAGCAAGCACATGAGTAATTGTTGTGGTTGGCTTGTTGGATAGCTGGCTATCATTGTATTGAGTTTCTCTTGTAGGTTGCATATGTGAGGAGAGGAAGCATGGATTGGGATGTGTGGTTACATGATTCTCATTTGCTTGTTCACATGGAGTACAATTAGGGAGCTTGATGATTCAAAAGTATTCATGGAGGCTATGTATTGTAATCCTTGTTCATGAAATAATAAAATGGGTGTAGATGCTTTTGGAGGCTAGGTTTTTCCCTCATGGAGGGTTTTCCTAGGGTATATCTTGTGTCATCTTGATGGTATGTTTGCCTATTCTTTTGCATATGGATTTATGAATACTTGTTTGCATATTAATCTCTCATAAGGTTATGTAGAAATTATCTTTATAGGTGCATGTTTTCCCTTCATTTGGTATCAAAGCTTGGTTTCAATGGTTATGGGAGGCGATATCCCTAGTTTTGTAACCCTTTCTATGAGTGGATTTTGTGTATAGTTGAATCCATGGCTTTGTAAGAAAGGGATTAAGGCATTTTCAAGGTTACAGGTGTGTTTTCAGACTTGGGTTGTTGTAGATCTGAGGTTTCATGGAGTTTTGGTTGATGGGTTTTTAGTTAGGGCTCTTTGTGAGGGGGTTTTGGAGGTGAGATTTTGCAAGAGGCCTCCTAGACAAAAATGAACCTCACCATTGAATCCAGAAGGGCCAAAAACCTATGAATCCATATAAAATTTGACTATGTTTGGAGTCAAAAAAATTTTGGCCATTTTAGGGCCATGGAAAATCTTGTAGAAAAAGATTCCATACAGTACGGAATCCATATTGTTGTACAATTTGTACCATATAGTGCAGGTCGCCAAGCAGGGTAGCAAAAAAAAAATTCATCACTTAAAAGAAAGAATTTTTTTTAAAGTCTATAGATATTTATTTTTAAAAATATCTAATAAAAAATTTTGAAAGAGGGCGGGCTGCGGCCTTGTTCACCTAGGTGACCAATGCCCAAGGCTAGGGGCTGTGGCCTGGGGCCCAGCCCCTGAGCAAGTGGATGCCCAACAAGCAATCATGCCCAGCTCGTAGGGCTTAGCCCCATGAGTGGTGGGTGGGTCGCGCTGCCGGCGGGCCACCTCTTGGCCACCCTTCAACTGCCAACAACCCACCTTCACCACCAAAGACCAGGCCACGTGCCTCCATGGTGCCACTGCCACTGGCCAACCACCAACGGAGCAACCCACAAGTCACCAGAGAGCCATCAAGTTATTGTCTATAAGCATAATTGGGTATCTTTTTTCCAGGAAGCATAACTTTCACCCAACATGTCAGATTTTCAACTTCTTATAGTCGATGGAAAACTCTTTCCGAGTACTATGCTGTGGTTTTAGAGATTTTTCCATATTTTTATGTTTTGGATAGAAAATGCCAGTTGTAGGCCATGTTTGTATTTTATGCTTGGACGAGCCATATCTTATGCATACAATGTCTGATTTTGGACTTCGTATAGGTAATGGAAATGATTTTCTGAGCACCATGTAGTGGATTAGGTATGGATATGATGTTATGTGATTTTTTCACTTTCATTTTTGTTTGAGCTATTTTTTAGTTCCTTTTGACTGTGGTATCTTGTGAGTTTGTGGCAAATCGAATCTGAGGTGATTTGGTGTTTGAGTCATGGAAAACTTACATGTTTATCTTTGATTATCTTTAGTTGACATGATTACCAATGTATGATTGAATTTGTATATTGGATTATGAGATCTACAAGTTGTACAGTGTTGTAGACTATCTATACTTACATCTTGCATATAAAGCTTGGATGTGGGTTGTCTATACCCATAGAAATTTTAATGTTCATGCAAATTCTATTTGGTTGGCCTAGTTTGGTCACCTGGTTTATTGGTATGGTTGTCATTATGAGATAGAGAGAGATGGTGTTACCTGATACAGTTGTGTTATGGGACCTAGACTTGTTGACTATATGGTATAGTTGTGGAGACTCAGTGGGAGTTTGATGCAGGTACATTGGGTGGTGATCATGGTGTCATGGAGGTTCCTTGTTTGGTTGAGACTTTGGCATGACATGTTTTTTATACAAATGCATTGTTGGTGGTGTTGGATTGATTCTTGTTTTACAAGTGGTTGTTTATCTTCTTGGTTTGGAGATTATGGTTTACTTGACCTTTTGGGAGCTGTTGGTGTTGCAGTGGAATTCTTTGATTGTGTTGGGGCCATGTATGATCTTCATTTAGTATATGGTTATCATAATTCCATGTGTAAATCAATATCACAGTTCAGTGGGAGCTTTGGCAATGATGTGGATTCATTACTTGGTGATGGATGATCTTCTATAGTGGTTGTTAGTATCATGGAGGAGCTCTTGGATCTTGTTTCTTGTGTGCAGTGAGAGTTCTTTGACATATTGAGTTCTATTGATAGAGGATGATTATCTTCATGTGATTTGGAGATGTTGACATCTTGGTACCATGGAGGACTCTTGGAGTCTTTGGTTGAGGTGTTGGTTATGATTTGTTAGTCTTGACAGGTGACCCTTGTTTACAGGATGGATGTTATTGTGCCATAGTGGACTCTTGATTCTAGATTAGAGTTTTGGCATGATGCAGGTGCTCTTTGGAGCAAGATATGTTCTTTTGAGACATATTATCTTCCTTTGAGGAGATGATTACATCATGATGTGTTCCTAGGTTATGGAGACATGCAGTGGGAGCTTTGACAATGATCTTGTTGATTCTCTTGGTATTGAGTAAATTTGTCATGTGCTTGAGAACTTCATGATAGTGTGGTGTTGCATTTGGATTTTAGCATGTCCAGATTGATCGGTTGTAGGTGCTCATGGATACTTGGAGACTTGGGTGAGAATAGAGATCTCTTGTTTCTTGGAGATCATGTGTTGAGATGGTTACTCTTTGATGAGATTTCAACAACAAGACCAAGGAGCCTACACCTAGGTTTGACATGAGTTCAACATGGACCTATTGAGGAGATTATTCTTGGAGAGTCATTGAGGATTGGTGCATCTTGGAGGAGAAATTTCATTCCCCACTCTTGGTCCTCTCAGTGGTGAATGATTTGATAGGTATTGCCCACCTAATTTTCAAATGCATTTTTTATTTTTGTCTTGTCTTCTCATGTATGATTGAGTCTTGAGCTATGGATGTTAGTTATGAGGACTTGTTTGAGGAGTATCTATGCATGGTTATGATTTGTTGTATCCTTATGTTTGATCCTGAGTTGTTTTGAGGTCATTGTGTTTAAAGGAGATGGTTAGTGGCTTTGGGCATATTCCTTGTTTAGGGAATGGAGGTTTGTTTGATCTTCCTTTAGTTTGAGAGGCTTACATCTTAATTAGTTGGATGTTGAGGAGGCTTCTTGATTTGGGATTTTAGGAAGGAGATCATACTTTTCATAGCTATAGCACATTGGCGTTGGTAGAAGGACATGATTTTTTATTTGCAGGTTCTCTCTTATTGGTCTAATGCTTCTTCCTGGATGTTTGTGTTCACACGACATTAGAGTTGAGGTTTGTATGGAGCCAATGTGAGACTCTTTGATCTCTTTCTCTTATGATGTGGAGGATTTGAGAGAGATATGGACTTGAGGTGAGAGTTATGTTTCAACTATTTTAGATTGCAGGTTTTGCGTATCATTGTGTGTGTTCTTTGACATTATGTTATAGATGATTTAGCCACATCTTCTATGTGAGGGCTATTAGTGGATCTTTGGATGCCTTGATGTATTTCAGATTTAACATTACATATGCAATGGGAGTTCTAGGATGTATATGTGTCCTTTGTTGGATGTTCTCATTATACTGCAGTGTTGAGAGTCTTGAGGTTTGTTATCACATGTTTATGTGTTGTTACCTTGGAGGACTTCTTTATGCAAGATAGAGTATATACAGGGACTTGCAATCATTTTGGTTTGGGTTGGATATGTTGATGGCATAAGGTCTACTTGTTATGATTGGTGTACCTTGGAGGTATGGATGGTTGGATGTATTAGCATATGTTGTGGATGTTATTTCTAATCATGTGGGTTTTTTCCTTTGATAGTAGCTTGGAGCCTTTGTTACCATTGGATTTGGTGTTTGTGTTTGGATATTAGTTGATGCAGGTTTCTTGATTCTATGTGACAGGTTAGTGTGGCATCTCTTTGGAGGATCTTATCTTTCATGGTTTGGCATGATGGAAGATGAGAGGGTTTTTGTTTGAGATGGTGGTCACCTTGATTATTGTTGCAGGTATCTTTATGGAGCACATAGATGTTTACATGGTACATGTTGGGCATATGGATTATTTTCTTGATGTTTGAGTTTACTTTGATTGACCCTTTTACAATGTATACAACAAGTGGGAGAATGTTAGGAAATAGGTGTGTTGTACACCTTGCATAAAAATGAATTATTTAAATTATGTAAAATAATTATTTATTTGTGGTGCATCTTAAGTGATGTGTTTAGCCACATTAAATATTTATTTGTGTGCCACTTGTAAAAGCTGTATGTAACATTGGGTTAGTTATTTTATGTGTGTGAGACACATAGAATAATTAATTATTTATTTGGGAATTTATTTAATATTGGGAAAAGGGAAAACTTAGTACCAATAATTAAACGAGGGGTCAATGGTTTTGTATACTCATAGTTTTGGGATACATGATTTCACCATACTAAATATTGTATTTGTGTGAGCTTATTTCTATAAAGGCAAGCACATGAGTAGTTGTTGGGGTTGGCATGTTGGATAGTTGGCTGTCGTTGTATTGAGCTTCTCTCGTGGGTTGCATATGTGAGAAGAGCAAGCATGGATTGGGATGTGTGGTTACATGATTCTCATTTGCTTGTTCACATGGAGTGCAATTAGGGATCTTCATGATTTAGAAGTATTCATGTAGGCTATGTATTGTAATCTTTGTTCATGAGATAATACAATGGGTGTGGATGCTTTTAGAGGCTGGGTTTCTCCCTCTTGGAGGGTTTTCCCAGGGTATATCTTGTGTCATCTTGATGGTATGTTTGCATATTCTTTTGCATATGGATTTTTGAATACTTGTTTGCATATTAATATCTCATAGGATTATGTGGAAATTATCTTTATGGCTACATATTTTCCCTTCAACTTTTATAAAATTTATGTTGAAGAAGAATAAAACATCTATATTAAAGATAAAGGGGTACACAAATGACCAAATTGAGAAAGTTAAATGATATAAGATTTAACATATAAACATGCATTAAATTCACAATTTCAAAAGAAATAATATTTTTATGTTAGTTTCCTTGAAAGTACATCTATATATAGTTCTAATCATGTCATTGATTAGCATTTGAAGTATTTTTGTTGAATTTAATTGTGATTAAAATTAAACCAAAAAGTATTAGTGAAAAAGATATAAAAAATTTGAGAAATAAAATTTTAGATGAAGTTAAAGTGAAATGTATTCATTGTGATATTGATAGTGCTACATTCACACTTATTTGATTGATTATTTCTATGAGGTATGTTGTAGATGCATCTTGAGCTACTGAGGACAACAATTGATTTATAAAAGAAGAATTGTTACGACACTTTTTTCCCAAAGTGAAAAAGAAATTTATTGACCTCTTTGGTTAAAAAGAGATAAAAGTAAAAGTCATGTAAAATCCCTTAAGATTAAAAAGGAGTAAAAAATAAATTGTCATTTCTATTTAATTACCTTTAGAAAAAGGTAATAGAAATAAGTGATTATTGGGAAAGAATAGTTCAAAGAGATAAACCTAGGAAAATAATTAATTTAATGTTAATTATGATGTGAAATGGTGTGATAGTTTGGAAACCACCCCTTAAAAGATTATATAAAGAATTTATGTGAGACTTGGAAAGGGCACGAGGAACACTCAAGGAATAAGGTGGTTTGGTGGGTTATGGGAATTGGAGAAGGGGCATACAAGGTGTGTCCAACTCAAGGTATAGGGTACACCTAGCATTGTCCTAGCTAGGGCTTTATGTTGAGTGATTTCTCTATTAAGCATGGTTTACATGTGTTATGAATAAAACTATTCCTCCTATAGTGTCCATAGCTAAGATGGCCAAAACCAATGAGATCTTCTTGTATAAGAATATCCTTTCCAAATAATTGTTTCAAATATGTATTTACACCCTCTTGAATAATGAACACTTTAAATAATGAATGCTATTTGATTGTTGGTTTAAATAACTAAATATTTATTGTATTGATCATGTTATCAAAATTTATTGGAAATATGTCTTTTGCAAATCCTAGAAATGGTTGAAATATAACTTAAACTGATAAAATTAATTCCAGGAATTAAGCCCATCATAGGATCAAATGACCTTCACAATTAAAATGTTTGAAAATTTGAATTTAAAATTTTGTAGTAAGTAGCAATAGGGAGCTTAGATCGACATTTTTACAAAACAAATATTGTATACCTTGATGGCTTAAAACTTTCTACTCATAAATTTCATTTCTTTGTTTGACTTATCTCTCATTTTTTCTCATTTTTATGAATCAACTCTCTTTTGTATGACTTTGTCTCAGATGTCAGACAAAGTAGAGGTCAATAAGCATTTATTAAATGTCAAGGTGTGTCTAAAGGGATGTTTGTATATTTTATGTAAATAAGAATGGGATGTTTATGTGACCCTATATTGTTAACTCGTGTATGAGATATATCTCTACCTTTTTGGGTGATTGGGATTTGGGGTGACAAAAGTTGATAAATCTACTCACTTCTCTACCTCATAGAATATGTAAGTTTAGCTAGTAATGTATAAAAGAAATAAGTTGTAGGAGTAGAAGAAATAATTATTTTCAAGAATCCTAGAATCCATCAAATGAGTGTTCCATCCAAAAGTGATAAGTATCTATGTTGATGTGGCATATGATGGAAAGGTGTTAATGCCAACTAGAACTTTATCACCATTACCAGTCTTCATAAATAGAAGAAAAAAGAACTCTATCAAAAATTTTCAAGCATTAATGAGATTAAACATGCCAGACTCTAGAAATGTGATTTTTGACAATGTACAGCCTTACAAGATATGATAATTTCAAATTAAAATATGAGGTTTTGAAACTCTATAAACACAAGAGGATTTTTTAAAATACCTCACTCCTTGATGTTGTGTTCATCATAACTAAAGGTCTTACTAGGAATGGAGGAACTGTAAGAACTTGTAAAATCATCTAGTCTAGGTCAGCATATTTTGGGTTCAATCCCAACATTTTGACACTCATCAATAATTTTCTTTCGAAACACTTAAAACCTAAATATAGTTGAGAAAAATTAGATTAAGATAGCTCAACACTATACATAAAATATTTGAATTTTGAAACTAAACACATCAAATTAAATTTTCTTAAACATATTGTGTCTTGTTGACCTTTGGCTTTAGGCATTGAAATTGATGTCGGTTTTATTTTCTTTTCCACATTTATAATTTCTCCTAATTGACAAACACCTAGAGTAGCATTATTGACACACCAACTAATGGAAAGTATTTAACATCATTTGAGTAGTCAGTTCACCAATAGACTTCTACAACACATCCAATCATCTCCATTGAGGTTTCTAAATATTGAAGGAAACATGATTTAATCTCACAAGCTACCATTTCAAATGCTTCCTTTGTGAGATGGTATTCCTTTATTACACATTTACTTGAAAGAAAATATGTACTACATAATAGAATATTGAATAAGAATATTATATTATTCTGGTCCATTCAATACTCATGAGATCATCAATAAGAATGATCTTTAGTCTTTCCCAAAGCTTGACAGTTGCTTCTACAATCTCCATAGGATGCATATCTAATCATTTCATTAGATCAATTTTAAAATTCTTATGGGTGTTCTTGACGAGCCTCTTTAGATTTACAAGTGTAATCCATGAGCCTCTTCAAATTTACTTCCAAATATTTAAGTACTTTATTTTGGCAAGTGCAAAATTAGACGTACAAAAAAATAAAAATACTTTGAATGTTATGAGAAAAGGAGGAGTAGTAGACATGCCATTTTCTATGTAAACTACGAGGGGTAGAAATAATAAGACATGATATAAAAATGTAATGAAAAATAGGTACATCGAATACTTGGATAAAATAGGTGGTATTTTAATTATAATAGTGTATGCAAAGGGGGTATCAAAAATATATTTTTGAAGGGTAGAAATGAAATTAGGCATGTTTTTAGTACCCTATTTAACACATGTGTTATGCCATTGTTTTATAAAGTGAATCCCCTGTGAAGAAGATGTGGAAGAACAACACTTCAAGTATTCCAAATGAAATGAAAAAAAGCCTACAAATGTTAGAAATAATAACTAACAGTATATAAAAAATAGCAGAGAACAAACTTTGGAAATAATCTCAAGAAAGTGGAAATCAATGACATCCAAGATGTAGAATGCTAATAAAAATATAGCAATGATGCAAGAGAATCATTTAATTTGTGTTCTAGGTTTGCATTAAATGTTGTGCTAGGTGTTAAATTACATGTTAGGAGGTATCTAGTTAGGTTTGAATAAATAGGAAGTCATAAATTTCAAATTTTGGTATGTAACTCAGCCCTGAGCACCTAATCAGGGGTTTTAATGCATAGTTAGTGAACTATAGTTTATAAGGGTGTGGGATAGGTAGTTAGGGATGATATAGAATGTTCAAAAACATTGGAAAAATTTAGTTTTATCATCCTTTGGAATAGAAAGTCGAGTTCTTTGATGCAGGTATATTGTTGGTAGGGCGTGAACAGGGGTTTTAGACCTTCATTTTTGCAAAATAAATGAGATTTGAAGATGTCTAATTTTATTTTGTATGGAGTATTATTAGTTATTTTTTCATCATTCTCCAGGTGAAATGAATTAATTTCAATCATTAAATTAGAGAGTTTTAGTCATTCTTTCAAAACTAGGTTGTACAAGTGCATTTTTTGATACTTTTTAACTGACAACCTATGAATTTCAGGCGTTGTACAAAATTTTAAGAAATTCAATTGGTACCTAGAGATTAAAAGGATAAATAAATATTTGATGCACTTGGTTTGAGGTCTTGAAATGAAAAATTAACTCAGAAATCAATTTTTTACCTTTGCTGCCCTGTCAAAACCCTACCTAGGGAAGAAAGAGGAATTTTGGAGTTTTGGAAGTTAAACACCTCCCCAACTAATGAAATTGGGTCTATAGGTCTGTGTCAACCTACTCCACTTTTTTAAGTAGTTTTTGTACCATTTTTGCACGTGTGAGGGTGTTATCTCCCAAAAACTCAATTTTGGAGACCTAGAGAGCTAATTAGGACAGGTATTTGTCCATTTTCAAGGGTTTACATTTTAGATTGGAGGCTTCCATTGTAGGAGGAGTTGTATCTCCATAAAGAGTATTTGAAAGTGTGTTTGGATTCCCAAGAACCTCCATAAAAATTGTTGTCCCATTAGATTTGTCTTAAAACAAGGCTACTAGGAAAAGACAAATTGTCAAACAAGTCATCAATTATTGTACTTTTGCTGCAAATTCCTTTCCCTATGCATCAAACAAGAAGGGAAATAATGTTGTAACTAAGAATACAACTAGGATACTAAAAGAGAGTTGTATGAAACCTTACAAAATACCCCAAGCATGGAGAACAACTTGATATGAAAGAATTATAGGATATTGCAAGCCTAAAGTACCAAGGATGTTGTAGGATGTTTATAGAAAAATACTAGAGAAAGAAAATATGAAAGTATGAGAGATATAGAGTGTAGTTGTGATGGGGAAGAATAATAGTAAAATCCAAAAGAAAATATTCCTTTTGAGAAACTCAATTATTATTGTAGACACCTAAAATTGTCCTCTCACCACTTCATCCCCAATTAGGACATCACTAAATGAATTTCTTCCACAATTAATTGGATAAACACCTATTTAGATATTTAATTGATCAATCCCCCTTTTGACAAGGATTAAATAATATTTTATTATTAAATCACTATTCATGCACTATTCATCCATACCATCTCCTAGCATTAATTGAATAAATTTAGTCATTTATTCAATTAATCAATCCTTTTCCATAGTCCAACATTAGATAAATATTCATTTATATAATATCCCTATCCTACTTTGAAAATTAAATAAATATTTCTATTTATTTAATTGCCTATTTTGTGTACTTTTGATTAAGTTGATTAAAACCACTTAATCAACTTAATCACATGCTTGCACATTCCAAATCTTTGATCAACCCATTAAAACCTCTCACATCTTCCAACATGTACAAAGGAATGGGTTTTTGTACATGATCACATGGGTCTCTTACAAAGGGATGAGCGAGTCCTTTGTACAAAAGGTCATTTTGTCCTCCTTTGATCCTCTCCATCCACTTTATCTAAGACCATCCTCCACCGTTGATCTCTCTTTGATCTAAGGACCATCTTTATCCTCCAATCATATCATGCCACTTGGTGTCTTCTCATCAATCCAATCCTCTCAACCATCGTCAACCATTGATCTTCCAAATCAATCCTATCCATCCAATCCTCATCCCAAAAATCTATAAATTCAACATCAACAAAGCCATTTTTAAGTCTCCATGCAATGCAAAGTTATGTTGTCAATTCGAGGAGCAATAAACATATCCAACATCAAGAGCACATCCAAAGATCAAGGTTTGCATGTGTAGTTAGTGTTTTAACTTCATTTGTTTATGCATTCTATCACGAGGTTGCATTAGATTATGAGTAGAATAGGCTAATATCAGTTTAGATTGTTCTCTTTTATGCTCATTTTCTTATGTACACAATTGTTTTTTTTTTTAATTTTTTTTCCTTTGTTGGCCAATGCTATGGAATTCCCTATGCGAAGGAAAATGGGTGGCTAGCCTATCCCTTGTCATATGGCACCTTTGGAGAGAAAGGAATGGTAGAATTTTCAAGGATGAAGAGCATCTGATTGAAGAGGTGATAAAGAAAATATAGGGAAGCATATGAGAAAACATCATGTCCAAGCAGAGATCTTTGAATGCTCACCCTAGACTGTTTACCAGTTGGGATGAATCCATCATGAGGAAATGGAAGCTCCTCAAAGCTTCACCTTCATATGTGACAAGAAGCCCATATGCATCTACAAAGATCAAACGGGAAAACATTAAATGGTTCCCACCACCAAAAGGAAGGCTTTAATTAAACTTTGATGGGCTAGCCAAAGGAAACCCTGGGATTTCTAGTGCAAGGTGTATCTTGAGGGATGACGAAGGGAAATTAATATGTGCCTTGTCCAAAAAGCTAGTGTCTAGAACTAATAATGAAGCAGAGTTCTAGGCCCTTCTGGCATGTCTTCGGATGTGTAAGGACAAGAATGTTTCCATGCTTGACATTGAGGGAGACTCACAACTTTGTATCAATGCAATTTCAAGTCATAACATACAGAATTGGAAACTCAAGAACATTACAAAATCAATTTGGGAAGTCTTAGGAGACTTCAAAAATTTTAGACTAATGCATTGCTTTTGTGAAGCCAACCAAGCGGCGGATCAACTTGCCAATTACGCATGTGTCCAACTTGAGCCTGATATTACTAACTGCAGTTTGCATGTATGGGGTATGCTAGCTGACGAGCGTCGTTGCAGTCCTCATCATTTAATTTTAATAAATATCAATCCAAGGTGGTGTCCATGGATATATGCAAAAGGGAGAAAGAATAACTTGCGTGGCAGTCTTTTCTACAAAAGGAAATTGATAACAATTGCATGAAACAGACTAGGGTTTAACTCTACTGAAAAAGACAATTTAATCTAAGGAAAGCAATAACTTGAGTAGCTGATCTAATTTTAGAATAAAGGAACAACAAAAGTAATTATGAATTCTGGAATAAGTAGGAACAACAAAAGTAATTCTGAATAAAGAAACTGCAGAACAACAAAACAGCTAAGAAATGTAGTCTCTGCCCTTCGGTTGGAGTGGGCCCCTGCTCCTTCCTCTAGAGAGAGACTAATCAATTCCAACAATCAACAAATGAGTAGAACAACTTTCTTTAATAAAAAACCTTCAAGATCCAAATTACATGCTGTTGAAAAATAACAGAGTTCTTTCAATTGAATTCTTCTACAACTTCCTTCCTCTATTCCATGCCATAGTTCTCTATATATAACTATGGTTATTAAATTCTAATTGAGAGTCTCTCTAGAGTAGAGAGCTTATTCATGTAGCTAACTAAACTTATTTATCTAGTTAACTAAACTTATTCATTTAGTTAACTGATTATACAATTGTTGATTACAAGGAAGACATGCAATATCTTTTAGAAAGACATGCAACACTAAATGTGTATTCTTTGCATGGAATAATTACTCTTTAGTTAGATCCATTAATTTAGGAGTAATTATAGTCAATCTATCCTTCAGAAAATCTTGGAGTGTGTGTTGGTAGATTGGAAGAATTCGCAGCAACTTCATAAAGTATTTCTGGAACATCTCCAGAGCTTGTAGAATAGTAAACTTTTGTCATAAAATACTTATTTTTTTTACCATATCTTCTCAAATGATTTCTGGGTTTTGTTCCCCTAACTTCCAAATTTCTAGATCATTTTGAATTTCTAAATTTCATTGAGAAATGAGAGAGATATCATAGTTTTACTGAAACTAGTTTTCTTGACTTTTTATGTTCTACATCTTCGCGCTCTGTAACAGTCAACTTATATCATTAACCATTTATTCATTTTAATTAATCTCTTCAAAATGCCTTCATGGATTTGTTCCTCTCTCTTTAATATTTCTAGATCATTTTGAAATTCTAATTTTCATTAAGAAATGAGTGAGATATTGCAGTTTTACTAAAACTGCATTTTTTACTTCTGCATCTCCGGCACTCTATACATCTCCAGCACACTATATGCATCTCCAGTGCTCCATGCATCTCTGGAGCTCTATGCATCTCCAACGCTCTGTGCATCTCTGGTGCTCTATACATCTTCAGCGTTGTGTGCATCTTCGGCGCTTTGTGTATCTCCAGCGCTCTGTGTATCTCCAGCACTCTGTGCATCTCTGGAGCTCTGTGTATCTTCGAAGCTCTGTACATCTCCGGTGTTCTGTGTATCTCCAGAGCTTTGTCCATCTCCAATGCTCTATGCATCTCTAGAGCTCTTTGCATCTCTGGAGCTCTATGCATCTCCGGAGCTCTATGCATCTCCGGTGCTCTGTGCATCTCCGGAGCTTTACAACTCTGAAACTTTGCAACTTGACATAAAATAGACTTTCTCTTCACTTTATTGATAAAATAATTGCTAATCTCGAGGTGAACATGTAATATCAAGATAAACTCATGCATGGCATTGATCGTTGCATTTAGACAAGTTTATTTGATATTTATCTAAAAATCTTCAAACCCATACTCAAGTCCACTTCAAAAATTAATTTAATGAAGAGAAAATATATGCTTTTATTTGACTAAAGATGAAACACTTTATGGTCTCATCATCTCCCCCACACTTAAGAGGTTGCAGGTCCTCCTGCACTTCATAATCATCTTTTTGAGTTAACCTCTTTGCTTTTATTGCAGTTGCTCCGGAGATGCCTTATAGTTGTTGCTCTGGTGTTTTCTGGAGCATTTCTAATGATCTTTGGATTTTCCATTCTGATAATCTTTGGAGCTTATACCCTATTGTGCATCTACAAATCTGATACCTTGTTGATCCCTAGAGTTGGTGTTCTGCTAATCTTCGGAGCTAATACTCTACTGATTTCTGGAGCTGATACTTGTTGTTCATCTCCGGAGCTAATACTCTACTGATCTCCAAAGCTAATACTCTTCTAATCTCTGAAGCTATTATTTTGCTGATCTCCAGAGATGATACCTTGTTGTCCATCTTAGTCTTCCATGTGACCATCATGCACCTGTTGGTTCGCCATATTTTTAGCCCATGTTTTGCATGATGCATGCAAAGAGGTCTTCAACTTCTTCAAATGCCAAAATATCTGCAAGAGTTCTTGGAAGCAACAAATTGTATAGAAAAAGCATGTGCAAAGCACTTATTTGTAGAAAATAAACCTACCCTAACCTATTCTACTTAGTGATGTAGAGATAGGTTACACAAAACCATTGACTAGTTGTGGAAAATAACTTCCTTTCCTTAAAATATGGATCCATGCATTCAACTTTTTGAAAGAAAAGGAAAACCATGAGAAGAAGATGACTAAAATTTTGAACTTTCATGCTTCACCTTCCTCTAAAATAACAACCTTCTCCATAATTTCTTATTCTAGTACATGCATGGGCTAATTGGAGAGATCTTGCATTCCTTCCTTACATTCTGGTGCATGCATGATTAGAGGCAGCTCCTTGCTATTCATGGGCTGATTGGAGAGATCTTGAAACCCGTCCTCATATTCTGGTACATGCATGATTAGAGGCAACTCCTTATTGTTCTTCAAATATCTGATTAGGTAGCCCTCCTTAGACTTTGAAGGCATCCAAATAATACTCTATCATACAAGCTCCTCCAGTGGAGACAAGATTTCTTCATTATACTCGTTACCTATTGCAAGCAATAGGGCAATGTCTCCTTCTAAAATGCATTTTTCCTTGCTGGACATTGGAGTCATGATCATCCAGTTGAAGAGGCTGCACAAGAGCTGAAATTACAAAACAACAAGATTTTTCACCTTCTTTGCATGCAATAACCTTAATATTTGGATCTGCTATTTGGGGGGTGTTGGTTTTTTTTTCTGAATCAGCATTAGGATTTGCCACTTCTAATGCACAGGTAGATTCAGCCAACTAAATACAGGAGGTTGCGTGAGCTGCCTCCCCTTCACTTCTGGTTCTGCCGCACTAAGGGGGGAATCCCTATAACTCAAGATGTAACCTTGACTAGCTCAAAGATAGAAAGATCTAACTTGACAACAACAGGCAGAATACTCTCATGTATGGACCAAGATCTGTATGATAGATCACAAGGCTGGCAACATTCTTGGACATGATGTCTGGTTGGGTATGAGAGCATGCAGGGGGTTCCTAATCCTACTCCTACAACTAACAGGTGGAAGTATGAAATGGTTTAGTTTGAATTTTGGATGCAAAGCTGGACATGGTTGTAACACAAAAATAAAGCAAGATTGGTGCCTATCCAGGGCTTGGAGTCGGTAGACATACACCTGTGAATGATCAGCATGAATAGCTAAAACTGGACTTCAGGGGGATACACATGATATCTGCCTTACAGATATCTCCCAATAAAGAGTGTTAAGTTATCTCTACTTATGGCATCCCTACTGCAGTATACCCTTCCCAATGTTCAACCTGAAAACAGTTTAATCTACCCCTTGAGCAGAAGTTAAAAGATCAGACATTCAACATAGGAATTCTATGCTCTAGAATCTAAACATTACCCAAATATCCAGATTCAGAAGAAGAATACATGCAATACTGGAGACAGAATTAACACAACACATGCTAAGATAGCATTACTCATATAAGATTAACCATGAAATCAGTGGATTCATGCCAAATCGTACAACAGGAGATACATAAACTCACAAGTTAAACTGTACAGAGCAACCAGATCAGCTTGTTCTTAGTTACAGAGCCAAAAATCTTCAACTTTCAACAACCACAAATGAGTAACACTTGCTGCTTATAACAGCCAGGTAGTGTACCACAGCAATTAATTACATGGTTGACCAAAAATCCCGCCAGATACACAGTATCAGCAAAATGGCGCTCAACGCATTACCAGATTGGCGCCCAAACATGAATGCAGCAGGTAGGGGAGGAGATAGGAAGATATCTCGAGCCCTGCGCCACTGTCCGTCGATGTACACCTTCAATCGGGTACCAGATCCGCCCATACCTCTGCAACCTTTGCCATTAATGGCGCACCAACCCGCGGCCTCAGGAAAACATCAATTCTGCATCGCAACCATTTCCCGCCGAGATTCATCATCATGATATTTTGAACATGCAAGATATCAATTATCCCACATGCACCCCGCAGCAACCTCCTTAACACTTTATATACTAGGTCATGAGCATATATGATGTCGGTGCTTTTGCTCCTGACGACACTAGTATAAGACTTCATCATCATCATCCTCCAGCAGCATGATATCCTGTCGCTTGAAATATCACCCTGACGTCAGCATCATATCGCAATATCACCTGCATGATAATCGCCTTCATTCGCACAACCTGATCCATCGGAGGAACATCCTCCTGCTGAGCCTATACCAAAAGTCTGGCCGATGAACATCCTGATGAAGTCATCATCATATTCTGCTGACGTCATCATCATATCCGCCTTCTGCGCACCTCCTCATATCCGGATGATGTCATCATCATGTTTGCAAATATCGGGAGATCTCCACAAGATGATCTGTGTTAGAAATATGACCCCCCCGGACCTTGATGACGTCATCATCATATCTGCATCAGGATGATATTCGGAAGACAACCGGATATTTGGAAATATCATCCTGCTGTACAAATATCATGTTGCACTGTAGCTCCACTATAAGATCGGGGCGATAGATGAATATGATGATGCTTGAGAAGATCACCCCCACTAGATAATGCACGAAGCCGGCAGGCGGATATCTCCTTGATATCAGCATCATCATGACGCTGGAACAAACATACATCCGGGTGATATTCAAAAATGAAAATATCACCCCCTCCTTCGGAAATATCATGATGCAGATAGGCAGAGAAATAGATATCACCCTGACATAAGAGTGACGTTAGCATCATCAGGATGATAAAACAACGAACATGAAGTGATACAACATCATCAGGATGATATTGACTAAGATCATCCTGACGTTCAAAATATGATGACCCCAGTGAATATCAGGTCACACTTAGAACTCTTCAACAACATCATCAGGATGATCATAACCAAGATCACCCGATGATAAAAATATCACCCCGGCGAAATATCATGAAGGCAGAAAATATGATGACCCCCGCAAGCAACACGGTGATAACTGAAAATATGATGATGATGATGACGACCCTTAAGAAAGAACAAGTCAGGTCGAACAACTCAAAGAATAACCCCTTCAGAATATCGGGGCAACATCATCATCATGACAGGGCAAGGAGATAATAGGAAGATCACCAGATACATGAAATATCACCCCCGCACAAAAATCAGGGCGCACTGTAGCTCATCAGCAGGATCAGGATGATATCCAGACATCACCCGATATTGAAATATGATGATCCTGATGAGAAACCGGTCGACAGAGAACATGATAATGCAGACCATCATCGAAGACAAGATGATGATGATGATCTCCTCCTCAGGAAAATATGATGCTGCAGCTAAAAAATGCTGAGGAGGTCCAACACTTAGAACATTTTTTGGATACTTAGGGAAAGTGCCTGCATGAAAATTGCTCAAAAACTGCCAGTCAATTCAGGCACTAACAGGGGGTTTTTGACATACAGATCTCTCTTGAGGAACTTCTTTTATCTACCTAGACTTTAAAACAATAAACCTAAAAAGACTACCAAACTAATTTTCCCCTCTTTTTGACCTGTTGTCACCAGATCAACAGCAACTCCCAAATGACACCTATCCCCGGCAACGGTGCCAAAAATGATGAGGGTCGTTGCAGTCCTCATCATTTAATTTTAATAAATATCAATCCAACGTGATGTCCATGGCTATATGCAAAAGGGAGAAGGAATAACTTGCATGGCAGTCTTTTCTACAAAAGGAAATTGATAACAATTGCATGAAACAGACTAGGGTTTAACTCTACTGAAAAAGACAATTTAATATAAGGAAAGCAATAACTTGAGTAGCTGATCTAATTCTAGAATAAAGGAACAACAAAATTAATTCTAAATTCTGGAATAAGCATGAACAACAAAAGTAATTATGAATAAAGAAACTGCAGAACAACAAAACAGCTAAGAAATGTAGTCTCTGCCCTTCGGTTGGAGTGGACCCTTCCTCCTTCATCCAAAGAGAGACTAATCAATTCCAACAATCAGCAAATGGGTAGAACAACTTTCTTTAATAAAAAACCTTCAAGATCCAAATTACATGTTGTTGAAAAATAACAGAGTTCTTCTTTCAATTGAATTCTTCTACAACTTCCTTCCTCTATTCTATGCCATAGTTCTCTATATATAACTATGGTTATTAAATTCTATTTGAGAGTATCTCTAGAGTAGAGAACTTATTCATGTAGCTAACTAAATGTATTTATCTAATTAACTAAAGTTATTCATTTAGTTAACTGATTATACAATTGTTGATTACAAGGAAGACATGCAATATCTTTTAGAAAGATATGCAACACTAAATCTGTATTCTTTGAATGGAATAATTACTCCTTAGTTAGATCCATTAATTTAAGAGTAATTATAGTCAATCTATCCTTCAAAAAATCTTGGAGTGTGTGTTGGTAGATTGGAAGAATTTGCAGCAACTTCATAAAGTATTTCTGGAACATCTCCAGAGCTTGTAGAAAGTCAAATTCTGTCATAGACTACTCATTATTTTACTAGATCTCCTCAAATGATTTATGGGTTTTGTTCCCCTCACTTCCATCTTTCCAAATCATTTTGAATTTTTAAATTTCATTAACAAATGAGAGAGATATTTTAGTTTTACTGAAACTAGTTTTCTTGACTTTTTTTGTTCTACATCTTCGTGCTCTATAATAGTCAACTTATATCATTAACCATTTATTCATTTTAATGAATCTCTTCAAAAATCCTTCATGGATTTGTTTGTCTCTCTTTAATCCTTTTGGATCATTTTGAAATTCTGATTTTCATTAAGAAATGAGTGAGATATTGTAGTTTTACTGAAACTGCATTTTTTACTTCTGTATCTCCGGCGCTCTGTGCATCTTCGGCACTCTGTGGATCTCCAGCGCTCTGTGCATCTCTGGTACTCTGTACATCTCTGGTGCTCTGTGCATCTCTAGCACTCTGTGTATCTTCGTTGCTCTGTGCATCTCTGAGGCTATGTGCATCTCCCAAGCTCTGTGCATCTCCGGCACTCTGTGCATCTCCCACGCTCTATGCATCTCCGGTGCTATATGCATCTCCGAAGATCTGCAACTTGACATAAAATAGACGTTCTCTTCACTTTATTGATAAAATAATTGCTAATCTCAAGGTGAACATGTAATATCAAGATAAACTCATGCATGGCATTGATCGTTGCATTTAGTCAAGTTTATTTGATATTTAGCTAAAAATCTTCAAACCCATACTCAAGTCCACTTCAAAAACTAATTTAATGAAGAGAAACTATATGATTTTATTTGACTAAAGATGACACTTTATGGTCTCATCACTGGCGATGTAATCTTCAAGGAATAACATGTGTAGACTAACTACCCATGGAAGATTTGGCACTGGCAGGATACTTGAGCTCAAGGCAAGAGATCATCTATACATTAAATCCTATAGATTTTTCAAGACAAATCATGATGCTTTGGGATTATGGGTCCATCTCCTTTAAACATGGTTGATGCTTCACTATTTGAACCAAGTTCAACAGCAGAGCGAAGCGGAGTAATGGAGATTATCAGTGTCAATGGTGCCGACTATCCATGCAATACCAGTGACCTCACAATCCAACTTCAGTGCATCTTCCTGGTGCAGAACGAGGAAGTTGAAATGGTTCTTTGGGAGGTTGTGAATGCAAAGGCAATAACCAAGCATGCACATGACCATTATCTGTTGGGCAAGTGATGAAGGGGGTAAATCATAAAACACACAACAGAAATTGCACACAGAAAATAGAACTTTCTTTATTGATTTGGACAACTTATTACATTACAGAAGCTCAAATACAATCAGAGGAATCAACCCTCCACAGGCTGTAACACATTACAGCTTCCTCTCACAAGACTCTGGAATCATCTACCATCTGTAACCCCAAATCTGCTAGGGTTTCTATTCTCCTGCCTATTCTTGACTCTACACTTTCCCCCTTAACTCTACTACTGCCCAGGGTTCCCAAAAATGGTTATTAATAGCCTTTTTGGCGGCCAACAACCTAATCTCAAAATTTGCATCTCCCTCCAAAAATAGGTCAACTTCTGGGAGCCATAACTTTTGATTTGGATGTCCGATTAACGAATTGTTTTATGCGTCGAAAAGCTCGCGAAGTGCTCTATGTGCTAAGAAGCCACTCTACTAATTCTGGCTATTTTTAGGCCCGTACAGAGCCATTTAGTACCTCAAACCTGAGTTTGAATCATTTTTAGGTGTTTTTCATAAAATGGAAACTTTAATATCTTTCATCTCGCAAATGATCTTTGCATGATTCCTTTGCCAAAGGTCTTATTTTTTAGTTACGAAGCTTCTTGTAAATTTTCACTTCAATCCATGCCCAAATGCAAACTTTCCTAAAATACCAGGTTGCTATTTTTAGCAGTTTGGAAAAACTGAAAGTTCTACATCATTATTCAAGCAATTATGGAACAAGAACCACAAATTTTGAAAATAAATGGAAAGAACATCAACAATTTTGAAACACATCTTTTTTGGGTGATGCAAAATTGCACTTACACCACTGGATGCTCTTGCATCAGACACCCATGGTAATTTGAGAAGTGACCCTGTCACGTCTCAGGTATTTGTGTGAAGAAAACCCAAATGGTCAACCTTTGCCTTAGACAACCAAGAAGAATCTTCAACAAGCCTTCCTTTCTATTTCACTAGATATTCTTCATATTGCTTGTTTCGAGTACTTCTTCCCACATGGCTATCCAAGATCTCTTCTATCTCCTCTATTGAAGTAGATGCCGGAATACTCCATTGTTCTTCTGTTGGTCCATCCTCCATTCCACCTTCATGATATTCTGATAAATCAACAATGTTAAAAATAGGGGAAATGTTGATCCCACTCGGCAGCTCTACCTCATATGCATTTCCTAAATCATGTTTCTTCAAAATTTTGCATGGTCCAAATTTCTTCATTTTCAACTTATTGTATGTTCCAATTGGGAACCTTTCTTTTCTCAAGTGAACCATGACTTCATCTCCTACTTAGAATTCCTCGTATCTCCTCTTCTAATCTGCCTTAGCCTTATACTGAATATTCATCTTATTAATGTGCCTTTTCATCTCTTCATGTAAATTATTCATGTGTTCTGCAAAGTCTTCAGCCTCGGCACTTGTCTTTTCTCCTTTGTCCAAATTCCTTAACTCTAAAGCATTTCTTGGACTATTTCCATATACAATCTAGAATGGTGATTTACCAGTACTCTTATTGATAGAATTGTTGTAAGCAAATTCTGCCTGTGGTAAAATCAAATCCCATCCCTTGGGCTTATCTCCTACTAAGCATTGTAGCAGGTTACCCAAACTCCTATTCACCACTTCGGTCTGTCCATCAGTCTATGGATGGTGTGCAGAACTAAACTTCAAATCTATCTTCAACTTCTTCCACAATGTCCTACAGAAATAACCAACAAACTTGGTATCTCGATCTAAAACTATGCTCTTTGGTAGACCATGTAATCTCACCACCTCCCTAAAAATATAACTCTACAATATGAACAGCATCATTAGTCTTCTTGCAAGGAATAAAATGTGACATCTTCAAGAATCTGTCCACCACCACAAAAATGGAATCATGTCCTCTTTGTGTCCTTGGTAAACCAAGAATAAAATCTATACTAATATCATCCCACGGCTTCTCTAGAATAGGTAATGGCTGATATAGCTCTGTATTCTGACTTGTTCCTTTTGCCATCTGACACACTCTGCAACTTTGAACAAATTTCTTCACATCTTGCTGCAATTGTGGCCAATAATAATTTTCACCAACAATAGCAATGGTTTTATCTCGACCAAAGTGTCCAGCTAATCCCCCACTATGCTTCTCTTTTATTAGGTTCTCTCTCATGGAACTCCTTGGAATGCACAACTGGCTTCCTCTAAACAACATGCCATCTTGGATGATGAAATCCAGCCATTTTGTCCTGTCCAAAGTAACAGGTTCCAGACAAGCTTTCCAGGCCTCTGCAAAATCTGGATCTTCAGGATACAAACTTTTGAGCTTATCGAACCCAACAACCTCTATCTTCATTTCTATCAACAAATTTTGCCTTCTACTTAAGGCATCTACAACTCTATTGGATTTCCCACTCCTGTGCTTCAAAACAAAAGTATAACTCTGCAAAAACTCAACCTATTTTAAGTGCCTTTCATTTAACTTTCCTTGACTATTAAGATACTGCAAAGCCTGATGATCAGTATATAAAACAAACTCTTTTGGCAACAGATAATGTCTCCATTTCTTCAAAGCCTAAACTATTGCATAAAATTTTTCATCATAAATAGAATACTTTTTCTTGGCATCATTAAGCTTCTCACTAAAATAGGCAATGGGCTTACCTTCTTGGCTCAAAATAGCTCCTATAACACTGCCACTAGCATCACAATCTACCTGAAATACCTTATTGAAATCTGGAAGTGCCAAAACAGGTTGCTCTGTGACTTTCTGCTTCAATGTATCAAATCTTTTATCTACTACTTTAGTCCATCTAAACTTTTTTCTATCCCCTCTCATTGTCTCAGTTAGGGGTGCACAAATGCTACTAAAATTCCTGATAAACTTTCTATAAAAACTTGCCAAACCATGAAAAGATCTTACCTTGGAAGCACTCCTTGGTGTAGGCCATTCAATGATAGCCCTCACCTTCTCTGAGTCCATCTTAAGACCTTCTTTTGAGACAATAAATCTCAGGTATACCAACTCCTTTGCAAAACTACATTTCTTTAGATTGATCAACAACTTCTCCTCCCTTAGCTTCTCCAAAACTCTTCTGATATGCATCATATGCTAATCCCAAGTCTTACTGAAAATCAAAATATCATCTAAATAAACAATAACAAAACTTCCCAAAAATTCTTCCAATACCTCGTTCATGAGCCGCATGAATGTGCTCGGTGCATTGGTTAGCCCAAATGGCATGACTAGCCGCTCATACAAACCTTCCTTTGTCTTGAAGGTTGTCTTCCACTCATCTCCTTATATGATATGGATCTGGTGATACCCACTCTTCAGATCAATCTTCGTGAAGTACTTGGCTCCACTCAAACAGTCCATTATGTCATCCATTCTGGGCAATGGAAATCTATACTTGATAGTGATCTTATTGATGGCTCGAGAGTCTGTACACATTCTCCACTCTCCATCTTTCTTTGGTGTTAGTACTACAGGTACCACACATGGACTTAGGCTTTCTCTTATCAATCCCTTCCTCAACAACTCCTGAACTTGTCTGGTCAAGTCTTCACTCTCGGCTAGAGTCATTCTATGAGCTGCCTTATTTAGCAATCTGGCTCCTGGTATCAAATCCATTTTATAACTTATCTTCCTCACTGGTGGTAAACCTTCTGGTACATTATTAGAGACAATATCTTGAAACTCTTCCAACATTTTTGAGACTTATGCTGGTACATATTCACATTTCTCTTGACTAATATTAGGAATCAATGCAAAACAATGACACTCATGCTTCATACCCTCCAAACAATTTCTACCATCTACCAAGCAAATTCTGGCATTACTACATACCTTTTCTTCCACCTCCTTCAAGGACTTTAACTTATGACGAACTCCATCCTTTGTTAGGGAGTATGTGTTTGCATGGCCATCATGGATAGTGCTCCTATCATACTGCCACGGCCTCACCAATAACATATCATCCATCGGTATGATGTCACACAGCACCTCATCATGGTAGTCACCAATCTTGAACTTCACTAAACACTGTTCATTGACCAAAGCTCTATGGTCCTTCTGCAACCATGCAATTCGGTATGGATGTGGATGCTTTCTTCTTGTCAACTTCAACTTGTCAACCATCTCTTCTAAAACAAGATTATTAGTGCTTCTACTATCAATAATAATATCACAACACTTACCTTCACATTTGCACCTTGTGAGGAATAAGCTCTCCCTCTGATTGGGTTCTTTCATCTCATTCAACAAAGTTCTTCTGACAACTAGGGTTTCTCCCCTTTCAACATCTTTAGAGCGCTCAGATTGCACATCTTCATCGACATGTGCAACTTGTGCATTACCTTCAGGTCTTCTATTTTTCCTTCCTTGATGTTGTGGACACTCGTATGCTTGATGTCCTTCTTCTCCACATTGGAAACAAGTTCCTCTGAAACCTCTTCTTCTAGGTCCTTGCCCAGGTCTGCTTCTTCCTCTTCCTCTTTGCTCACCATTGTCCTGGTCACGAGGGCGGTAGGTATCATCTCCTCTCTGATTTTGACTAGTGCCGACTTCTTCACTTTTCTTTGAATCTTCATTTCAGCCCCCATAGAGTCTTCCACCAGTCCTTCCGCCTTGACCTCTTCCCCTTTGCTTGTCAAATCTTTTATTTAGCTTCTCTTCCACCTTCAAGGAAAACTGGTATACATCTTCCATGGTGGTCATTCTGACTAGGCTCAGCTCCTCTTGAATACTTGGCCTCAACCCATTAATGTAATGGGCTACCTTCTCCTTGTTGGCCTCTGCATGACTGGTTCTAATAGTAATCTTATAAAACTCTTCTGTATACTCCTAAACAGACTTGTTGCCTTGCTTCAATCCTTGCAGTTTCTTCAACAACTCCATCTCATAGTCCACAGGAATGAACTGCCTCTTCAGTTTCTCCACCATCTGATCCCATTTGGTGATCTTTCATTTTCCTCTTCTATTCCTCTCTAACTGGACCTCCTTCCACCAAATACTGGCATGGACCTTCAATTTTGTTTTTGCAAACTTGACCCGATCTGGGTCTTCCACATCTTCATACTCAAAATATTCCTCCATGTCATTGATCCAATCAATAAGATGTTCTAGATTCAAATCTCTAGAATATGTAGAAACTTCGATCCTAGGCCTCTTTCCAATCTTAGAAATGGCCCTTAACAACCTGACTTATGTAGGATCTCCTGCAGCTTCTTGTTCTTCCTCAAATAGCTCCTCTTCCGCTTCATCCTTGCTTTCTTCTCTTGTTCTTGGCTTAAACCCTCTTCGCAACTCCTCTTGCAATGCATCGAATTGCCTTTATAGGGCTCTAAAACCTTCTTCCATCAAATCATTCCTCCCAATATGATTTCTTTGTGGAGGCATCTTGATCTCTGCAGCAAACCCACAACCTCAGATCCTGGTGCAAACTGCCTCACGGTCGGCGATCTGTCTACACACTCAAGAACCCTTGCTCTAATACCACTTGATGAAGGGGGTAAATCATAAAACACACAACAACAAAAATTGCACATAGAAAATAGAACTTTCTTTATTGATTTGGATAACTTATTACATTACAAAAGCTCAAATACAATCAGAGGAATCAACCCTCCACAGGTTGCAACACATTACAGCTTCCTCTCACAAGACTCTGGAATCATCTTGCATCTGTAACCCCAAATCTGCCAGGGTTTCTATTTTCATGCCTATTCTTGACTCTACACTTTCCCCCTTAATCCTACTACTGCCCAGGGTTCCCAAAAATGGTTATTAATAGCCTTTTTGGTGGCCAACAACCTAATTTCAAAATTTGCATCTCCCTCCAAAAATAGGTCAACTTCCGGGAGCCATAACTTTTGATCCGGGTGTCCGATTGACAAACCATTTTATGCGTCGAAAAGCTCGTGGAGTGCTCTACGTGCCAACAACTCGCTCTACTAGTTCTGACTATTTACAGGCTCGTGTGGGGCCATTTAGTGCCTCAAACATGAGTTTGAATAATTTTCAGGCATTTTTCAAAAAATAGAAACTTTAATATCTTTCAGCTCACAAATGATCTTTATGTTATTCGTTCAAATGTCTTATTTTTCAGTTATGAAGCTTCCTGTAAATTTTCACTTCAATCCGTGCCCAAATGCAAACTTTCTTAAAATAGCAGGTTGCTATTTTTAGCAGTTTGAAAAAACTAAAAGTTCTACATTATTAAAGCGATTATGGAACCAAAACCACAAATTTTGAAAAGAAATGGAAAGAACGTCAACAATTTTGAAACACATTTTTTTGGGTGATGCAAGATTGCCCTTAGACCACTAGGTGCTCCTACATCAGCAAGTTTCTGCCCAATCTTACTCTTGTACAAGGCCACAAGGGACTGTCAAAGCTGGCAACGAAGAAACTTGTTGTCCCACCTACAATAGGTCGCTGTCAAAGTGATATCCGCCTTCAACAAGAACCCCAAAATAGAAAATTAGGGTGGTGTGTTTGACATAGCGGATGTTGTGAAGAAGGAGGACATTAAGTAAACCATTTCCCTGTTCAGGGATGGCATCATCCGTGACAACATGGAAATATTTTCCTTCTATGTTGGTCACATGGCGCCTACCCTCTCTTCTGAACAGGTGGAAAGGCTGAGTGAGTTTGCAGCTGGGGTTAGGTTTGTGCTGTACAAACTCCCCAAGTGATCAGTTGCCACCCTAGTGGATTTTTTGTACTGCCTTCATCGCCTATGTAATGATGCCTACCTGGCTTATGTAATTACCTTTTTTACTTTTAATACAATGGGAATTTCCCCCAAGGTAGTGTTTTACGCATAAATTTTTTTTATCTTTTTATTTTTGGGCAAAGAATCAAGGAGAGGTAGTTCAACAATTATATAAACCTACATCATCATCTATTATAGTCATCTAGTAACTAAAAATGACTTTGATTTGGCTATTGGGAATTGCCACTATGGATTTATTCTTCCTAGAATGATATTGTGCTTGCATAGATGTCTATGTTGGGATAAGTTGCCATTAACTTGCATTCCTAACCAATTCATGTGTCTCCAAAGTTCTTGGAATGTGTTCCCCAACACATTAAGACTTTGATAGATTAGTTATTTATTAATTACATCAATTTGACTTTTGCAATTAAGTTCTAAATGGATAATGTCAAACTTGGGCGCCCACTTTGAGATGGGAGCCATGAAGACCTCGGTGACCTCTCCTAAGTCTTAAAATAGAGTTTGATAACTCCTAGTGAGTGGGAGTTAGACATGGGACTTATTTTTAGAAATGGAGTTGTGCTTTTTTATGTACATGAGTGGATAACGTTGAGACACCTTGCATGGATATAATGTTGGAGTTAACTACAATGTCAGAGATGCATGAATTGGATATTGCTTACATGTGGTCAGAATAGTTTGCATGGACTTGCATGGTTTAGCATGTAGCTTGCATGTACTTGCATGTTGTTGCATGTCACTCCTATGGAATTGTATGAGTTTGCATGTTGTTGCATGTCATTCCTATGGACTTGTATGACCTTGCATGTTAGTTATATGACCTTGCATGTAGTTGCATGACAATTTTGTGAGATTACTTGCAAAACACTCCAACTCCAGAAACTTGCAGGATGGTACATCTCAATGATTCAGGAAATGGGTATCAGTTACATGTTGTTGAAAATGCTTGCATGCCAATTTTAAGATATTACTTTGATGGCGTTTCAATTCACACCTTTGGAATGCGATTTGGAAACAGACAGCTATGCACAGATAAACTGCTCTCCTATTGGAAGGGGGAATTCCCTTTCTTGCTGATGTTCGCTGAAAAAATAACTTGAATGAAACTTCACCTATCTTCTTTTTGATTCTTAGCTACGAGCACAAGGTTATAAAACTCTAAGCGCTGCAGAAGAGGTTTTTTTCCTTTTTATAAAACTTCTACTACAACTAGCATAGACTAATGACGCTTTCAATCTCCGGAGTAAATTCAGAGCAGAGGAAATTGAAAGTGAACAAGGAATGATTGTTAACACAAAAACTTAAGTAGTTTTCCTCGAGATTTACACCACAAGACTAAAAGTACTTTAATGATGAAAGCTGAAAATGAAAGTTACAGAAGCTACACATCTGATGATGATAACTTAATGAATCGATATAGAATATCAGAGCAAAGTAGGCATGAGACTTCTATTCAATATCACAAAGTTTAATACAACTCCAGGACAGCAATACTGTAGCAAAAGGTAGCCATACAATAAGCGATCAAACACTGGAGAACAATGAACACAAAGTGAACAAACACTTGGAATAACAATGTTTGCAGGCTAGAAGAGGCACATCAAATTTGCTATCACAAAAGTCATTACATACAATGGGCAAGGATGCCCTTATTTATACTAAAATCAAAGGAGTAGGGAACCCTAAAATCTCCTTGATTAACCCTAACTTGCCAACTCGCAAGCTTTATTACAAAGATACAATAAACAAATGCTTTAAAGCAAAGAAGATTCCAACTATCACAAGGTGATTTCTTTCTAAATATAGAATGGATGAGCTTAGGATGAAAGCACATGCTTTAAAACAAAAAGCATATGTTTTAAAGCTGCTTTCTTTTGAAATGTATCCACATTCACATTCTTGCTTTTTGGTGATGTCATCGATTGATATTATTTTGCTGATTTCTTCTAAAAAAACTAATTCTAAGCTAAAAACGCTGGCACATGGGTTTTGTAGGCAATTCTGTTTTGAAGCAACCCAGATCATCGAATTTTGAAAAAGTGGAGATTTTCTCGAAAAAGCAGTTTCCAAAAAAAAAAAAACACAACTCCCAATCTTCAAGAGGATAATAATCTGGATGGACCCATCTCGACGAAAACTGAAAAAGCTCTAGTCAGATTTCTAAAAATTGATCCCCTTGAAACAAGGACCCTGAAAAAGCAAGCCTCTCTTCTTCCTCAACCCAAATCTCTGAAGAACACTGAAAAAGCACCTGGTTTGGATCTTCGAATCTTCGTTGAAGGAAAAATAAAATCTTTCCTTTGGATGCAACCTACAAAAGATAATGAAATAAAGAAGCCAAAAGCTTGTCTTTATAAATCTTTTGGTCGAAAAAGCAGCTTTATTTGTGTGAGAAGAAAACCTCACCCTCATCCATGAAGAAAGCATCTTTTAAAGCATAAATCCAAGTGGATGTCTTCAAATAGGAAGAATCCCTATTTTGTAGGAGCCTATGGCTTCATGTGCAAGATGACGAAAAATATCTTCTTTGATGATGTCATCGAACACGCGAGTTGAAAGAAGTGCTAACAAAATTTTCTTCATTTTCGACACTTCAACACTCATTTTGACTTAAATATGGCATGTCTCTGACTTCAACAAGGCAGAAAAATGTCATCATTGACTGAAAAAGCTAACTAATCCTAACATTTTGGAGATTGATCAACTGAGATTCCATCCCATGCCTCCGTTCGACGATCTGACATCGTTTGACCAAGTTTGACCTCCCGAAAACTGCCAATGGGCAAAGATTGGTAACAAAGCATGTCAGAAAATACTGTAAACATGAAAATATTCTAACACTGCTCAAGTTGGGTGCCCCAACCCACTTGGGGCGCCTGGTTTTCCAACACTTAGCTATTTTTTCAATTTTTTCAACTTCTTCAATTTCTTGGTTTGCGTGCACGTTTCGGAGGCACAAGTCCCCTGTTTGGCTGTCAACTTCTACCAACTGGGATGAAAGTGAGTCTAATGGTCTGGTAAATATGCAAGCCTGATGAAAAATGAGCTGATTGTACTTTTTGTTTGCCTCGAAAAATGTGTCAAACTGATCAATACTGAACCGGACCGGGCTGGCGGAAGGAGATTCACGTTTTTAGAGAAAAACATAAAAAATAATCTAACTCTGGAGAGTTTGGGCGCCCCAAGCCTCCTAGGGCGCCTGGTTTGTTAACACTTAGAAAATTTTTCAAAAATTTTCAATTTTGTACCTTTTCTCGATTTTCGTGCCCACGACTCCTATTCGATCTTCGATTTCGGTCGTTTTGACGACTGTCGAGGCAAGACGAAGGGTGATCTAAGTAGTCTGAACATATCTATGATGAAATCCTAGCTTTGACTAACTTTTGACCAAGTTTGACCAAGTTTGACCAACCGGAAAGGAGCTGACGAAAGCATTTTCGACGTTTCTTGAAAAACATGAAAAAAAACTAACACAGGAGAAGATGGGCGCCCCTAGCCTCCTGGGGTGCCCAGTTTCACCAGACTTAGCCAAATTTATGATTTTCCAACTTTTCAATTCACCTTGGATCCATCTTGCATCATTTTGTGTGCATCGTCGAGTCAACAACCGTTTGTCAGTTTTGCATCGTTGAAACAACGTTGGAAACTCGTCGAAGAATTCTGGCAGGTGAACTTTTCTGTGTTGATGACTTTCGAGCTCATGCTTCGCCTTGTGAAAAAGCAAAAATAACCCAGTAGAGAAAACTTGGTCGTTTGAAGATTCCGTCTGAATCGTGCCGATCTTGGAGCAAAATTGACCAATGAGAATCGAGCGCGACACCTGATTTGGAGATTCTATTTTTAGAAACTTTCTATTTTTAGAAAGTTTTGCTAACATCCATATCTCAAGAAACCCAGAAAACCTAACTCGACGTCTATTTTTAGAAATTTTGCTTTTTTGACTTTTTGACGAAAAATTTTCTAAACTTGTTTCAAAATGCCTTAATGAAGCAAAAAATTTGGTTGGGTACAACATACTTGTAGGACACTACAACTTCTAAAAGTTGCAGGATGGTACATCTTAGTGTTTCAGGTAGTGGGTATCAGTTGCATGTTGGATCCGGTGTTTGCATGTCACTTGCATGTACAGAACAAGATATTTCAAGATGCCCTTAGGGACATCAATCTTGCATGTTATTTGCACGATTTTGATGTGTATTTGATCACTTTAGTTATCAGAAACTCATTGGGCAAATATGGACGCCCAAATGGAGGAGTTTTTGATGTTGCTTTTATTTGGTGATAAGTTTGATGTTGGGAGAGCTATATTTAGCCATCTTGGGCACCCACATCATGAAGGGGCAGTTAACTCAAAGTTTGGACTTTGTTTGAGTTCGGTCTTCTCAATTTAAGTGAGCTTGATTTTTGCATGAGCTTTGGAAGCTATGTTATCAATTGTAATTTATTATAATTTGAGTTTCAAGCTTTTGAATTAAGAAGCTTTTGAATTAAAAGAGGGTTTTTGATTTAATTGTAAACCCCGTATATTTTCGAGAGAGTTGATTTGAGGAAAAAAAACTTAGAAGAAAAAAGCAAAAAGTTTTTGTGAAAAGACTTAGAGAAAAGAAAGAAGCTTTTTTGTGAAGTGCATCAAGGACTTAAAGAAATTTCAGTAATGAATGTAATCTTTTTCCAAAGAGATTCAATACAAGCTGGAAACATCTTTGAGTGTGGAGTTTTTTCCTGAAAGGGTTTCTCCATGTAAATACTGTGCAAGCTTTTTCTCTTCTCTTCTCTTCTCTTCTACATTGGATTGATTGTGCAAATCAATTGTTCATTAATTGTTATAGATTAATCTTTATTTTAGCTTTGCATACACAAAATTTTAAAGTTTATAGCAACAGTTCTACCTTCATTTCAACATTTGGTATCACAGCTAACGGTTGTGGAGGTGACAGATGCCTTTCTTTCAAAGTTTTGAAGGTTTTTTTGTTGCAGTGGGAGCTTTGTTTTGTAGGTTTTGCAGATTTGTGAAGGAGATTGTATACAATGGGTTCTACCTCTCGTATGGATGTTGAGAAATTCAATGGATTAGGCTATGAGATGTGGAAATTGAAAATGGAAGATCTATTGGAAGATCTATTAGAAGAAAGAGAACAATGGGTTGCTATTGAAAATGAAAAGAATCCCTCTACAACTATCAAAGATGAAGAATGGTTGAAACTTGATAAAAAAGCACGAGGAACCATAAGGTTGTGCCTTGCAGATGTCGTCCTCTTCAATGTTTCTTCTGAAGCTACAGCATACAAGATATGGAAGAGGATAGGTGATATTTATCAAACCAAAAGTTTAACTAACAAATTATACCTCAAAAGACAGTTGTATTCATTGAAAATGAAGAATGGAGATTCTATTGCAAACCATTTGAATGCATTTAATTTGATTTTAAGTCAACTTGCATCGATAGATGTTAAGCTTGAGGAAGAGGATAAATGTATCTTATTATTATGTTCTTTACCAGAATCTTAGGAAAAATTGTTGCTATCAGTGGTGGTGGTACAGATCCAAAGATGGATAGTCTCATTGCTACACTTCTTTTAGAAGAAATGAGAAGAAAATCCAAAAATGGTGGATCCCAAGTGCTTTACATGTAAGGGGTAGAACTAAGGAAAAGATACCCAAAGGAGATAAGAAGGGTAAGTCTAAAGGTCGTTCTAAAACCCCATCTGGTAAGAGGAAGGTAAAATGTTGGAACTGTGGCAAACAAGGACATTTGAAGAAAGATTGTAAGAGCAAGAAAAAGAGCTCAGGTTCTTCCACTAAAAAAATTTTGGAGGATGGTGACAATGATGCTTTGATTATTTCAGCTAACACAATAAGTAATGATGCTTGGCTTATTGATTCAGGTTCCTCCTACCATATGACTCCCAACAAGGAGTGGTTCTCAAAATATTCAGCGTAAGATGGAGGTGACATTTTCCTTGGTGACAATAGTACAAAATAGATAATTGGAAAAGGAAAGGTAAAGTTGTATTTCAGTGATGGAAGGGTTAAAACCCTTCATGATGTTTTGCATATTCCAAGACTAGCAAGAAACTTACTTTTTGTATCAAAGTTAATTGATTCCAGAATGAATGTGACATTTGATAAATCTAGTTGCAGGTTGGTGAGAGGGAATTGGGTGGTTGCTAAAGGATCTCAGATGGGAAACTTGTTTAGATTAAATGCATCTACTTTGAATAATTCATCCAATATAACAGACACTGAAAAATACATGTATGTTGTGGCACCATAGATTGGGCCACATCAGTGAAAAAGGTCTTAGGACCATTATTAATAAAAAAATTGTTTGACGGTATTTCAAATTATTCTATTGGCAAAAATGATTTATGTGAGCATTGTGTGTTTGGTAAACAAAGTAGATCCTCATTTCCTAGTGGAAAAAATAATGCAAAGAGTTTATTAGAGATTATACATTCAGATGTTTTTACACCTATGGATGTTGAATCTTTTGCAAAATCTTGGTATTATGTCACATTCATTGATGATGTATCAAGATACACTTGGATTTATTTTATGAATGTAAAATCTTTAGTTTTCACCAAGTTTAAAGAATTTAAGGCCTTAGTTGAGAAGCAAACAGATTGTAAAATAAAGGTGTTGAGCTCAGATAATGGTGGTGAATATTGTTCAAAGGAATTTGATGAATTTTGTAAGCATGCAGGTATTGTGAGATAGAAAACAACACCTTATACACCCCAACAAAATGGGGTAGCAGAAAGAATGAACTGAACCTTAATGGAAAGAGCTAGGAGCATGTTAAGCAGTGCTAAGCTAGATCAGTGTTTTTGGGTTGAGGCTGTAAGTACTTCTTGTTATTTAATTAATAGATCTCCTTGCTCTATTCTTGAAGATAAGACTCCTTATGAAATGTGGTTAAAACGAAAACCTTCTATTTCACATTTAAGGATATTTGGTTGTGAGGCTTTTGTTCATGTGCCTAAAGAGAAAAAAACTAAACTGGATCCAAAAGCTCAAAAATTCATCTTTGTAGGTTATGGTGAAAATGTAAAGGTTACAAACTCTGGAACCCTCTAACCAAGAAAATTATTTTATCAAGAGATGTTATTTTTAGAGAGTTTAGAGCTTATGAAGGTGAGGAACAACCAAAGGAACTAGAAAAAGGAAAAATGGTGCATTTTGAAACAATTACGAATAAGCAAGAAGATGCACACGTTGAAGAACAACTAGATGGGTTTGGCAATGGAGAAGAAGAGAGTTTAGGAAGTTCAGATAATGATGTTCAAGATGAGCATATAGAAGAACATACATAGCCTCTTACTCCTACTATAAGAAAATCCACAAGGCAACAAAATCCAATTGACAGGTATAGCTCTCCTAATTTTTGTTGTATATTTGCTTTATTGAGTACTAATGATGAACCTAGATCTTTCAGAGAGGATCTTTCTTCAGAAGAAAGTGAGTCTTGGTTGCAAGCTATGCATGAGGAAATGAATTCCTTGGACACGTGTGACACTTGGGATCTTGTGCATTTGCCCAAAGGAAGAAAGTCCATTGGTTGTAAGTGGATTTATAAAAAGAAAATTGGTATAGATGGTAATCTAGAAAGGTACAAGACTAGAGTGGTAGCCGAGGGCTACTCCTAGAGAGAGAGGGTTGATTTTAATGAAATTTTCTCTCCAGTTGCTAAATTAACTTCTATTAGATTCCTTTTATCTATTGCTGCAAATTTTGATTTTGAGATTGAACAAATGGGTGTTAAAACTGATTTCTTGCATGGGGATCTTGAAGAGGAGATTTATATGAGGCAACCTAATGGTTTTGTTGTTAAAGGGAAGGAAGACTTGGTTTGCAAATTGAAAAGATCTTTGTATGGTTTGAAACAGTCACCTAGAATGTGGTATCAAAAGTTTGATGCTTTTGTATTGAAAGTTGGTTTTGTTAGAAGTGAAGAAGATCATTGTGTTTATCTTAAGATTATTGATGATCGGGTTCTAATTATTGTCTTGTATGTTGATGACATGTTTATTGGAAACAACAAGGAAATGATTGGAGAGCTTAAAACTCATCTTTGTAAATCTTTTGATATGAAGGACTTAGGGGCTGCAAAATACATTCTTGGAATGGAGATCAACAGGGATCGTGTTCACAGAAAACTATGGTTAAGTCAGAGTAAGTATGTTGATACAATTTTGCAAAGATTTATTATGCATTATTACAAACTAGTTAGCATTCCTTTTCCTGTTGGTACTAATTTGAAATTAGACATGTGTCCTACCACTGATGATGCTTTTGAAGAGATGTCTAATGTTCCTTATGCTAGTGTTGTTGGTAGTTTAATGTATGCAATGGTTTGCACTAGACCATATATTGCACAAGCAGTGGGAGTTTTAAACAGGTTTATGTCTAACCTTGGTAAAGAACATTGGAGTTATGTTAAGAGGGTGTTTAGATATTTGTGAGGAACTTTTGATCATTATTTTGTTTATAATGGTATTGATAGTGTTGATAGATCATTGGACATACAGGGTTTTGTTGATTCTGATTGGGCAAGTGACTTGGATAGTCAAATGTCCACAAGTGGCTATGTGTTTACTTTGTTTAGAGCTGCGGTAAGTTAGACGAGTAAAAGGCAACCCACGGTTTCTTTGTCTACTACAGAAGTAGAGTATATGGCTGCTACACATGCCTCCAAAGAGGCAATTTGGTTACAAAGACTTGGGAAAGGTATTGGTTTTAATTGCAGGATAGTAAGACTTAATTGTGACAATCAGAGTGCCATTTGTTTAGCCAAAAATCCTATGTATCATGCTCGTACTAAGCATGTTGATGTTCAGTATCACTTTGTGCAAGAAATGATTGAGAATGGTAAGGTTTTGATTGAAAAGGTTGACACTTTGGTTAATGTTGCAGATTATCTTACGAAGCCAGTTACTACAGATAAGTTCACCTGGTGCAGGAAGGCCATTGGCCTTGATCATTGTACTTGATTTAAATTTTGAATTATTCATTTAGAGTTATTGCAATGTATAATGTCAAGTGGGAGAATGTTGGGATAAGTTGCCATTAACTTGCAATCCTAACCAATTCATGTGTCTCCAAAGTTCTTGGAATGTGTTCCCCAACACATTAAGACTTTGAGAGATTAATTATTTATTAATTACATCACTTTGACTTTTGCAATTAAGTTCTAAATGGATAATGTCAAACTTGGGTGCCCACTTTGAGATGGGAGCCATGAAAACCTTGTTGACTTCTCCTAAGTCTTAAAATAGAGTTTGATAATGTACATGAGTGGATAATGTTGAGACCCCTTGCATGGATATAATGTTGGAGTTAACTACAGTGTTAGAGATGCATGAATTGGATATTGCTTGCATGTGGTCAGAATAGCTTGCATGGACTTGCATGTTTTTTGCATGTAACTTGCATGTACTTGCATATGCTTGCATTTTGTTGCATGTCACTCCTATGGACTTGTATGATCTTGCATGTTCTTGCATGTCACTTGCATGTGCTTGCATGTTGTTGCATGCCACTTTCATGTGATTTCATGTTGTTGGATGTCATTCCTATGGACTTGTATGACCTTGCATGTTCTTGCATGTCAGTTATATGACCTTGCATGTAGTTGCATGTTAGTTTTGTGAGATTACTTGCAAAACACTCCAACTCTAGAAACTTGCAGGATGGTACATCTCAGTGATTTAGGAAATAGGTATCAGTTGCATGTTGTTGAAAATGCTTGCTTGTCAATTTTAAAATATTACTTTTAGGACTCTCCAACTCTTGAAAGTTGCAGGATGGTACATCTCAGTGTTTCAAGTTATGGGTATCAGTTGCATGTTGGATCTGGTGTTTGCATGTCACTTGCATGTACAGAACAAGATATTTCAAGATAACCTTGGGGACATCAATCTTGTATGTTGTTTGCATGATTTTGATGTGTATTTGATCACTTCAGTTATCAGAAATTCATTGGGCAAATATGGACACCCAAATGGAGGAGTTTTTTATGTTGCTTTTATTTGGTGATAAGTTTGATGTTGGGACAGCTATATTTAGCCATCTTGGGCACCCACATCATGAAGGGGTAGTTAACTCAAAGTTTGTACTTTATTTGAGTTTAGTCTTCTCAATTTAAGTGAGCTTGATTTTTACATGAGCTTTGGAAGCCATGTTATCAATTGTAATTTATTATAATTTGAGTTTCAAGCTTTTGAATTAAGAAGCTTTTGAATTAACAGAGGGTTTTTTATTTAATTGTAAACCCCGTACATTTTCCAAAGAGTTGATTTGAGGAAAAAAGACTTACAAGAAAAAAGCAAAAAGTTTTTGTAAAAAGACTTAGAGAAAAAAGCAAGAAGTTTTTTTGTGAAGTGCATCAAGGACTTAGAGAAATTTCAGTATTGAATGTAATCTTTTTTTCAAAGAGATTTAATACAAGCAAGAAACATCTTTGAGTGTGGAGTTTTTTTCTCGAAAGGGTTTCTCTACATAAATACTATGCAAGCTTTTTCTCTTCTCTTCTCTTCTCTTCTCTTGTACATTTGATTGAATATGCAAATCAATTGTTCATTAATTGTTACAGATTAATCTTTATTTCAGCTTTGCATACACAAAATTTTAAAGTTTATAGCAGCAGTTCTACCTTCATTTTCAACAGTCTACATAGGTCCACAATATAGCATGAACACATGCCATTTGACAAAAATACCCAAAGTTAACCATAATGAAACATGATATCAAGAATAACAATATTAAATACAAAATTATAAATAAGCCTAAGCTAGCACTCGGATTGGGAAACAGCTAAGGTTAGGGCTAAAAATGGGTCTTAGACATACTATGGGTATGAACACTAAAACAAGTGCAATCTATAGAGTTGGAATTACATGTTATGCAATTTCTAACTCTACAACTATAGTTAAAAAAAAAATAGATGAGATTGAACCTATAAACAAACCTAACCAAACCACCATCTAGAGAAGGTAGGGTATAAACATTAGTAATCTCCAAGGTGCCTTTGTTGTGATTCACTAAAAGGTTTTTAATCACTACCTGAATGTCAGCATGAAAAGCCTAAACATCCTTGTGTTGGTGAGAAATAGAGAGAATCTCCTTATTTGGCGCCCTTATGTTGTCCTTGGAATTCAAATGTTTAGAAACACCATGAACTAATATTGAAAAGCTAGATGATTGTACCAATTTAGAAGAGGAAACTTCTAAAATCAAGAAGCAAGAGATCTAATTCCTTATCACCACATCTAATCCTTCTCATTCAAAATTTTTAAAAATAATCTCAAATAGTGGCTTTACTATGTCCAAACTCATTCATGCAGAGACCATCCTCCCCCAACACACACTTCACCGACACATGTTTAATAAATTTCCTAATTTCTCTTGGTACTCTATTGCTTGCATATCATCATGTTTTCTCTTATTTTTCTTGAATCTCATCTTTCTAGGACATTGCATTCCTATTTTTTTACTAGGGTGGCTTTTGAGGGGGTATGTTTAACTCTATTTCTCTTAAAAATCTCAATCATGTGAGCATTTGAGACACACCAATTTGAGAGTTATATTCAACTTTCAAATTAGTAAATAAATCAAGCCATCCTAGATAGTAACCTATTAACACTTCTTTCTTTCACATTATAAAAGTGATGTAGTAGAATGAAGAGAGGCACATAAAAGTAAATATAAATAAAATAGAACATCATCCCTTGCACGATTTAATAATTATAAAGTGAATGTATCATTATAAGTTTTTCTATTATTATAAAAGGAAAATTTCTTGATGAGTTCTATTGGGTCCCAAAAATGTAGGTCCTCACCTCTAACACCATCACCAAGAGTAACACAAAGGGGGACAAAATATCACAAGCATGGGGAGTGATATTTCAAGGAAGAGAGGGTGGTTTTGTTGAAATGCACAAGACAACTGAGAGGGGGGGTGAATCAGTTGTCTTTAAAACTTTAATCACTTATCAACACATCAAATGCTCAATTGTTATTAAGATTAACCATGAAAACATGAAACAAGAAGCTCAACACATGAGACACCAGATTTTTACGTGGAAAACCCTATAAGGGAAAAACCACGGTGGGTGTTAGCCCACAGATATAAATGAGTTATAGCAATACCGAAAAATAGAGGCTCACTGCCTTAGGGCTCACTGCCCAAAATGCTCACTGTAAATGTTAGGGCTCACTACCAAGGGGTGGCTCACTACCAAGGGTTGGAGAACTAATTTTATAGCATCTACTTCATGCCTGAGTTTAGTTCCATTGAAGCATAATATAACTCCTCTGCTCTTCTCTTCTTACACCTTCGCACTTATCTTTGCATTTTCGCACAAGGACATATTTTTCTCAACTTCATTACATATTTTTACACACTTCATCAACCTTGGAATGTACATCAAGGTCAGTATTACATTCATCAACCATTGGAACAATCTCCAAGGTCAGCATTACACACATACATAGAAATAGGTCTGGACCTAAACAAAATTAGCTAAGGGAAATATGTATGTGGATCATGTTATGCCTTAGTTGGGACTCAAATGCAATCTTCCATGCCACGACACACTTCCACAATCTTCGATGTATCTTCGCAAGTAGTGAAATCAACCAAGTCGGCCAAGACTGGTGTTAACATTGAGTCTTCTAAGAATAGTCTTCATCCACGATCCAAATTTCTCTTTGCAAACCAATCCAAATGTAGGAACACGATCAGGAGACATCCACAAGCACATTGTAATCACCAAGAACAACCATACAATCTCTAACCACTCTGTTAAGAAGAATCTTCAAACTGAAGCACATACACAACACTGTCAGCGACTGTCATAAATAAAAAATCACTTGCGGACCACAAGATCATGAAACAGAAGGCACTTATCATCATTACAAACTTGATTCTAGAACCACAAACTGAAATACTTAACTGTAGAGGAATGTGGAGCATAATACATTCTCCCTGTTACCACCAAATACACAGAAAGAGCAGTTTTCACTCTGGTGAACATAACTCACTCAAATCTTCATACCTGAGGCTCAAACTTGGAGCATAGCATCTTTAGACATGCATCTAAATAACTTCCAATCCATAGACAAGGATATTCATTCTACAAGAAATGCAGAGCAAACTACTAGATTGTTCTACTGTAAAAAAGAGCACAGTTGACACCAATGACAACACTGATATGTTGACATCAACGACAACGCTAGTTAGGTACATATTTGCAACAATCTCCCCCTTTGTCATTGATGGAAACATATGATGTGAAAAAATGTAAAGACCATCAAGACAAGATACTCCCCCTTTCTTTTTATACATCTGCACTCTTTCTACCCCTAAGTTCTTTACATGATTTATCTCCCCCTTTAACATCAATGGCAAAGGGCACATACTTGCACTCTACTACTCTGATCAAACTGAAATTTCTTTATTATCAATCCTTACTACTTATTATTAGGAACTTATGTTGGTAACATTTAGCTACTCCCCTTGAGAGGTAGCTCCCAAAACATCAATCCAAACTAATGACTGAGGCTCTAGGCACCACTAGATTGATGCATTCCTATGCATATTAGTTCAAAGAAGGAGGGGTAATAACCCCTAACTTTTCTCTCAGATACTCAAAGGTATCCTTAGGCAAAGGCTTAGTGAAAATATCTTCAATCTAATCCTTTTTGGATACATATTCCATCTTTACTTCATTCTCTATTACCTTTTCTCTCAAAAAGTGATACCTTATTGATATATGCTTTGTTCTTGAGTGCATCACTGGATTCTTTGAAATGTTTATGGCACTTGTATTGTCACAAAAGATTACAATTGGATCTTCATACACAACTCTTATGTCTTTCAAAGTCTACTTCATCTACAACATTTGAGTGCAACATGTTGTTGCAATATACTCTGCTTCTGCAGTAGACAAGGAGATTGAATCTTGCTTCTTGCTCAGCCATGAAACCAATCTATTTCCCAAGAAGAAAGCACCTCCACTTGTACTTTTTCTGTCATCAACATCTCTAGCCCAATCTACATCTGTATAAGCATTGGGAGTGAAATCATTATCTTTTGGATACCATAAGCCATGTTCTGATGTGCCTTTTAAATACCTAAAGATTCTCTTGACTGCCATCACATGTGACTCTTGAGGATCTTCTTAAAATCTTGCCACAAGACATACTGCATGCATTATATCAGGTCTAGTTTGGGTTAGATAAAGTAATCCTCTAATCATAGATCTGGACCTTTTCTGATCAGTCTTAGGTGATTCATCAATTTTTCTCAACTTGCAGCCAGTCACCATGGGAGTGCAAACTGGTTTGGAGTCTTCCATCCCAAACTTCTTCAATAACTCTTTCACATACTTAGACTGAGAAATGAAGATTCCTTTATCTGATTGAGTAATTTGTAGACCTAGAAAGAAATTCATTTCACCAAACATAGACATCTCAAATTCATTTTGCATTTCTCCTGCAAACTTCATGCACATACCTTCATTTCCTCCAAAGATAATGTCATCAACAAAAACTACAACAATCAGGATTTGATTATCATTGATTTTGAAATAGAGATTTCTTTCAGCAGTACCTTTACTAAACCCTAATTGTAACAAATATTTGTCTAACCTCGCATACCAAGCTCTAGGGGCTTGCTTTAGTCCATACAATGCCTTCTTCAATCTGCACACCATATCACCTTGGTTTGATAACTAAAACCCTTCCAGTTGCTCAATGTAAACTTCCTCTTCCAACTCACCATTCAAGAGTGCAGACTTCGAATCCATCTGATACACTTTGAAATCTTTGTGAGTTGCAAATGCCAAAAATATTCTGATTGCTTCAATCCTAGCCACTAGAGCAAAAGTCTCTTCAAAATCTATCCCTTCAATTTGAGAATATCCTTTGCACACAAGCCTTGCTTTGTTTCTTACAGCTTCTCTGTGTTCATTCAACTTGTTCCTGAAAACCTATTTAGTTCCAATGACATTTTTATCAGCAGGTCTAGGAACCAATTCCCAAGTTTGATTCTTCTCTATCTGCATCAGCTCTTCTTCCATGGCTTTTACCTAATTTCCATCATTGCAAGCTTCATTTACAGTTTTTGGTTCAACCTTTGAAAGAAAACAGTAATTCACTTGTTCTTCTACAGCTCTTTTCCTTGGCAGTACACCCTTGCTTTTGTCACCTATAATCTGATCTTCAGAATGATTAATCCTTACATACTTGGGAATCTTAACAACATTTTTTGGAGCCTCTTCTTCATCTTGACTATCTTCTTGCTCAACTTTTTCTTCATTCACTATGGTCGTGCAGGTACATCTGATTCACATCCACTCAGATCTGATATTCTTTTCTTGTCTTCATCCACCTTCACATTAGCACTTTCAATGATCTTTTTCAATCTCTTATTGTAGCACCGGTAGGCCTTACTCTTGGTAGAGTAACCAAGAAAAATTCCTTCATCACATCTAGCATCAAACTTGCCTAATTCTTCTTCTCTTCTGATATAACACTTGCTACCAAAGACTTTGAAATACTTCACTATAGGAGTCCTTCCATACCATAATTTACAAGGACTTTTAGAGTTGTTACCTTTGACTTGAACTCTGTTTAGGATGTACACAACAGTATGTATGGCTTCTCTCCAGTATACTTCCAGTAGGTCATCTTCCTTTAACATAGTGGCATCCTCTTTAACTGTCTTGTTCTTTCTTTCAACAACTCCATTCTACTGAGGAGTCCTAGATGCAGACAACTATCTCTTTATCCCTTGTTCTTCACATAAAATATTGAATTCATTTGATGTGAACTCACCTCCTCTATCAAACCTTAAGCATTTGATCCTCAATTCTAACTCATTCTCAACCATTGCCTTGAAAACTTTGAACTTGTCTAGGGCTTCATATTTTTCTTTTACAAAGGTGACCCAAGTCATTCTAGAATAACCATCAATAAGCAACATAAAATACCTGTCACCTTGCAAATTTCTTGTTCTTGTGGGACCACACAAATCTATATGTACTAGCTCCAACAATCCAACAGAGAATTGTTCTTTGCTCTTGAAAATTGTTCTTGTTTGTTTCCAAAATTGACACTACTTGCACATGGTGTTGGCAAACTTTACAAGTTTAGGCAGATCTCTTACAGCTTGTGCAGAACTTATCTTCACCAAATTGTCAAAATTGATATGACACATCCTTCTATGCCACAACCAACTCTCATTTGTCTGAGCCAATAAACAATAATCATTAGTTCCTCTTAATTGGTAAATGTTTCCTCTAGTCTTCTTACCGGTAGCAATCAATATTCCAGAGCTTTCCATGGTCTTGCACCCATTATCTTTGAATCTCATATCATAACCTTTGTCACACATCTAACCAACACTCAAAAGATTATGCTTTAAACCCTTCACATATAGAACATTATCGGTATTGTTCTTTCCATCAAAAGAAATAGATCCTTTTCCACAAATCTTACCAGCTGCATTATCTCCAAACCTAACTAGTCCTCCATCATAAATTTTCCAAACTCACAAACTTACTTTTGTCACCGGTCATGTGATGTGAGCATCTGTTATCAATAATCCATTCATCCTTATCTTTCTCAACCTAAACAGCCAAAGCACTTCCGTCCACTAGTTTTTCTTCCTTCACACATCTAGCAGGATTAGTAGACACAGGTTCTTCTTTAATTGCAATAAACAAGCATTCATTTGCACCAGTACTAGCATCATCAGATTCATCATCTGTCACACCTTCATCATCAAAATCTCTAACATAGTAGCATTTTTTTGGAACCCTAGGTCTACTTTCAAATCTTTTTCTATTCCTTTTAATTCTCTTAGGACATCTAGAAGCATAGTGACCAACCTTACCACATGTAAAACATTTGAAGGTAATTTGCCTTTAAACTTACTGGAACCTCTCTGTAATATGTCAACAAAGTTGGCTTCAATTTCATCAAGCTCATCATCAGGTTCCACCTTGTACTTCTCAGCTCTGGAGATCTTCTTTGAAGTACTATCTTTGAAAGTAGTCTCAACCTTCGACAGAGCATCACCAAACTCTCTCATCTCAAAGGCTGTAAGCTTTCCAAGAAACTGATCCTTATCCACTTCTTTTGCAGTCATTACTTCTTCAATTGCAGCTACCTTGTGACTGTAGGACTTAGGTAATGACCTAAGAATTTTCATCACAACTTCCTTCTCATCAATAGTTCCTCCCATACCTTTTATTCCATTGACAAGTTCATCAATCTTTTGCATGTAGGTTGTTATGTTTATCTTCACTCATCTTTAAACCCTCATATTTCGCTTTCAGACCCTGTAATTTGGCTCTTTTTACAGATTCATCTCCTTCATACAGATTTTTCAGCTTTTCCCAAACTTCATTAGCAGAATCTAGATCAATGACCTTTACCAACTCAGTATCAGACAAGGCACTTAATAAAGCATCTCTAGCTTTTATATTTAACTCATATTCTTTGATTTCATCTTCAGTTGTTAAACCATTCTGAGGCATGGTATACTTCATCTCTGTCACTTTCTATACTCTATAACTAAGACAAAGAAGATGGCTTTTCATTTGTACCTTCCATAAAGAATAATTTTTCCCATCAAACTATGGAGCGTCCTTCTTAAAAGACATCCTAGATCTACCTTAAGCTATTAGGCTTACTTCTGAGGAACTTGCTTGTTGAAATGCACAAGACAACTAAGAGGGGGGGTGAATCAGTTGTCTTTAAAATTTTAATCACTTATCAACACATCAAATGTTCAATTACTATTGTTAAGATTGACCATGAAAACATGAAACAAGAAGCTCAACACAATAACACATGAGACAAATGAGACACCAAATTTTTACGTGGAAAACCCTATAAGGGAAAAATCACAGTGGGCGTTAGCCCACAAATATAAATGAGTTATAGCAATACTAAAAAATAGAGGCTCACTGCCCAAAATGCTCACTGCAAATGTTAGGGCTCACTGCCAAGGGGTGGCTCACTACCAAGGGTTGGTGAATTGATTTGATAGCATCTACTTCATGCCTGAGTTTAGTTCCATTGAAGCACAATATAACTCCTCTTCTCTGCTCTTCTTACACCTTTGCACTTATCTTTGCATTTTCGCACAAGGACATCTTTTTCACAACTTCATTACATATTTTTATACACTTCATCAACCTTGGAATGTACATCAAGGTCTGCATCACACACATACATAGAAATAGGTCTGGACCTAAACAAAATTAGCTAAGGGAAATATGTATGGGGATCATGTTATGCCTTAGTTGGGACTCAAATGCAATCTTCCACGCCATGACAAACTTCCACAATCTTCGATGTATCTACACAAGTAGTGAAATCAACCAAGTCAGCCAAGACTGGTGTTAACATTGAATCTTCTAAGAATAGTCTTCGTCCATGATCCAAATTTCTCTTTGCGGACCAATCCAAAGGTAGGAACATGATCAAGAGACATCCACAAGCACATTGTAATCACCAGGAACAACTGTACAATCTCTAACCACTCTATCAAGAAGATTCTTCAAACTGGAGCACATACACAACACTATCAGCTACTGTCATAAAGAAAAGATCACTTGCGGACCACCAAATCATGAACCATTGGAGTTGAAGGCACTTATCATCATTACAAACTTGATTATAGAACTGCAAACTGAAATACTTAACTATGGAGGAATACAAAGCATAATACATTCTCCTTGTCACCACCAAATACACAGAAAAATAGTTTTCACTCTGGCAAACATAACTTAATCAAATATTCATACCAAAGGCTCAAAATTGTAGCATAGCATCTTAATACATGCATCTAAATAACTTCCAATCCATAGACAAGGATATTCATTTACAAGAAATGTAGAGCAAACTACTAGACTATTCTGCTGTAAACAAGAGCACAATTGACACTAATGACAACACTAATATGTTGACATCAATGACAACACCAGTTAGGCACATACTTGCAACAGGTTTGGGTCCAATGTATAGGGTAGGGCAGGTCCTCTTCTTCTTTAGGCTCTGCAAAACCTAGGAGGGATTCCCTTGAGGTCTGAATATATCAAAGCAATATGGAATGGGGATTTGAATACCACGCCCTTATGGAAATTAGGAACAAGCCAATGAGACCTCAGTAACAACAGATAATAATCAAGCATATAAGTGCACCAAATGATGAAATCAATTTTAATCACTAAAGATGGATCCCCTTAAGATTACAGACACACTTATATCTTGAACCCACATCATTACAACCCTCTAAATATTTATTTGACACCAACTCACCTAATATATTCATTTCCAACAATAGATTGCAACAATCTGTTGAACTCCTATAGACACAACCTCTGAATATTTATTTAACAGTAGCTCTTTTAGAATACAACAAAGGTAATAACACTGGTTTGTGGGTGCATACAGAATTTAAACTAATCTAACAACTACTCCTACAGCCACTAGTGAATGATGTTTTCATTTGAAGGTATGTGATTGATCATGAGCTTCCAAGACTGGTGCCTATTTCAATGGGTAACAGAGTCCATGATTTTCAGCAAAAAACAACAAATTGAAACTGAAGGAAAATGAGCTATGCATGCGAAATGCGTCCTAGATTTTCCATCAAATAAAAGAGCATACTTATTTATCCATTTCCATACAATAAGAATCAATATGAAATACATAAATGACCATCACAAATTCTTGTAATGAATTAGAATGATGCAACATTCATCAAATTTATATTACAAGCATGCCAGCAAATGTGGCAAAAGAAAATATAATGCTCCAACAAAGGATTTATTTGAAAACTTATAGACAAAAATGGAGACATTCCATATCAAAACAATAGTTACAATATGAATCTCCTTGATTTACAAACATGTTGACTCCATTGGAAAGAACTAGTGTAGATTGAAACCCTAGAAACATCTTTGGCACTTGCAGGCGTCTAGGAAGATGGCTCAGGGACTAACTCGTTCTACTTCTCAAACAATGCATATATAGCACTTATCCTCACTAAATATGAGTGGGAAAACCCTAAAATGCCCAACTTCTACAATTAATCCATCAACCAACTTCCCACCAACCTGTACCTTGCATTCATGTCCTCATCTGCCATTAAATTGGGTCGATTTGGGTGACTATGGTGGCCTGGAAGAAGTCACATGACTCAGACCCATGGAACAATGTTTCAAAACACATTTTAAATATTTTAATGCCATTTAAAATATAACTTTTTTTATTCCTTGTTTGATTTTCACTTTCATTTTATTTCCCTTTATGATTTCAGTGATTTGGGCGATTCAGGAACCTATTTGTACTTCAGCAATTTTGTATATTTTTGAATTTTTCTATCTTTTGCCTTCTTTATGCCATTTCAGTGAATCATGTAACTTATGAACTATTTTATCTTTAATTTCTCCTTCTTGAGCATTGTATGCTCTATTTCTCCTCGCCTTTGCCTATTTTGACAATTTTGGTTTGTCTTGAACCTCTAAACAACACTGGCCCCTGTCTACTCATCTTTTCTCTCATTCATTGCATTTGGTTCCTCATTGCCTCTTTTCGACAAAGGTGCAGATCTGAGAACTCATAATTCATTAAGTCCTTTGAATTTTTTTAAAAAGGCAGGGAAACAAGGACTTGGGATATTTTAGAGGAGGTTCAAAACTGTGAGCCCATTAAACATATCGCAGATCAATTTTTTTTTATGGGCATGGGAATGCATCAAAGGGGGAAAATATGGGAATTTAGTGAATTTTGGGTAGTTTTAGGATTTGAAAATAGGAGTCCCAACAAGTTCTATGACCTCAGCCTATGGTTCCACAAGATTACTCTCTTTGGTTTTAGAATAAAATAATCTAATCCTAAGTCACATTGATTAGTTGAGAAGGTGATTGAGTGATTGGTTACTCTAGGGAAGTTTTTGGAGTTGTTGGAATTAAGGTGCCATCAACCTTGTAAATTCCATATTCATTTATTCCTTATTATTATTTGTAATTCACTCATAAGGGATGTTGAGTTTCACCGACAATGGTTAAAATCATTTATTGGTACAGTAAATAATTATTACTGGCAACAGTAATTAATTATGTTACCAAGAGTTTGTTACGGAGTTACATTTAATGGTCAAAGCATCATGGTCATGGTAAAAGGTGAAGTTGGAGAATCTAGGTGCCCATATTGAGGATTTTCTATATATAGGTTGTTATGACACATGTCATAAGTTGTAAGAGCATCTATGACACACTTACACCTGTCATAAGAAGTAAGAGATTCTATGACAGTTTATGACAACAATTATTGCATGTAAGAACCTATTTTTAGTCCCTAGGTGCCCATGCATGGAAGATGCCTTATGATAGCTATAAGAAATTTGTAAGAGGCTATTCTGGACATGTAGGTGAGATTCCCAAGAAGATGGTGCAACATTTTGGATGTGCTTCATTTGCCTATAAATTTGGTGTTGTGTAAGTGTTGAGGAGTGAGTTTTAGGCTTGTTTTATAGGTACTGTCGGAATGATGTCGGATTGAAGGTTGAGGAGAGATTAGAAGTGATATTGTATTGTAATCTCATATTTACAGATAATACAAGCTTGTGCCTCTCTTTTGTGTGGAGCTTTTTACCCAAAAGGGTTTTCTCCACGTACATACTATGTTATGTGTTCAACTCTTTGATCTATTATTTCTGGTGTTATAGTTTTGTTTCTATTGCAATCTCTGTAAGATTATATAGTTGCATGCATACATATTGTTGAGATCATATTTCTATTTGTAGTTGTTTACCTTCATTTCTAACAATTGTGTTGTATGATTTATCTATGATTTGAATGTAGAATGGATGTGGCTATGATTTTGGTGTTTGTTATTCCATGTGATGATTTCAACAAGTGGTATTAGATCTACTCTCCAATGGAACTTACTTGATTGTATTAAATTTTGTGTAGAGACGTGATTGCTAAGGCTCTCTAAGACATGTTGTCTTTTTCTCTTTGCTTCATTTTTGGCCTTATCACTACCAACTTGTTTATAACTTCTCTACATAAATATTATCTTTTATCTATGCGAATGTATGCTTATCAATGGTAGATTTATTTATGGACTTTAGTTGTTACATTTAACTTTTCCTTTATTCTTGTCTTCTAATACCTAAATGTAATGACCCAACCTAATGAGTCACTAACTAACCACACAAATAATCCCAAATTTTCAATATTTTTTAAATTTTGCATACATGCATAAATCACAAGCATAATACATGCCATAATAAAAAAGGATGTGTATAATATTTTTCCTTAATCTCATCCGCAGATAATCTTTCAATAAATATAGATATCATAATTAAAATTCATACATTCCCATAAGCTTATAAATCATTCTCTTCTATTTATCTCTAAATAATAAATAACTCATACAATAGCAACCATGTCACAAGAATGATAATCAAAATAATGTTGCATACAAATTTCAAACACTTATCCATAGATATATCCAACTCTCTTCAAGAGTCCTTTCAATCATCAACACTTACATCCACAACAAGCAACTCACTTTGAATACACATCATAGGTAAATCACATAATGGATGTAAAATCGTTATTTTTTTAAATGATTTAATAATCAAAATAACAAAAAAAAAAATCAAGTTTAACCAATTAACAATGACATAATATTGCAACAATAAAAAGTATAGTATTCAATCTATAAATAATAAATAACCAATTCAACAACAATAGTAAGAATCATAAATAGAAGAATCATCATGATAATAGGTCACAAAAACAAAATGTAAGATCTCTCCACAATAAATAATAATAAACCATCAATAATCATTGCAATAACAAAACATTGATTCATAACCCATTGGGGCAGCTTCAGCTAGCTCTATTCTACTTAGTTATTGGCGAGGCAATTCCACTCATGCCAAATCTCAGAAATACTAGTGGCGAAATCCACGTATGTTAAATCTCATAATTATTGGTGGGGAACTCCCCATATGTCAAATACCTTAAAATATTGGTGGCACAACTCCACCTATACCAAATATAAAACATTAGTGGGGCAATCTGCCAATCCCAATCATAAAACATAAGTGAAGTTATGATTGGTAAGGTAACTCCACTTATGCCAATAGAAAAAACATCACTAATTTGCACTAGTCATTGAGTTAACACAATCAATGAATGTTCATCACATAGATTTCCATAACCAAAAGCATCAAATGAGCAATATATTGATATTTCAATAGCCACTCTATAAAGGTATGTCACATTCCATATAGAACATCCATCTAATTTACATAAAACTAATTTTTATAAAGTATGGTTGAAATAGATTCAAAACTCATCCAAACCATCATATTCACTCAATACACATTTAGTCACTTTCACATATTTTCATTATCTCACCTTTAAATATTCAACTAGAATAAAAATATATCATCGTGTTATTCAACAATATTAAACTTTTGTTCTTTAAAAATCGAGTAGAGTTCTAGGACAAAAACCCCTAATGAGATCGAGGGGTTCCAATTCTTGAGCATGCTCCCTATCATGATATAGGGCAGGGTTAAGCAGTAACTGTACTAGCACCAAACCCAAATAAAAGCCTTAAAAACTATAAAAACTTTAATGGCAGGTGAGTTCTCATTTTTTAGATTCATTATCAAACATGTAAAGAATAGACACATGAAGATTAGTGATGCCTTGTCCATTCTAAAGCAAGAGATGAGAAGGGAGGATACTCACTATCAGATTCAACCAAATTAGCATCATTACCAAAAGCACACTCATTATTTGCTAAGAATGAAGAAGAGGAAGAATCCTAAGGAGGTTGTTTGAATGTATGAGGATGAATATGTAAGTGTAGACACTTAAAATGTATTCTTACATTTATGCCATCATCACACTTTCCCCTTCTAACTTTAATTAAATAAATTATATTTATTTAATTAATCAGTTCAATCATTTCCTCTACTATTAATTAAATAAGTCATGTATTATTTAATTAATAAGTCTAACCATTCTTCTGACATTAATTAAATAAATTACGTTTCTTTATTTAATTAATTAATTAATTCAGTCCTTCTAAAGTTCTATATTTAATTGAATAAATTCATATTTATTTAATTAAATCAATCATCCGCTCATCATTGCCCCCAAAATTAAATAAATACAACAAATATATTTAATTCATCCAAAAATCCTCCCCATAACTAGTTGATTAAATAAACCAAGTTTAATTAACTAACTAATCATTTACACATTCCTCCACTAAATCAACAAAGTCAACCTCCAAGCTTACACAAGGCTCCAAGTGCACAAGGCTCAAAAAATGGCCTTTTCAATCCTCACCCTCCATCAAAAATAAGAAAACCTCCACCCTCCATCTCTTTTCAATCTATGTCCTAATCATGTGCACCAATCACAAGATGCCACTTGTTGGCTTCTCATTCTCTTTTGTGAATCGATCAACCCCCTCCCTCCATTGTACAAGATCAAATCCTATCCACCCATCATCCTCATCTCAAATCTATAAATCCACCATTCCTAAAGCCATTTTCAAGAGTTAGAATTGGATGCAAAGCAAGGTCATGTTGCTAGCATGAGCAACCACATCACAACTCAACAACAACAATCAACAATCAACTTGAGCATATCCCAATAGGCAACAAGGACTATGTTGGTGAGATTTCTTGTTTCCCTTCTCACTATTTTTATGCAAATCCTAACTCAATCGAAGGTGTAGATTAGTGTAGAATAGGATAGGTGTTTACATGCATTTATCCTTTGTTTTATTACACATTTGATAAACACATAAAGAAAGAATGACAAAGTCTATGGGAGCTTCATAAATGATAATTTTATATATTTGATATTGTGCATATAAACAAATATCAAGACCTTAATTTTAGGATTAAAACTGTACGAACTTGTTTTCTAAGTTTTTGCTTTCGTTATGGATTCATTTTTTGTTTTTTATTTGTATTTTATGTTTTTTGGGGGATTTGCTTATCATTATCTTTGTTTCATGTTCTCAATTGCATTTTTTTTCTTTAATTTGTACATAATGAGTTTAATGTGAGATTCTTATAGTAAGAATAAGGATAAATCTGCACAAGTTGACTCAAATTTAAGTTTAGCATCTCATTTATTTTCAAGAAAAAAAATTCAGTACAACATAAATCATTGAAACCCTAGAAAGTAAAGAATTCAAATCAATCACTAGATGAAATTCATCAAGCCTTTTTTCATTTTGCTCAAATTTCAGCTCATAATTCAGTAGAATGCTGCCACATGCAAAAATTGTTACACCCCATGTGTTTCTATCTACTTACTATTTACCTAGACTGGTTAATTTGTTTGGAAAGTGAGTGATTATGGATTTTTGCATCTATATATGTGTTTTTATCCATTTCCTATAGATTGGATATTTTGTGAAAATTGAAGTAATTATGAATCTTTGCATCTATGTGTGTTATCTATCTTGAATACAATATGACAAGAAAAAGAATAATGCAATGTCTCGTATTAAATTTGGTTATTGTTAATTAATGATGATATTTTGATTAGCTAACTACTACGATCTAAGTGGATGCAGGAACAGGTTGCTCCTCTGGAAGGGAGGGGAAGTATCACTCTGGAGAAGGACTTGATCTGGTAACCTTAGTAAAACCTATATTGAGCAATCACACACTCACAACCCTATCTTGACCTAGGTTATGTTGAGTCAGAATGGGTAGTGGTAAGTAATCTATGTTATGAATCTTAATTGCATGTTTGGATGATCATGTGAGAACTGTGATTTAATCTGCATGTTGATAAGTTTTCTATTACATAGACAAAGTTTTATTGTGAAACAATTTTATGTTATGCATGTGTTTATGTGGTTGTCATTCATGTCACCAATGTATGTGTGGTTTCCATTCATTTGTGTTGTCAGTATGTGGATCATGAGTTTATTTGGTTTTGAGTGAAGTCGATTTACCTATTTATGCATATATAAATGATAGCTATTGTTGTTATAAACATACAGATATAAATGCATGTGTATATGTAGTTATTTATGATTTGTGAGATACTGATGAATTGGTGAGAACGTTATCATGTCTATGTGGATTTCATGGCGATAAATGAGTTTAAGAATATTATGTTATAAGTGATTTTATTTACGATATATATATATTATTATACTCCTGTGTTTTTTAAAAAATAAATAATTTTAATGCTTTTGGAAAAATGATATTGTTTTATTAAATATTATCCATTTGATATATAAAAAATATATATATAAAGTTAAAAAGTAGGTTATAAAATCTAAAAAGGCACGTATTCCTTAAAAGGGAAAGACCTTTATTAAAGGTAATAAATTTTTTTAAAAAAAAGTTTAATAAGGCATGCAAAGCGCTCCATATAGGGCATGTGGCCTAAAACAAAGGAAGAGTTAACCTAATCACTCACCTTAGCACATGGGTATGGAGTTAAAAAGTTAGCATAAGTAAGGTATTAAAAAGTCTTATTGAGCGCTCATGTAAGCGCATGGGTTTAGGGAATATATGCACCTCTTGGTGAATTTTATAACAAACTCTTTTTTTTTTTTGGAAAGTTAGACGGAAATGAAACTAATTTTAGATTTTTGTTAAGAATGTCACCATTGTGTCGACATTTTTACTAATTTTAAATTTTGTTAATAATGTCACCATTGTGTCGACATTTTTGAGTTAGTTGCTAAATAAAAGGAAAGGTGGCAGATTTCTTTGCTTGTTTTTAGCAAGACCACACCTTAGGTTTTTAGTATAAAAGGGGGTGCTCTCCCCCATTTTTACGGGCACATTTTTCAATCAAGAGCCTTCTCTTCTTGCTTTTGAATTTTGAGTTAGTTTCGAGAATTACTTTTTGTGAGTTGTTCTATTTAGAGGAGCTCTCTCTCTCTCATTCGAATACACACAAGTTTTGTGAAGAGCATTCTTATTCTGTCATTTTCATTTGGAGTTAGCATTGAGAGTTTTTGTCATTTTTTCTTTGAAGTGTGAGGAGAGGTTTTGGTAGTTTAGAAGGAGAGTTGTTTTAATTGGGAGGATGTTTTAGTTCATTGGAAGGAGCTTAAGCGAGGGGATCTCATAGATTCATTTGGGAGCTTATATCACAGGCATGGGGATTTCTCCTTTATTATGCTTTTCTGTTTTGAAGGCTTTTGGTGTCGTTTGTTATTGTGGAAATACATTGTTGTTTATCAATGTGATTGTCTACTTGATTATATAATAGCATTTATATTTATAAATATCAAAGTAAGTGAAAATTGTGTTGTGAAAGTAAAATTAATCTCAGTAATAGAGATTTGTGTCTATATGGGACTTTATGTATATTTATCAAGTTTGAGTATGATTAGTTGATTGTATAAGGGGAAAGATAGTAAACTGTAATTTTTCAAATAGAGTTATTTCGACATAGGTGTCATGATGAAACTTGGGATAGGTTAACCTTGGGATATGTGATCCATGGAAGAGGGGGAATAACCTAGAATAGAGTTTGATGTAATTGTTAAGCGGGAATATTCCTGGGATTTGTTGATCCATGGGTAAGGGAATAACTTTTGTATAGAGATTTTTGTCTTTCCCAATTGAAATAGAAAGGTGGGTCAATATGAGACAAGAAAACTTTGGCCAAAGTGGTGTAAATTGCCAACGTTTACACTGTCTAGGTTCACTGTGATCCAGGTTTGCATTTCTAATAGGGATTTCATATTTTGATGGTTGTATCCATAGTATGATAGTACTATTTAATGTAGGACACAACACCTTGCTCAAATTAGGCCTATTTTATTTGGGGTTACCATACCAATCCCTTCATCGAAGGGTAGGGTCGTTTACCAGTTTGGTAAATGTGTGGGGGACCGCAGTTAATCCGTGGTTGGAGGTAAATCGCTTGAGTGATGCTTCCCCTCATGCAGTTGGTGGCTAGGAATATTGAAGACAGACAAGTATACAATCATGTCTCTCTATTTATCAATTAAGCTCTTGAAGCTTGTATGTATATTATTAGAAAGTTGTAAAGATGATTATTCAATTCTTCTATTGAGGAAATGAAATTTGATTTATGCAATGGGAGTTTGGAATATGTTTCAAATGTGCATTTAATTGAAGGAATTTAAGAAAAAATTTTATTGCTTTTGCTATCAGTATCTTGATCTATTTACTTTCAAAGTTAAACTTGGTAAATCTTAGTTGGTAGAACAAGTGGCATGTTACATGTGGTATCAGAGCTAACCAGGTTCAGCTCTAGAACCTCTGTGCTCACTATGCTATGAGAGTCTAAAGTTGAAACTGGTTTTGTGTGAGATGGCATAGTAGACTAACCAACAAAATTGTCAAAAGGACTATTATTCAACACTTACCAAGCTAGTGGTTAGGAGAGAACCAACTGAGGAATTAAGGAATCCATGAGTCAATTTAACTTTATTAAGGATGTAGAACGAAAAGATTCTGAGACTTGGATTAAAAAGGTAAAACCTTGATCAAATGTTATTAGACTAAGAGCTCAGGAAGAGCAGTGTCTATATAAATTCAAAATCACTTTTATATCTCAAGAAATTAAGGATGGGAAGATCCTGAAGTAATCAACCAGGTGCAGAAGCAACTGAGTTTGGAAGATTCTAGAAATTGTATCAACGATACGTAGATCAATTGGGTTCATGTCTAACCCTAGAATGGATTGGAATGAGTCAAGAGAGATAAAAGGATCAATGAAAGGCAAGTAGTGATGTATTAGCATAAAATGCCTGGAAAAATAGTACAGGACTGGGAAAATACTTTTTGATTTCTAAAGATTCATGAGAAAACCAATTGCCATATTCAAAGAATCATGCATAACTAAAGGAGAATAAGAGTTCCCTTATTAACTCATGAAGCCTGTTGGGAAAAAAAAGTGTCAATATGTAGTTGAGGACGTAAATGAAGAGGATCCTCTCGGGCAAAATTTTGATGAAAAGATCGAGATTAATATCATTCTTATGTTAAGAGTGCATGAAGTTTGCAAGATACTTCGTAACAGTTGCAAGGAGAAGTTATTAGTTTTTTTCATAGCATTTTGGATAAAAGTTGAGAGCTGTGTATTTTGTCTCTTGGTGGAGATAAAAAAAATTGCGATGATGAATGTGATCATTACCGAGATATTTAGACAAGTTTGATTAACTAAACTATTCTGGGAGGTAGGGAATAGAGTTTTGTAAACAAAGGGAAGACGTGTGTGTTCCAACTGAAGTTCATGTGTGTTGTTGTATCACCATTTGAAGATCATCTAGGTGACGAGCGATAAATATTCCACAGAGTGGATGTGTTATAACTTTTTGATTGGCAAAATTTTTGTGTGTTAGATGAAAGTCTTAAAGGATTTATTTATTGTGCTAGTAGCATGGTCTCTAAACCATTGTAAGTTTTTGGAAAACTCGAGTGTAATACAACAATCTACTCCCTTGTTAGTGACTTAGTCAGTCACGTAGTGCATAGTCAGTGTATTATTTGATTTCTGACACTTCTTGAATTTTTGGTAAAATTCCTTTTTAATACTCTCAAGAATTTTACATTGTTTTATTCTTTTATTCTAGAATGGTCTAGCCACCAAATTTTGAAGATTATTTATTTTATGACTAGTTGATCAAAATATGATTTATTGAGCTCAAACTTTTGACTTATTGTTGAAAATAAAATTGCTTATACTTTGATATTGATTTAAATTATTGAGGTGGCTATACTAGAATATTTTTGGTTGTTTGTGCAATGTTTGCCTCTATCATGTCTTGGATGGGCCTTTGATGGATTGTGTAAGGGAGTAAATTGTAGAAAATGCACTTGGTGTATTCCTAACTTTTCATATTTAAGAAATCTTGTGAGGTAGGAAGTTCATTCTTAATCATAATCAGGTCATCTAGGAGTAACTAAATTCCTAGTCGATGTGAAATTTCTTAAAAAGTGATAGGAAGTTGTCTAGAATGTGAGAGAGTCAAGGATGATTAAAAGCACCCTATTGGGAATTTGTATCTATATGATGTTCCAAGAATGGAAGTGGTGGATCATTAGTCTAAACTTTGTAAAGTCTTTAGCGCTAGAATCTTAGCTTTTTATAACTCGGCTTATCACTCTGAGAGAGGTTGTCAACTGTAACCGTCTACTTTTGGTCACTCCAACCAAATTAGAAGCCTTACAAATTTCTAAGGATATGTCCTCATAGTATTGTCTGAGCTCTGCCATGTTGTTTAGGAATCTTTATATTCCTCCTTTGGCAGAAGTAATTGTAATTTATTTAAGTGATGATTCGAAGGAATATGTTTCCCCGAAATTATGTATCTAAGGATAAAGTTGATGGTTATTACCCATTCGAGGATGGACTAGAGTCTGAGGGATATACTCCACTCAGCTATGTAGCTAAGAAGGTATTCAAATCCTTATGTATATAAAGGAAAGAAAACTGTTTTATCAAAAGCTTATGTATATGAAATCTTTCTTGGGAAAATGTTTTGAATAAAGAATGGGAGATTCTATTTGGAAATGTTAAATGGTTTTTTTAGAATATTGGATAACATTTGTAGAATTTAAATCTTTATGGAAACCCACTAGGTGAACTATCTTGTTAAGATGGTTAGAATAAGAATTAACTTTGGGGGGAAGCTGAGAAGTAAGACAAGGAGTTGAGAGTATGGATAATAAAATCCTAGAGATGTTTATCAAGACAAGAGAGAGAGTTAGAATATTAGAACAATGAAAGGATTAAAAAGAGGAGAATGGCAAGAGAGTTATTCCAGGACATGAGGAAAATTACACTCCTGAAGTTCAAAGGAAGTACCAGATGCCTCAGGTAAAGGTTTGGGTGGAGTGTTAAAGCATAAAGGGCGAGTCATTGCCAATGCATTAAGGAAGCAAAAACATTATGCTATGTATGATTTAGAGTTAGAAGAAGTTGCTCATGTATTACAGATATGGAGACCCTATCTGTTGGAACAATCTTTTGAAATCAGACCATCATGGATTAAAGTATCTATTTACACAACCCAATCTGAATGCAAGGCTAAAGAGGTGGTTAGAACTGATATTGGACTAAGATTTCAACCTTAACTATATCAAGGGAAATGAGAATAGAGTTGCTAATGCTTTAAGTTGAGGATGGAATATATCTTCATTGGTAACTATCCAAATTGCCTTTCGAAATTAAGTATTACAAGAATTCAAGGGAGATGAGTTCTATGAACAAACCAAGCAAGCACTCTTAGGTAAATGGCAAGATAAAAGGAATAAAGGATTTTGTTTTGAACCTAATGGCTTATTGACGAATAAAGGAAGAATTTATGTACTTGATTATGGTGAATTAAGGAATTTGGTATGAAGTACATAATACACCATATTCAGGACATCATAGTGTCACTAAGATGTTAGCGGACGTTAAGCCGTTATATTTCTAAAAGAAAATGAAAAGCATGCCACAAGATCTGTGGCAAGTTGTTTAAAATGTTAAAGAATAAAGGTAACATCTTTTATATTGGATAAATTATTTGGTGCAACACTAGTATTAGCTCGTAAAATTGTGTAGGAAGTGTTTAGTTTACACAAAGATCTTGAGGAGAATATCTCGGATAGAGATGCACATGTGACAACAAGGTTTGGGTAACTTAATGTAAGTATAACTTATCATTTTGAGAATAGATGGTAACACTATGAGAGTTAACCAGGTTTTGGAAGAATTGTTTGAATATATTGTATGGATCAACATTATAAGTGGGGATGAATATCTACCACTAGTGGGTTTTGATTATAAAAATTCCTATCTTTCTGCTTGAAACATTGGATAGAAGAAGATGCCAAACTCCTATAAGTTGCGTAAGCTAGAAGATAGGATTAGCATTAGTTCAAAAATGTTGTCATAAATGGAAGAACATATCACGCTGATCAAAATAGATTGGCGAAAAACTATTAAGGAATAGAAAAATTACGCTGATGCTAAGTGTATACTAAGACAATTCTCATTTATAGAATAAAAGTTCTATTGAGGGTCCAACTCTAGAAAAAGTTTCATTATGTTTGGAATGTATTCAAACCAGCTCCTAGATATAAAGAGCTCTTTGAAGTTCTAGAAGTTAACAAATCAATTGATTGCAGAAGCATTGTGATAATAGCTATTGTCAGGAGGCACAATGCTCTTAATGATTCAAATTTGATATATTTATATATTTAATTGATGATTATTATATGGAATGTTTTACAAGTACATAACCTAGGAATGGTTTTGATCAAGCTTCTGAAAAGCTTGGAGTTCGCAAGCTGTGCTTGCATAATAGAAAGGTTATGCAGTGCAAGGTCCAATTGGATCAGTATACAGAAGGTTCTGCCACTTGGGAAGATTATCCTGAGATGAAGCAGAAGTTTCCTCAAGTTGTTCTAGATTTTGAAAGTTCTTGAAAACAATATGTTTTGTGTTATGATACTCTTTATGTTCTATCTATATTATGATAATACTTGATACTTAAAAATCATCGGGGATGATGATTCACAAGGGGGGAAGTATGTTACACCCCATGTGTTTCTATCTACTTACTATTTATCTATATTGGTTAATTTGTTTGGAAAGTGAGTGATTATGGATTTCTACATCTATATATGTGTTTTTATCCATTTACTATAGATTGGATATTTTGTAAAAATTGAAGTAATTATGAATTTTTGCATCTATGTGTGTTATCTATCTTGAATGCAATATGATGAGAAAAACAATAATGCAATGTTTTGTATTAAATGTGGTTATTGTTAATCAATGATGATATTTTGATCAGCTAACTACTATGATCTAAGTGGATGCAGGAACAGGTTGCTCCTCTGGAAGGGAGGGGAAGTATCACTCAGGAGAAGGACTTGGTCTGGTAACCTTAGTAAAACCTATATTGACCAATCACACACTCACAACCCTATCTTGACCTAGGTTATGTTGAGTCAGAATGGGTAGTGGTAAGTAATCTATGTTATGAATCTTGATTGCATGTTTGGATGATCGTGTGAGAACTCTGATTTAATCTGCATGTTGATAAGTTTTCGATTACATTGACAAAGTTTTATCATGAAACAGTTTTGTGTTATGCATGTGTTTATGTGGTTGTCGTTCATGTCACCATTATATGTGTGGTTTCCATTCATTTGTGTCGTCAGTATGTGGGTCATGAGTTTATTTAATTTTGAGTGAAGTTGATTTACCTATTTATGCATATATAAATGATCTCACATAGACATGATAACGTTCTCACCAATTCATCAGTTATCATGTCTATGTGGATTTCATGGCGATAAATGAGTTTAAGAATATTATGTTATAAGTGATTTTATTTACGATTTATGATATATATAACATTTATAAATATATATATATATATACATATATATTATAATATAATATAATATTATTATTATACTCCTATGTTTTTTAAAAAATAAATAATTTTAATGCTTTTGGAAAAATGATATTGTTTTATTAAATATTATCCATTTATTATATATATATATATATATGTGTGCCTTTTTAGATTTTATAACCTACTTTTTAACTTTATAAATATATATATATATATATATATATATATATATATATATATGCTTATAAAGTTAAAAAGTAGGTTATAAAATCTAAAAAGGCACGTATTCCTTAAAAGGGAAAGACCTTTATTAAAGGTAATAAAGTTTTTTTTTTTAAGTTTAATAAGGCATGCAAAGCGATCCATATAGGGCATGCAACCTAAAACAAAAGAAGAGTTAACCTAAGCACTCACCTTAGCTCGTGGGTATGGAGATAAAAAGGTAGGATAAGTAAGGTATTAAAAAGCCTTATTGAGCACTCATGTAAGCACATAGGTTTAGGGAATATAAGCACCTCTTGGTGAATTTTATAACAAACTCTTTTATTTCTATTGGAAAGTTAGACAGAAATGAAAATAATTTTATATTTTTGTTAAGAATGTCACCATTGTGTTGACATTTTAACTAATTTTAGATTTTGTTAAGAATGTCACCATTGTGTCGACATTTTTGAGTTAGTTGCTAAATAAAAGGAAAGGTGGCAGATTTCTTTCCTTGTTTTTAGCAAGACCACACCTTAGGTTTTTAGTATAAAAGGGGGTGCTCTCATTTTTACGGGCACATTTTTCAATCAAGAGTCTTCTCTTCTTGCTTTTGAGTTTTGAGTTAGTTTCGAGAATTCCTTTTTGTGAGTTGTTCTATTTAGAGGAGCTCTATCTCATTAGAATACACAGAAATTTTGCAAAGAGCATTCTTATTCTGCCATTTTCATTTGGAGTTAGCATTGAGAGTTTTTGTCATTTTTGCTTTGAAGTGTGAGGAGAGGTTTTGGTAGTTTAGAAGGAGAGTTGTTTTAATTGGGAGGAGGTTTTAGTTCATTGGAAGGAGCTTAAGCAAGGGGATCTCGTAGATTCATTTGGGAGCTTATATCACAGGCATGGGTATTTCTCCTTTATTATGCTTTTCTATTTTCAATGCCTTTGGTGTCATTTGTTATTGTGGAAATACATTGTTGTTTATCAATGTGATTGTCTACTTGATTATATAATAGCATTTATATTTATATATATCTAAGTAAGTGAAAGTTGTGTTGTGAAAGTAAAATTAATCTCAATAATAGAGATTTGTGTCTATATGGGACTTTATGTATATTTATCAAGTTTGAGTATAATTAGTTGATTGTATAAGGGGAAAAACAGTAAACTATAATTTTGCAAGTAGATTTATTTTGACATAGGTGTCATGATAAAACTTGGGATAGGTTAACCTTGGGATATGTGATCCATGGAAGAGGGGGAATAACCTAGAATAGAGTTTGATGTAATTGTTAAGTGGGAATATTCCTGGGATTTGTTGATGCATGGGAAAGGGAATATCCTATGTGTAGAGAATGATGCATTTGTTAAGTGGGGTTATTCCTGGGATTTGTTGATCAATGGGTAAGGGAATAACTTTTGTATAGAGATCGTTGTCTTTCCTAGTCAAGATAGAAGAGTGGGTGAATATGAGACAAGAAAACTTTGGCCAAAGTGGTGTAAATTGCCAACGTTTACACTGTCTAGGTTCACTGTGATCTAGGTTTGCATTTCTAATAGGGATTTCATATTTTGATGGTCGTAGCCATAGTATGATAGTACTAGATAATGTAGGACACAACACCTTGCTCAATATAGGCCTATTTTATTTGGGGTTACCATACCAATCCCTTTGTCGAAGGGTAGGGCCGTTTACTAGTTTGGTAAATGTGCGGGGGACCGCAGTTAGTCCGTGGTTGGAGGTAAATCGCTTGAGTGATGCTTCCCCTCATGCAGTTGGTGGTCGGGAATATTGAAGACAAACAAGTATACAATCATGTATCTCTATTTATCAGTTAAGTTGTTGAAGCTTGTATGTATATTATGAAAAAGTTGTAAAAATGATTATTCAATTCTTTTATTGAGGAAATGAAATTTGATTTATGCAATGGGAGTTTGGAATATGTTTCAAATGTGCATTTAATCAAAGGAATTTAAGGAATTTTTTTATTGCTTCCACTATCAGTATCTTGATCTATTTACTTTCAAAGTTAAACTTGGTAAATTTTAGTTGGTAGAACAAGTGGTATATTACACGTGGTATCAGAGCTAACCAGGTTCAGCTCTGGAACCTATGTGCTCACTATGCTATGAGAGTCGAAAGTTGAAACTATTTTTTTGCGAGATGGAATAGTAGACTAACCAAGAAAATTGTCAAAAAGACTATTATTCAACACTTACCAAGCCAGTGGTTAGGAGAGAACCAACTGAGGAATTAAGGAATCCATGAGTCAATTTAACTTTATTGAGGATGTAGAACGAAAAGATTCTGAGACTTGGATTAAAAGGGTAAAACCTTGATCAAATGTTATTAGACTAAGAGCTCAGGAAGAGCAGTATCTATATAAATTCAAGATCACTTTTATATCTCAAGAACTTAAGGATGGGAAGATCCTGAAGTAATCAACCAGGTGTAGAAGCAACTGAGTTTGAAAGATTCTAGAAATTGTATCAACGATACGTAGATCAATTGGGTTCATGTCTAACCCTAGAATGGATTGGAATGAGTCAAGAGAGATAAAAGGATCAATGAAAGGCAAGTAGTGATGTATTGGCATAAAATGCCTGGAAAAATAGTATAGGACTTGGAAAAAGCTTTTTGATTTCTAAAGATTCATGAGAAAACCAATTGTCATATTCAAAGAATCATGCATAACTGAAGGAGAATAAGAGTTCCCTTATTAACTCATGAAGCCTATTGGATAAAAAAAAGTGTCAATATGTAGTTGAGGACATAAATGAAGAGGATCCTCTCAGGCAGTATTTTGATGAAAAGATTGGGATTAATATCATTCTTTTGTTAAGAGTTTGCATGAAGTTTGCAAGATAATTCGTAACAATTGCAAGGAGAAGTTATTAGTTTTTTTTCATAGCATTTTGGATAAAAGTTGAGAGCTATGTATTTTGTCTCTTGGTGGAGATAAAAAAAATATAATTGCGATGATGAATGTGATCATTATCGAGATATTTAGACAAGTTTGATTAACTAAACTATTCCAGGAGGTAGGGAATAGAGTTTTGTAAACAAAGGGAAGAAGTGTGTGTTCCAACTGAAGTTCATGTGTGTTGTTGTATCACCATTTGAATATCATCTAGGTGACGAGCGATAAATATTCCACATAGTGGATGTGTTATAGCTTTTAGATTGGCAAAAAAAATTTGTGTTTGATGGAAGTCTTAAAGGACTTATTTATTGTGCTAGTAGCATGGTCTCTAAACCATTGTAAGTTTTTGGAAAACTCGAGTATAATACAACAATCTACTCCCTTTTTAGTGACTTAATTAGTCGTGTAGTGCATAGTCAGTGTATCTTTTGATTTCTAACACTTCTTAAATTTTTGGTAAAATTCCTTTTTAATACTCGCAAGAATTTTATATTGTTTAATTCCTTTATTCTAGAATGGTCTAGCCACCAAATTTTGAAGATTATTCATTTTATGACCAGTTGATCAAAATATGATTTATTGAGCTCAAACTTTTGACTTATTGTTGAAAATGAAATTGCTTATACTTTGATATTGATTTAAATTATTGAGGTGGCTATACTAGAATATTTTTGGTTGTTTGTGCAATGTTTGCCTCTGTCATGTCTTGGATGGGCCTTTGATGGATTGTGTAAGGGAGTAAATTGTAGAAAATGCACTTGGTGTATTCCTAACTTTTCAGATTTAAGAAACCTTGTGAGGTAGGAAGTTCATTCTTAATCATAATCGGGTCATCTAGGAGTAACTAAATTCCTAGTCGATGTGAAATTTCTTGAAAAGTGATAGCAAGTTGTCTAGAATGTGAGAGAGTCAAGGATGATTAAAACCACCCTATTAGGAATTGGTATCTATATGATGTTCCAAGAGTGGAAGTGGCGGATCATTAGCTTAAACTTTGTAAAGTCTTTAGCACTAGAATCTTAGCTTTTTATAACTCGGCTTATCACTCTGAGAGAGGTTGTCAACTGTAACCGTCTACTTTTGGTCTCTCCAACCAAATCAAAAGCCTTACAAATTTCTAAGGATATGTCCTTAGAGTATAGTGTGAGCTCCACCATGTTGTTTAGGAATCTCTATTTTCCTCCTTTGGTAGAAGTAATTGTAATTTATTTAAGTGATGATTCGAAGGAATATGTTTCCCCAAAATTATGTATCTAAGGATAAAGTTGAGGGTTATTACCCATTCGAGGATGGACTAGAGTCTAAGGGATATACTCCACTTAGTTATGTAGCTAAGAGGGTATTCAAATCCTTATGTATATAAAGGAAAGAAAAGTGTTTTATCAAAAGCTTATGTATATGAAATCTTTCTTGGAAAAATGTTTTGAATAAAGAATGAGAGATTCTATTTGGAAATGTTAAATGTTTTTTTTAGAACATTGGATAACATTTGTAGAATTTAAATCTTTATGGAAACCCATAGGTTGAACTATCTTGTTAAGATGGTTAGAACAAGAATTAACTTTGGGGGGAAGCCGAGAAGTAAGACAAGGAGTTGAGAGTATGGATAATAAAATCCTAGAGATGTTTATCTAGACAAGAGAGAGAGTCAGAATATTAGAACAATGAAAGGATTAAGAGGAGGAGAATGGCAAGAGAGTTATTCCAGGACATGAGGAAAATTACACTCCCGAAGTTTGAAGGAAGTACCAAATGCCTCAGGTAAAGGTTTGGGTGGAGTGTTAAAGCAGAAAGGGTGAGTCATTGCCAATGAATTAAGGAAGCAAAAACATTATGCTATGTATTATTTAGAGTTAGATGCAGTTGCTCATGTATTACAGATATGGAGACCCTATCTATAGGAACAATCTTTTGAAATCAGACCATCATGGATTAAATTATCTATTTACACAACCCAATCTGAATGCAAGGCTAAAGAGGTGGTTCGAACTGATATTGGACTAACATTTCAACCTTAACTATATCAAGGGAAACAAGAATAGAGCTACTAATGCTTTAAGTTGAGGATGGAATATATCTAGACAAGAGAGAGAGTCAGAATATTAGAACAATGAAAGAATTAAGAGGAGGAGAATGGCAAGAGAGTTATTCCAGGACATGAGGAAAATTACACTCCTGAAGTTTGAAGGAAGTACCAGATGCCTCAGGTAAAGGTTTGGGTGGAGTGTTAAAGTAGAAAGGGTGAGTCATTGCCAATGAATTAAGGAAGCAAAAACATTATGCTATGTAATATTTAGAGTTAGAAGCAGTTGCTCATGTATTACAGATATGGAGACCCTATCTATTGGAACAATCTTTTGAAATCAGACCATCATGGATTGAATTAACTTTGGGGGGAAGCCGAGAAGTAAGACAAGGAGTTGAGAGTATGGATAATAAAATCCTAGAGATGTTTATCTAGACAAGAGAGAGAGTCAGAATATTAGAACAATGAAAGGATTAAGAGGAGGAGAATGGCAAGAGAGTTATTCCAGGACATGAGGAAAATTACACTCCTGAAGTTTGAAGGAAGTACCAGATGCCTTAGGTAAAGGTTTGGGTGGAGTGTTAAAGCAGAAAGGGTGAGTCATTGCCAATGAATTAAGGAAGCAAAAACATTATGCTATGTATTATTTAGAGTTAGAAGCAGTTGCTCATTATTACAGATATGGAGACCCTATCTATTGGAACAATCTTTTGAAATCAGACCATCATGGATTAAATTATCTATTTACACAACCCAATCTGAATGCAAGGCTAAATAGGTGGTTTGAACTGATATTGGACTAACATTTCAACCTTAACTATATCAAGGGAAACAAGAATAGAGCTGCTAATGCTTTAAGTTGAGGATGGAATATATCTTCATTGGTAACTATCCAAATTGGCTTCCGAAATTAAGTATTGCAAGAATTCAAGGGAAATGAGTTCTATGAACAAATCAAGTAAGCACTCTCGGGTAAATGGCAAGATAAAAGGAATGAAGGATTTTGTTTTGAACCCAATGGGTTATTGAGGAATAAAGGAAGACTTTATGTATTTGATTATGGTGAATTAAGGAATTTGGTATGAAGTACATAATACACCATATTCAGGACATCAGAGTGTCAATAAGATGTTAGCAGACGTTAAGCTGTTATATTTCTGAAAGAAAATGAAAAGGATGCCGCAAGATTTGTGGCAAGTTGTTTAAAATGTTAAAGAATAAAGGTAACATCTTTTATATTGGAGAATTTATTTGGTGGAACACCAGTATTAGCTTGTAAAATTGTGTAGGAAGTGTTTAGTTTACACAAAGATCTTGAGGAGGATATCTCGAATAGAGATGCACATGTGACAACAAGGTTTGGGTAACTTAATGTAAGTATAACTTATCATTTTGAGAACAGATGGTTAAACTATGAGAGTTAACCAGGTTTTGGAAGAATTGTTTGAATATATTGTATGGATCAACATTATAAGTGGGGAAGAATATCTACCAATGGTGGGTTTTGATTATAAAAATTCCTATCTTTCTTCTTGAAACATTGGACAGAGGAAGATGCCAAACTCCTATAAGTTAGGTAAGCTAGAAGATAGGATTAGCATTAGTCCAGAAATGTTGTCCGAAATGGAAGAACATATCATGTTGATCAGCAAAGATCGGCAAAAAACTATTAAGGAATAGAAAAATTATGTGATGCTAAGTGTATACTAAGACAATTCTTGTTTAGAGAATAAAAGTTCTATTGAGGGTCCAACCCCAGAAAAAGTTTCATTATGTTTGGAATGTATTCAAACCAACTCTAGATATAAAGAGCTTTTTGAAGTTCTCAAAGTTAACAAATCAATTGATTGTAGAAGCATTGTGATAATAGCTATTGTCAGGAGGCACAATGCTCTTAATGACTCAATTTGATATATTTATATATTTAACTGATGATTTTTATATGGGATATTTTACAAGTACAAAACCTAGGAATGGTTTTGATCAAGCTTCTGAAAAGCTTGGAGTTCGCAAGCTCTACTTGCATAATAGAAAGGTTATGCAGTGCAAGGTTCAATTGGATCAGTATGCGGAAGGTTCTGCCACTTGGAAAGATTATGCTAAGATAAAGCAAAAGTTTCCTCAAGTTGTTCTAGATTTTGAAAGTTCTTGAAAACAATATGTTTTGTGTTATGAAACTCTTTATGTTCTATTTATATTATGATAATACTTGATACTTAAAAATCATCTGGGACGATGATTCACAAGGGGGGAAGTATGTTACACCCCATGTGTTTCTATCTACTTACTATTTACCTAGATTGGTTAATTTGTTTGGAAAGTGAGTGATTATGGATTTCTACTTCTATATATGTGTTTTTATCCATTTACTATAGATTGGATATTTTGTGAAAATTGAAGTAATTATGAATCTTTGCATCTATGTGTGTTATCTATCTTGAATGCAATATGATGAGAAAAAGAATAATGCAATGTCTTGTATTAAATGTGGTTATTGTTAATTAATGATGATATTTTGATCAGCTAACTACTATGATCTAAGTGGATGCAGGAACAGGTTACTCCTCTGAAGGGAGGGGAAGTATCACTCAGGAGAAGGACTTGGTCTAGTAACCTTAGTAAAACCTATATTGAGCAATCACACACTCACAACCCTATCTTGACCTAGGTTATGTTGAGTTAGAATGGGTAGTGGTAGGTAATCTATGTCATGAATCTTGATTGCATGTTTGGATGATCGTGTGAGACCTGTGATTTAATCCGCATGTTGATAAGTTTTTGATTACATAGACAAGGTTTATCATGAAACAATTTTATGTTATGAATGTGTTTATGTAGTTGTCGTTCATGTCACCAATGTATGTGTGGTTTCTATTCATTTGTGTCGTCAGTATGTGGGTCATGAGTTTATTTGGTTTTGAGTGAAGTTGATTTACCTCTTTATGCATATATAAATGATAGCTATTGCTATTATAAACATATAGATATATATACATGTGTATATATATAGTTATTTATGATTTGTGATACTGATGAATTGGTAAGAACATTTTCATGTCTATGTGGATTTCATGTCGATAAATGAGTTTAAGAATATTATGTTATAAGTGATTTTATGTACGATATATATATATTATTATACTCCTATGTTTTTAAAAAATAAATAATTTTAATGCTTTTGGAAAAATGATATTGTTTTATTAAATATTATCCATTTGATATATATATATATAAAGTATATTCTTATAAAGTTAAAAAGTAGGTTATAAAATCTAAAAAGGCACATATTCCTTAAAAGGGAAAGACCTTTATTAAAGGTAATAAAGTTTTTTAAAAAAAGTTTAATAAGGCATGCAAAGCGCTCCATATAGGGCACTCGGCCTAAAACAAAGGAAGAGTTAACCTAAGCACTCACCTTAGCATGTGGGTATGGAGTTAAAAAGTTAGGATAAGTAAGGTATTAAAAAGCCTTATTGAGCGCTCGTGTAAGCGCATGGGTTTAGGAAATATTAGCACCTCTTGGTGAATTTTATAACAAACTCTTTTTTTTTTTTGGAAAGTTAGACGGAAATGAAACTAATTTTAGATTTTTGTTAAGAATGTCACCATTGTGTCAACATTTTTACTAATTTTAGATTTTGTTAAAAATGTCACCATTGTGTCGACATTTTTGAGTTAGTTGCTAAATAAAAGGAAAGGTGGCAGATTTCTTTCCTTGTTTTTAGTAAGACCACACCTTAGGTTTTTAGTATAGAAAAGGGGGTGCTCTCCCTCATTTTTACAGGCACATTTTTCAATCAAGAGCCTTCTCTTCTTGCTTTTAAGTTTTGAGTTATTTTCGAGAATTACTTTTTGTGAGTTGTTCTATTTAGAGGAGCTCTCTCTCACATTCGAATACACACAAATTTTGCGAAGAGCATTTTTATTCTGTCATTTGCAGTTGGAGTTAGCATTGAGAGTTTTTGTCATTTTTTCTTTGAAGTGTGAGGAGAGGTTTTGGTAGTTTAGAAGGAGAGTTGTCTTAATTGGGAGGAGGTTTTAGTTCATTGGAAGGAGCTTAAGCGAGGGGATCTCGTAGATTCATTTGGGAGCTTATATCACAGGCATGGGGATTTCTCCTTTATTATGCTTTTCTATTTTGAAGGCTTTTGGTGTCATTTGTTATTGTGGTTCAATACATTGTTGTTTATCAATGTGATTGTCTACTTGATTATATAATAGCATTTATATTTATATATATCTAAGTAAGTAAAAATTGTGTTGTGAAAGTAAAATTAATCTCAGTAATAGAGATTTGTGTCTATATGGGACTTTATTTATATTTATCAAGTTTGTGTATGATTAGTTGATTGTATAAGGGGAAAGACAGTAAACTGTAATTTTGCAAGTAGAGTTATTTCGACATAGGTGTCATGATGAAACTTTGGATAGGTTAACCTTGGGATATGTGATCCATGGAAGAAGGGGAATAACCTAGAATAGAGTTTGATGTAATTGTTAAGTGGGAATATTTCTGGGATTTGTTGATCCATGGGAAAGGGAATATTCTATGTGTAGAGAATGATGCATTTGTTAAGTGGGGTTATTCCTGGGATTTGTTAATCTATGGGTAAGGGAATAACTTTTGTATAGAGATTGTTGTCTTTCCCAATCGAGATAGAAGGGTGGGTGAATATGAGACAAGAAAACGTTGGCCAAAGTGGTGTAAATTGCCAAAGTTTACACTGTCTAGGTTCACTGTGATCTAAGTTTGCATTTCTAGTAGGAATTTCATATTTTGATGGTTGTAGCCATAGTATGATAGTACTAGTTAATGTAGGACACAACACCTTGCTCAAATTAGGCCTATTTTATTTGGGGTAACCATACCAATCCCTTCGTCAAAGGGTAGGGTCGTTTACCAGTTTGGTAAATGTGCGGGGGACCGCAATTAGTCCGTGGTTGGAGGTAAATCGCTTGAGTGATGTTTCTCCTTATGCAGTTGGTAGTTGGGAATATTGAAGACAGACAAGTATACAATCATGTATCTCTATTTATCAGTTAAGTTGTTGAAGCTTGTATGTATATTATGAAAAAATTGTAAAGATGATTATTCAATTCTTTTATTGAGGAAATGAAATTTGATTTATGCAATGGGAGTTTAGAATATGTTTCAAATGTGCATTTAATCGAAGGAATTTAAGGAAAATTTTTATTGCTTCTGCTATCAGTATCTTGATCTATTTACTTTCAAAGTTAAACTTGGTAAATCTTAGTTGGTAGAACAAGTGGCATGTTACAAGAATGGTGTAATATTTAGTAAGGAGATGGGAGATTTATTTGGAGCAACAATAGTAGGTCATGGGACTCGTTACGACATCCACCAAGATTGATTCAACCATGTGTTTTATATTCCGACTTATAATTTTTAGCTCTTATTTTAGTGTATTTCCCAATACATATTGGAAGCATATAGTTTAGAATAGATCAATTTCACAATATTATTAGAAAACAAGAAGATTCAAGAACCAACTAGATTCATGCTATTTGGCATTATATCTATTTTGTGTTTGTATAATATTTGACTTTAGCATTATTTCTATTTTATGTTTGTACAATTGAAATAATTGTTATAAGATTTAGTTTTGCTATAGTAAATTTTAGGTATTCTCCAACCTAAACAAACTTCCTTTATTCATTTTTTAATCATGATAAACAGTATTTGTATTTACATATTATTTATAATAATTTTTAGTTTTGTGTGTATAATGTTACAATAGACAATTACTTTGCTTGCACTGTATAGACAACCTTTGCTGTCTCTAGTAAGAATTAGGCGACGGTGCAACTCTTGTTAAGTTAATCAAACAAAAATTAAATTTAAACAAATAGAAAAACTAAGTTATAGTCTCCTCCATAGAAAGCAGACAGCTCTTTTTATGTGGATCTCTCATCTCTGAGCATGGTTTTGACCGCCATTGTAAAATCAATTTTACCTTTTGTGCTACTAAAAAGAGCCAACGCAAAGGCCATTATAAAAGAACATGACACCCATTCCACACGATAGATATGGAACAACTCACCTCCATAAAAGAGTTACAACTTGCACTACTATTTCTCAATTTTATTCTTTTGTTCTTAACTACTCTTAACACACCACCTTCCAAGAGGCCTTTGTAATTTTTTTATTGGATTAAAGCTGTTGACAGCAGAATAAATAAGAGCAAACACAATGATCTAAGCTGTAGAAATCCCTAACAATCTGAGCTATCATTGCATTATATAATATATCAGTGTAGGGAAGTTCAAGACAAATGCACATGATAATATTTTAACCAAAAAACGATATGATTATCATTTGGAGCCCATGCCTTTATCGCATCCAACTCTTTCTCTTGATAGAAACTCTTCAACTATGATTTTCTTGTTATAGATTGTAGGTAAAGCAAGTAATCCAAGCAATAGTCACAAATTATTTGTTTGTTTATGCGATAGTGGAGGGTAGATTGGTGCTATGTTCCAGTTCAATGTTATGGCAGTGTCAAAGTTTACTTCCCACCGCTACCTAGTGATAAACAAAATCAATCATTTGATAGGCGACACAAAACATCCCATTTTAAGATTTCTTAGAGTAAAAGTAGGGCGCTACTTTATAGGGTAAGGTTCACTTTTGTGTATAAGTGAATTTAATTTGAACTTAATTTTGGTTTATATATATATATATATATATATATATATATATATATATATATATATATATATATATATATATATAATTGGCCCATCTTTATAAGCTTCTCTCATGGTGGATTTCATCTAGGGTGCAAATTTGTGCCTTCGGCAAAATTGTATATGTGGTCTAAAAGGACAATCCCTAAGTCATTATTTCACATTGAATCATATATGAGTATCGGATCAAAGCATTAAAGTCTTACTTGCATCACATCATCTCTTGCATAAGTGGATACTATATAATTAACTTATTATCTAGGTATCTTACATTTTTCTTGGTGTGTATTCAAATTTATTCATTAACAACAAGATTGGCTAGTTATCAAGGAAGTTTCTAGACTTTCTTACAACACTGTAGCAATATACCCAATGTGCTTCTTAGCATCACCCATTTTCAAATATGCAAACCAACATGTACTAGACAATAGGAGAGTAGAGAACATAATTGCACCACAATGACAAAATTGCGCCAAGAGATCCAAATCAAGTGTATCACTATATAAGAGTAAAGTAGACTCTTTAGGAAGGTATGGTATAGTCAAGATAATGTTGAGTTAATAACTATCTCTAATTCTAATCATTGATCACAATTTACATTGGAAAATCAACCGTCGGTAATCCAATGGTGACAACAGAGCTAAACACATCCTAAACCTCTCTTTAACATTTACATTTAACAATCTTAACTCTTAATATAGGTTTAGATGCTATTTACCATTTTATATCAATTTATTGGATTCTAAATTAATGTAGGGTTACTTTATTTTCTTACAACTACCTATTGAATTTTAGCCCCTATAAGTGTCTTTCTAGAGCTCTTTCATGTAAAAATCTCTCTACAAATCTAATCAAATGGTGAAGACTTGTCCATCAAAGAAGAAAAAATGGACTATAATAGAATCTGGAAGATATCAATTCATTTGGCGACAAGCGCATAAGTTTTTCAAAGATAAATACTTAGAAACATAGGATAAATGAAGATATTATCTATATGTACCATGCAACATGTTCATGATATACCTATAATGCATTGTGAATGCTAGATAGCCAATGCCATCCACTTGCATCTTCATAGAGATATTTAATAAAAGTAATAGTAAATGTGATTTTTGAAATCACCCCTTAATATATGACATTACCCACCATTGTCTAACGCTTTCCAATTACCTAGGCAACTTAAACCCAAACTCCAAAATAGTAAATCTTCATAAGTTTTCACAATCCATAGTACTAATTTATGATTTTTTAAAATATTAATGTAAAATATTTTTAATATCACTTATTGGGATCATACTAGGGGATCAACAACTGAGTTTATAAGTCTCTAAAATATATTTTGAAATATTTAAATTTTAGAATGTAATTTTTTAAAATTATTATCTTGAAATTTTTTCTTATTCATATTATCATTTCTTTTAGGCTTTTTGTCTCTTGTTTCAATGTTAGAGAAAAATAAGTGTCATGTAGCAACGAGTCCCTATCACTAGAATATAGTTAGAAGTATAGTTGATAATAATCAATTAAAGGATTAGTAAATATTGATTGCTCTAGTTACTTTTTTCTAAAATTTGCAATATGAATTAAAAAATAACATTTAACAATTGACTTAATCAAACAATTTGAAAATTTTATTAAAAAATTTAAATATTCACATTGAATGAACAAATGTTGACATTGCAAGAAAAATCAATGTATTTGATTGCTTAATAGTGTTGGGAAAGTTGTCCCAACCTTGCATCCCAATGTTCTGTATTTAATTATTTATTGTATTTGTTTACTAAATTTTGTCCTCACATGGGAAAGAGGGCATCCCACTTTGAGATGGCACATTTGGACACATGTTGGATGCTTTGTAATGTGTGTAAGAAGTTGTAAGAGCATCTAATGTCATTATGGCATTGTAAGATGGGGGGGTTACTTATTGACGGATTCTATGACGCATGTAAGAGCATGATTATGGGGAGTTATATAGTAGACTTGACTTTTGACCAACTTTATGATGCATCATAAATCATTTTTGAGTGAAGATAATGCAGCCAAAATGGAGCACCCAAGTTAGGGAGTTGGTTATAACGAATTATGACAATGTAAGAGAATCTTCCAACATTAGATGTTGTTAACTCATCATAAGAGTTAGGTGTTGGAATCCCCCATGGGGATTTAGGCACCATTTTTGGGTGGTATTCTCTCATGGTTTATGGTTTCCTAATTAGTATCTTCTATACTACTAGTGCCTAGGATGGAGATATAGTATGATATAACTTTGTAGGGGATTATACTACCAAAAATTTTCCAAACTTGTGTTAGTTGTTCCCTTGCGAAGGCTTGATCCTATTGATGTATTGTAATTGGATTGGTGCTATGAATACATTCATTCAAGATTTGGAGGTTAGGTTTTTACTTGAAAGGATTTTCCCAAGATAAACACTATGTCATTATGGTATTGCTTTTGTGTGTATATTTTCTTGCATGCATTTCTCTCCTCATTAATTAGTGAAGAAAGTGTTTCCACTATCAGCTTCCTTTCAAATAGGAATGAAATTAAATTCATTTATATAATTCATAACTATTGAAACCCACTCAACGACTAAGTCCAACCAACATTTTGCACATCTTAGCTTGATAAGGTTTTATTTGTCCACTTAGTATCATTTTTATAGAATTGGCAATGTAAGGTGTAGATTCATTCAAGAGAGATTGGACTACACTATCTTGTACACTAGTTATTTGAACTATTTTAGAAAAGATCGTTTTAAATTACCTTGCAACTCCCAAGGCATGGAGATTTTTACAACTTGTGGGAATGGACAAGTGTTTTAATAAGAAATGCTTGAATGTAGTCTCAATTGAATTCTTATCATTGTATCAATATTATGTGATACATATTAAACAATTCCATCAAATTTAAAGTTGAGGGAAATCAAAATTCAAGGTTTTTTATTGCATTAATGTGAATGAGCTAGGCAAACATCAAATTAGTTAAAAATCATTTAGCTAAACAAGTACCTATAAATCTATCGATGATGCTTTGAACTAAATAATGTGATATAACAAAGTGTTGGATATGGGTTTAGGGTCAGTAAGTGCACCAAAAATAACTAATTAAATAATAAGTCCATACATTAAATGAATAGAAAAAAGTTAATATACAATTTATTTTCTTAAAAAAACTAATTAGCTGCAATAAAATAGTTACTAATTAATTATACTATTAAATTCCCGTATTTGCCTTTTGAAGTACACACCATAATACACAAGACATAAGTCTAAAGCTTAGCCCTTCACATTTTTTCTTTTTGGTGAATAAGTGTCATATATTACTTTGTATACAAATTTATATTACACATATCTAAAAAAGGGTGGGTGGAAAAAGTTATGCCTTGAAGTCCAAGCAAGGCTAAGCCTTAAACAACAAATCCAAAGAGAAAAAAAAGCAAGGGGTTGCTAAGTGGGAAGAGCTAAAGCACTAGGAGGTGGAGGAGGATCATGATCATTTGACTTTCCCTACACTACAACAAATCCCTGTGATTAGCTCCCTTTTTTGCTCTATTTTTTGCTTCCACCCACTATTTTAATGTATTTTTCTCCAATTTTTTGAAAAAGTTGGCGCTATTTATCGGGATGGCGCTATTTTTGGCATTTTTGGTGCCAATCAGAACAAATCGATGCTAAATTAGGTGCCAATTAACGCCTACTTTAGCACCTATTTTAGCGCCACATTTAGCGTCTAATTTAGTACCTTCTTTGGCGCTCGATTTAGCACCTTATTTAGCGTCGTATTTAACGCCTGATTGAATGCCTAATTTAGCACCTAATTTATGGTTACTTAGGTTTAGGAGTATTATTTAGGGTTTAGGGTTTTGGGGTTAGGGTTAGGGGTTAAGGTTTAGAGGTTTAGGGTTTAGGGTTTAGAGAGAGATAGAGGACCAATAGGGAGATATAGAGGAGACTGAGGGGAGAGATAGGAAGATAAAGAGTGAGGGACATGGCCAGAGACATAGGGAGAGAGATTAAGAGGTAGAGGGACAAAGGTGATAGGGAGAGAGGGGACAGATAGGGAGATAGAGGTTTAGGGTTACTTGGGTTCAGGGTTCAGGGTTTAGGGGTTTAGGGTTTCTCAAGTTTAGGGGTTAGGGGTTAGGGTTTAGGGGCATTATTTAGGGTTTATTGTTTAGGGGTTAGGGGTTTAGGTTTAGAGGTTTAGAATTTAGGTTTTATAGAGAGAGAGGAATGATAGGGAGATATAGAGGAGACTGTGGAGAGAGATAGGGAGATAGAGAGTGAGGCACATGGCTAGGACATAGGGAGAGAGATTGAGAGGTAGAGGGATGATACAGATAGGGAGATAGGGGAGAGATAGGGAGATAGAGGTTTATATTTGCTTGGATTTAGGGTTTAGGGGTTTGGGGTTTAGGGTTGCTCAAGTTTGGATATAGCTAAAGAGAGAGGAGACATATAGCTAGGGAGAGATATAGGAGACACAGGGGAGAGATAGGGAGATAGAGTCGAATGAGTGAGATATCCAGAGAGATAGGGAGAAGGATTCAGAGGTAGAGGGATGATAGAGATAGGGAGATAGGGGTTTAGGGTTTAGGGTTTAAAGGATACGGGTTAGGGGCATTATTTAGGGTTTATATATGTTTTAGGGGTTAGGGGTTAGGGTTTAGGGATTAGGGGAATTATTTAAGGTTTAGAGGTTTAGGGTTGCTTGGGTTTAGGTTTTAGGGGCATTATTCAGGGTTTACGGTTGCATGTCAAAAGAAGTCTGTCTCTCTCTCTAAATCCCTCAACCCTAAATAATGCCCCTAATCCCTAACCCCTAACCCATAACCCATAACCCCTAAACCCTAAACCTAAGCAACCCTAAACCTCTATCTCCCTATCTCTCCCTTATCTCCCTCTCTCTATCATCCCTCTACCTCTCAATCTCTCTCCCTATCTCTCTAGACATCTCACTCACTCTCTATATATCTCCCTATCTCTCGCTTTGTCTCCTCTATCTCTCCCAATCTATCTCCTCTCTCTCTACCTATCTATCTCTCCCTATCTCTTGCCTCTCTCTCCCCTATCATTCATCTATCTCCTTATCTCTCTAGACATCTCTCTAGTCACTCTAGTCTATCTCCCTATCTCTCCCTATCTGTCTCCTCTATATCTCTCTATACCTAGCTATCTCTCCCTATCTCTCTATCTCTTGCCTCTCTCCCCCTATCATTCCTATATCTTCCTATCTCTCCCTTCTATTAATTCTCCCTCTCCCATCTTATCGATGAAGGAAATGAACAATAAAACTCTCTCTCTCTCTCTCTCTCTCTCTCTCTCTCTCTCTCTCTCTCTCTCTCTCTCTCTCTCTCTCTCTCTCTCTCTCTCTCTCTCTCTCTCTCTCTCTCTCTCTCTCTCTCTCTCTCTCTCTCTCTCTCTCTCTCTCTCTCTCTCTCTCTCTCTCTCTCTCTCTCTCTCTCTCTCTCTCTCTCTCTCTCTCTCTCTCTCTCTCTCTCTCTCTCTCTAGGAGGGAGAGAGAGAGAGAGAGTTGCTTGGGGTTAGGGGTCAGGGTTTAGGGGCATTATTTAGCGTTTATAAGTTTAGCATTGCTCAAGTTTAGGGTTTAGAGTTTAGCACGTGGCCAAGGACATAGGGAGAGAGATTGAGAGGTAGAGGGATGATAGAGATAGGGAGATAGGGGAGAGATATGGAGATAGAGGTTTAGAGTTGATTGGATTTAGAGTTTAGGGGTTTAGGGTTTAGGGTCGGTTTAGAGTTGCTCAGGTTCAGAGATAGCTAGATAGAGAGAGAGAGAGAGGAGACAGATCGGGAGAGATAGAGGAGACAAAGGGGAGAGATAGGGAGATAAAGAGTGAGCGAGATGTCTAGAGAAATAGGGAGATGAATTGAGAGGTAGAGGGACGATAGAGATAGGGAGATAAGGGAGAGATAGGGAGATAGGGGTTTAGGGGTTAAGGTTTAGGGGCATTATTTAGGGTTTATGGTTTAGGGGTTAAGGTTTAGAGGTTTAGGGTTTAGTGTTTAGAGAGAGAGAGAGGACAAATAGGGAGATATAGAGAGTGAGGGACATGGCCAGAGATATTGAGAGGTAGAGGAAAGATAGAGATAGGGAGATAGGGAGATAGAGGTTTAGGGTTTCTTGGGTTTAGTATTTAGGGGTTTACGGTTTAGGGTTTCTCAGGTTTAGGGTTTATGGGTTAGGGGTTAGGGCTTAGGGGCATTATTTAGGGTTTATAGTTTAGGGGCATTATTTAGGGTTTACGGATATTTAAGGATCTAGATAGTGTGGCTATACACATTGCTACACATGTTGGTGGCTAGTTAGACACATGGAACATCGACAACCACATGTTAAACTTCCATACACGTGTGCCACCTAATGACATTTGTACTGCAAAACATGATCATATAATTGGCACTATATGCATCTGACACATGGTGATGTCCACATACACCACATGCCAAATGATCTAGTTGGCACCATACAAGTTTGAGTACATTTGTTCATCTTACCTCTCTGTATATTTCCTTCGTTCATTTTGAATAGAAGTGACATATATGTTAGAACCCTTCTATATTTGAATGTGTTTTGGTTTACATATCTATTTTCCTTTATGTATTCTATGATCTTATTACATTAATAGATAATATAGGATTGTCCCTCAGTTCACCTTGGGAATTAGATTAAATAACATCTAAAGTTGATTGTAAATTAACTGTAACATGGTGAGCATTTTGTTGATTTTCTTGCTTATTTTCACCCTTTTGAAAACTAAATTTTCCTATTGAAATTTTAAAGGATGAGATCCATATTTAAGTGCATTAGACTTAAGAAGTTTCAATTCAATGTTTCTTACATTTGCACACAAATCCATGGAAGAAGAATAATTGTTGAGGTACATTGTCTCAGCTTGGATAGTAGGTAATAAGCCCTTAACAAATATTCTTTGCAATTCATCAATAGGAATTTGATGGTGTATCTTTGTTGACAAAGTTTGAAATCCAATAACATAATCATGATTGCACTCATTTGATCCTTGTTTAATGCTTTCCTATTCCTTCAATCTATCTTAGTGAAGGAAAATAAATACATGGGCAACCCATAGAGAAATTTGTCATCAATTTTGTTCCTGAAAATTGTCTCATGATATGGTGAAGGAAAAAATTACCAAAGATAAATTGTGATCATTATTCATCGACCCAAAAACTAATGCACTATTAGAAATGTAGACACCTAAATCTTACCATGGCCTTGGTGGTTCCCCCCTTGGGTTAGGGTTTTAGGTTTTAAAAAAAATTCTAACTGTCCGGTTTCAAAGGCCCTTTGCCCCTTTCCTTTAGGTCATGCACTTTATTGTTATATTCTTGTGTTGACCATTATCACCGATTGTTGATCTTTTAAGTCACAACCTTAAGTCTTGGTGCCCGTGGGTTGACTAGCCCCTTAACCTAGTCGTTACCTGTTGCCGCTGGTAGGTCTTAAAGTCTTATAAAATGAAAATCGCACCGCGACAAGCCACCACCTTTGCCTATGAAGTGTTCACCTCAGCCAATTGTCCGCCACCACATGTCAGAGCAAACTTAAGATCCAACGACTGCACGCCAATAAAGGGGAATCTTTTTAGAGGGAATATTCGCCATGAGATGGTGAGATGATGACATGTGGCATCCACTGATTAAAAAGCAAGTATAATAAAGGCGCATGGGTGCTATGTCACACCATCGCGCAGTAGATGTATGGTGGGCCCTCTTCGACTGTGACACTGCAGAAAGGTGACACACATCTAGTCCATGCTGAAGATGATTTGATGTGTAAATAAAGTACACATGATTTGGCTCATTCTCATTGGGCGGTGACTTGTCAACCAAGATGACTAAGATTGTCAAATCTAGTTAGTCAATCAAGGCCGCAGATTTTAGAAAGGTGACAAATGATCAATGATCCGAATTCAAAAAATGCAAACAAAGAAAATCTTCGAGTGACTGTGGCACAAGTAGAGTTATGGTTGCCGCGACCTCCATTAATTCGATGTTATAACAACATAATTCAAGGTATTTCTTGTCACTCTTCAAGGAGCAATTACGTTCAGAGATAGAGAATCATCAAAATGAGCAAGGGCAAACAATTTTGCATCTCTGCAATGTCAAAAACCAATAAGTCATTGTCTCTCCCCTGCACTTAGTTTTCTATCTGTAAGAATTTTCTGAGACATTTAGGGCAGCCATTAATTGTATAAACCCTAGGTTGCCTGCATAAACTACAAAATGAGTCAGTCAGGTCAAGCTTCAACCACAAAATGTAGCTTGGATGAAGACATCATGATTCAATGTCCCGGATCATCTAAGAGACCTCTGATAAATTTACGAGAGATTGGCAGAAATGATAAAATATATGATCTTTGTGTAGATTATCGAGATGCTAGGATCCCTATGTCTGTTTGGAGTCTGTTTGAACATTGGCACAATTGAAGTGATTACAAATCCCCAATCTATCGTGCCTGGACCCTTGACTTAGCTAAATTAATATGCCCTGATGTCTTCGTAAACACAAACTTGATGAGAGCTTTAGCAACTAGGTATGACCCTATCATTAGATTCACTAAGGCCTATATTTCCATTGTCTTCAATCTTGATCCTACTACCGGTATACCTATAGACTTGAATGCCTTCAGGGAAACATACAAAACTCTTAGGTATGCATACAGGTCTCATAAATTGTCCAAGCATAGATTAAAGGGGGTTGATGGAGCTTTGATCAAAATCCTTGACTCAGAAGAGGAGCCTCTCTGATGCAGCCTGTTCATGGAATATTTTGTTAAAACCTATCATAGCTTGTGTCATGTGCTCAGAAGAGACGCATCAGATAGAATTCTAGTGTCTCTAATGATGATGGCAGCATATATCCAAGATTATGGAGCCAAGAAGCCATATGATTATGCAGGTTACTTGTCAAAAAAATGCATGAACAGATGATGGCCATTAAGAACAATATGTACACTCCAGGTCCCCATGTAAAATTCACTTGGTATTTGTTAATGTGCCACATGATCCTATTTTCTCTGTCTGGCCATTGGGGCAAAGAATTACATTTGAGAATGACTGATGTAGAAGGCAATGCCATACCAGTTCAGATGTGGACCTACATGCTAGACATGCATTTCAAATATGCTAGCTATGTCACTTTTGAGAAGCATTTTGTGAGGAAAGTATTGGGATTCCTGGAGCCAGCAGCATAAAGGATACCAAAGGAGATTAAGGATTTTTTGAGACCAATGGAGAGGACCCCCCATCTGAAGATCAATCACAATTGAGGAGATTGGTTTTTACATGAAAATACAACTTGTATCAGAGTCTATGGGTGTGAGGCTCCGCCCTAATCCTTACCAAAATTTGTGCCTAAAAGAATAGAATTTATGGAGATCATCAAACAGCTGAATGAAGCAGACAAGGAGCACTTCAAAAAGCATAAGAAGGGATCTCTTATCCCAACATCTTTGAAGCTTCATGATTTTATTACAATTGATAAGAGTGGCTTGGACCAAATTGGTCTCATGTTGCAAAGATATAGGATGAGTATGGAGAAAATAAGGCTCTTTGATCCTGAAGATTTTATTCATGACACAAGGCATAATGTCAGTAGGCCTACATACCCACACCATGTCTTGCTTGATGAGGATACTATCAGAAATTGTGAATCAATGCAACAAGTGTTTTTCTTGAGAAATAAGTGGAAATTGATAATGGATGCAAAGAAAAGGAAAAAGAATGCTAACTCTGCATATCAAGGCACTTTCATTAAGATTCAAAACCCCATTGAAAGAATCAAAATGTTCTTTTCTAAAGGAGATGAATTGATTGTTGAGGCACCTGCTGGAGAAGAGAGACCCACATATCAGCCAAGCAATTCGAGGGGTAAGTACATTAGGAAAAGTTCCCCTGACTCCCCTAAAGCCCCTGCCCCAAAGAGAGCAAAATTAATTAATCTTGAAATAAAAGAAGAAATGGAAGTTGTGGATTTGGAGGAGGAGGTGATAGATGAACAAGACCCACATCCCTCACATCAATTGCATTCTCCCTCGAGGATAGCACCATATGCCTCCCCAAAAAATAGGTTGAAAAGATCCACAGTCAACAATGAGGTGGACACCAAAGATGTGAGGGAGGTGGTGTGCAATCAGTTTATCTCTGATGATGCATTCATTTCCACTCCAGAATTCAAATCCTTTGTGTTGAGAATGAGGAGTGAAGAATTTTAGAAAAAGATAAAAGAAGCAAAAAGTGGTGCAAACCCTTCAGAGTACGATGCTATCACAAGGAGGGTTTTGAGTGAAGTGAACAAGGACATCAGTGCCATGACTCCTGAGGAAGGGAGAGCACTTGTGAAGAAAAGCAAAATCCTACTATTTCCACACTAGACACTGTCAGATGTTATTGCATTTGATACCATTACTAGGGATGATGTAGATGTAAGTGAAGAACAAGCTAGGAGGGCATTGCAAGGTGCTATCTTTGACCCTAAATTTGATACCTTGGCTACCTGGGCATTGGCCCCAAATGGTAAGAAACCAAAGGTAGATTTGGAAGAATTGACCGGTAATGTGATCATCAAGAGGGTGTCAGACACCCCTACTCCTCAGGCAGCCAACTTGAATGTATAGACATCACATTTTGCAGAGGCAGCAACACTCAAACTGCAAAAAGATTACAATGAATTATTAGGGAAATATATAGAGGCAATGGCCAGACTTAATGTTTATGAGAGTCAACCTCAATTGGAAGTTGGTCCATCTCAAACACCTCTAATTATACAAACTGCAGAGCCATCACCAGTGGATACACAACCCCTACTTCAAGAAATAGAGGAGCTGAAAGAGGAAAAGAAGAAGTTGAAAGAAGAAGTAGAAGGAAAAGTGGAAGGTGTAGCCACAAATTTAATCATGTATAGAATCAACAGGATATTGGCCAGGTTGGAGGAGACCCATAGGTCTTACTCTCTATTAAAGACAGCACGTGAAAAGCATGAATCAAACAAACAGAAGCTATCAACTATGAAGACCAGCTAGTTACCAAGGATTGGAAAAATTAGAGACTTTCTCAGGTGTTCTAGATATGATCCAAATGCTCCTCCTGAGTTGCAGTTGGTAGTAGGAATGTTGGAAAAATTTAAGGAGGTGGCTACTTATCAATTAAAATTGGATACAGTACTAAGCCCGATAAAATGCAAGCAGTTGAGATGCTGGACACAAAATGGTTACCTCACATTTTAGAAGTTGATGGGACAACAAAGGACATGAACAAGTGGAAGAAGGAAATCATTGATTATGGTAATCAGTTAATTCCATCTTGTTGCGATAAGGGAGATCCAGCTCTGCATGTGTTAAGTTGGACACTTGAAAGACTGCATGTGGTGGACATCACATTTGAATTATTTGGTAAAAAACTTAAAAGTGTCCTAGATGCACAATATGTTAGCCACAATAGTAAGATAGCAGAAGTCATCTCATTTCCTTGGCTGGTTGAGAGTACATATGGTATGTGGCAGGCCAGATATGGACCTAAAGAATGACAACTTGGCTACTATCTTCCAACCATAACAATGTAGATCCCCAAGCAGCTCCTCATGTTTCTCAAGGCCAACCACTCCTTTTCTTTTTCCTTCGGTGCAATTAATGTTTCCTCAGCGCCTTGGGGTGCTTCTCTGTATTCATTGAATTTGAAAGACAATGTATTAATTGTTGAGGGTACATGTTCCTATTATATAATGGAACTGTATCACTCATTTTAATGTTGTTGAAGACTTAGAAAATTTTGGAGAAGTAATGAAAATACAAGCTCTCTGGGTTGCTCTATTTTGTGTTGTAAGTTTATGAGTTATATGTTGGATGCCTTATGCATAAAATTTATCAATTTCATGTTGTTTTTAAATGAGTAATGCTTCATTGCATGTGTTTGGTTATCTATCTCCAAGTTGTGTATATTTTTCTTCTAAATCTAAGTAGCTAAGGGTTACTCAAGGTTCTGGAACATGGGTTTTCTATCTTAGAGATGAATCATCAGTAGCACAGGTTCAGGTGCACAGGAGCAATGAGCCATATGCTGGTATTAAATAGCACCACCACATCTTGAATGCTCTCCTTTTGTCTCTATGTTTTCTTCATGTTTTCAAAATGTATTCAAATATATTTGAAAATCTAAATTTGTCTTATAAAAGGCAAATATTGTAATATCAAGGGTTAGGAATACAAAGAGCCATTTTGAATGTGAAAGGTCTAAAGCTTGTTGCTTCCTTTATAAAAGGAAACCAAGACCTTATGGCTCGAGATCTATCTGGGATTTTGATTTTTTAAAAGAGACATTGCACTACCTGTACTTTGAAGCAAATCAATATAAAAGCTGCTATTCTTTGGTGCTCAACTTTTGGTTCTCATTTGTTTGTTGAATTGGATTGCTAATAATTTATCTAGTTGTATCCAATTTACTTTTTCTTTGTTATTCAAATCAACCTATCAAGTATATTGTTGATTTGTCAGAACACATTTGATGTTTCTTGTGTGGTTTGTTTATTGGGCTCCTTCAAGCAAGGATTAAAATCCTATGGGTGAATCACAATAACTTTGGAAAGTTAAATTGGATTGTTAAAGAAGAACCTGATAACTTACATATTTGCATGTCTATGCAAGTCATAGACCTAGAATTTCCAAGAAAATTGAGTTGTGGCTAAAAGGGAAGCACATATTCTTCTTAGAGTGAAAACTCCGTAACCCAAAGGTAGGCACCAGTCATTCTCTTTTGAAAAGCATTCCCTTGTATATATTTTCAAAATCCAATTTTGTTTTTCTATTTTAGGAGTAGGGTTTCAAGATTTATAGAAAACGTTAATCCAAATTGTATGCCAGATTGGGTTATGTGAAGTGGATGATTTAATTGACAAAATTACATAAGCTCCTTAATATGTTCTGAAGTCACCAGTAAACTTGAAAGTAAATTGTCATTGGTGAAACAAGGTAACACCCACCTAGGCTTGAATAGAGCCTAACATGCAGAGAATTTTGATTAATCTAATCAATTCTGTTAGTTGGCCAAAATCACATATAAAACCTAATCATAAGATTTGGCATATCTTTAGGGTTTTATAATTTGCAAATTTGAGTACCAACAAAACCAATATTGACATTAAAGTGATGTACAAAAGCATTGGCCAAGTCATTGAAGGAATGAATAGAACTATGAGGAAGGGAATAAAGCCATTCAATTGCATAATCCTTTTAGTTTCTAGGGAAGAGCTCTGTAAAAAGTTTATCATCATAAACATAATCAAAACAAACTCCCAATTGTGTCATAAGGTCTCCTTTACCACTATACATTACAAAACTAGGGGCCACTGAACAAACTAGAAATGGATAAGAAATAACTCAAATGAAAGTGGATTATGCTTGATTTCTCCTATGATATCCTTTGATTACTAGGGGTAATGCATCAACTGTACTTTGCATCTCATCATATCTTTTAAGGATGACATCTATGTTGGGAGGATGAATATTATGAGTTATGATTAAAATGGGAATGGATGTGGCAACATGAGATAATACGTCGAGTGTAGGTTGATTGGGGGACAAAGAATGAAGTTGGAATGACAGCACTAGAAGTGGGAACATGAGTAGTGGGTGAGAAGTAAACCCAATCAAGGGATGAGAGGAAGGTACAATATGAGAAGTAGGTACAATGAGAGGATCAATGATAGGAGCTATGAAAAATTGATAAGCAATACAAAGAAGAGAAGAAATATGTGGCTTGGCTAATGCAGGAGAAGATGTGGAAGGAGGCACACTAGATGAAGAGGCTTGTGAAGGAAGGGGAGGAGACACACTATTTAAGGAACTTGATGAGCTTATCCTTTGAACTATATCACTTAATACTTCCATCACATAAGGATTATCCATTAACAAGTTATGAAGAACATCAATCAAATTTGAATAATTAACATTATTGCTCAAATTTGTAAATGTCTGATATAAGTATTTGTGTAGTAAGATTCATGTCTTGTCTATCCATATGTGCAACATGTGCATCATGATGAAAAATATCTTCCCCATTAAAATATGTAGTAGTCATCAAATCCTCAATCATAACTTCCTCACAATGAATCGAGGCCATTGTAGAGTTAAGCCTAAGGTTTCTTCTTAGTGCAAAATGAGGATTAGGTTGAGACCTTGACATTCAAGCAAAATATAAAGCAATGAAAAGGAAATTGCATCCAAGTAATCCTAATTTTTTCTGCCAACAATTCATATCAAAGATTGAACAATTTAAGGATATTGCAATAAGTAATTTGTATTGACACAAATAATATTACTGAAGCATTTCAAAGTTTAGGCCATAAGAATCATCCTTTTTTAAACATGGATTGCAAATAATTCTAAAAATTTAGAAGTCTTGGTCATTAACATTATTGTCTGCTACAATGTCATCCACTGTATCATTGTCAATGTTCATATGTTCTTTCAAGTATTTAATATTATCATCATCCTCATCTTGACCTGCATCATCTTCATCATCATTGAAATTTGACTGTAGACCATCTATATTGTTACCAGATGTATTTGGATCATCATTTTCTATACCATCCATATTGTTGTCTTCCATAACATCATCTAACTCTAGATTGTTGTCTTCTTGTGCCTGAACATAACCATCTTCAACATCATCATGGATGTCGATTTCTTTGATGTTCTCTAATCCCTCTCTCTCATTTTGTTGGCCATCATTGTTTTGCTTAGTATCCAATAATGCATCGTCAAATACATGCCTTAATCTTGGATCATAATGTATGACAAATATCCATTTCAGGTCCAAAATATCTTCATAGAAAAATACCTGCACATGAACGACATACATATATTAGACATATGGTATAACAATTTTATTGATTAATAAACACATGTATTCGCAATAAACTATGAATTAATAGATTAATGATCACTACCGCTTCTTGTTTGAGTTAAAGAAATACCTGCTCACAATGAATTGGTAGAACATAAGGCTCCTTATCCTCTGGTAGGAAACATGAGGAATCTATAGAAAATAATCCACTATGGGTATCATGTCTTCGTGTCCTCTAAAATGCTTCATACCATCTACACTTAAAAATACAACATTTAAAAGAGCGGTAATCCAACTCAATAATTTCTTGTATTTTCCCAACATATTGTAGATTCCCTTCAATTATATTCTTATCTTTTGAGCTTGATCGACTGGATTGCTTGAAGTCAACCATGATGCCACAATCGAAGGATCGTCTCTTTACATCTACCTTTTCTACACGATAATGTCGACCATATGCCCACATTGCTGGATATTTCCTCACCTGTGAAAGACCGTTTATTTCAGTGAAAAAAAATATAATGACGAATATTAAAATAGTTAATAGTGTCAAAACTGTAAGGAAACAACATTTTGTAAATTTCCAACTGTACCTTTCTTTCACATCCTCTAGACATGTTGATTTCATCTTCTGTTATGTTTGAATCTATACCTGCATCTTCTATTTGATTTTGAATTTGTTCAGTAACCCATTCTAGTGTGCAATCTTTGCCCCATTCCCCATGCAGATCAGTGGGAAGTGGAGTATTCCTTGGGTTCGATCTCTTAAACTATCTCCTTGCTTCTAACAGCTCTTCTCTCTTTTTATCATACAGATCAATCCATTTGTTCATAAAGTCCATGTGGTATAGAATGAACTTGTTGAGTATAGCACTTTCATCTACACCTATTACATGTCAACATGTTTATTTCAAACTCCAAATGTCATGTTGTTAATTTGACAAATAAATTACAGAGGAAATTAATGATTGTGAGAAAAACCACATTGATCATGAATTTACTTACTAATTTCTACTTGAACACCATTAGATTGTGGTTTTTCTCCATCAATAATATCTGATGCTCATTCTTCATCCTAGAAGTGTGGCCCATCTTCAAAATCCTTACCAAGGAATTCACATAGGAAGAAAAATGCTTCATTCAATACATACCCTTCAGCCATGCAACCCTCTGGATGTGCCTTTTGTCGGACATATCTTTTTAGAGTTTTCATATACCTCTCAAAGAAAAACATCCACCTCGTTGATACGACACCCGCCAATTCAATGTCATCGACTAGGTGTATAAGTAAATGGATTTGTAGGTCCATGAAACTTGTAGGGAGCTCCTTCTCAAATACACATATAATTTTTGCAATTTCCTTCTTCCATTTTGGCACTTCACATTCGTGGATCTCCTTGGAGGTCACCCACCTAATATAAGAATAGTAAATTAGTATGAACCTTTAGTCAAAAATTAAAATACAATATAATATCTCTATGTCTCTCACACATGAACATTTCATATAACCACATACCTTGTAAATGCTGACAATCGACTTATGGCATTCCTTAAGTCAACTATAAGACAGGAATCCCCCCTAATTGCCAATGGCATGATATGCTATCAAACACATTTATGAAAAAGTCATTAGTAACTTTTTCTCACACAACAAAATATCAAAATATATTTAGTACTTAATCAATGTTACCAGTAAATGTTAAATGATGATATATAATACCTTCATAAAATTATGAAAATCATGTGATATGTCCATCAACTGTAAAAGCTTTAGCCAATGATGACCCATAGCCAGTAGGTGTCCTTATTGAACGGATGACATTTTTTAGTTGGTCTAGCTCTTGTTTTTTTCAAAATCCATGGAGCTTATCCATATGTTTCATTTTCCCTGTTTGGCCACAAATGTTTTCTATCAATTTTGGAACGCGAAAGAGCAATATCTCTCCTCGAAGACAAGGTGTCATCTTTGCCTGATATATGTCAAACTATAGAATCTAAGACATTTTTTAAGGCATGCATAGGATCTAATTGGTGAGATATTAATAGATCCTTCCAGTAAGGGAGCTCATAAAATATGGATTTTCTTTTCATTCCTTCTGGCATATTAACTACAACTTGTTCTGGTTCTTCAATTAAATCACCCCGATCAAAAAATCCTCCCAAGCTTTCAATTCAGCATCTTCATGCTTCTTAAGCCAATCACCCGGACCCATAATCATGGGAGGGCCTCTATTTTCAACTTTTCCATCAAATTGATTATTCAGGCGATTTCTAAACTTATGATCTAGTGGTAGAAAAACCCTGTTGTTTGCATAAATAAATTTATGTAGATCTTTAGAATATTGCCCTTGAAATTGTTCTTCACATCTTGGACATGCAAATATCCCCTTTGTTTGAAGCCCTGCAATTCAATAAGTAATGTTAATAACATCAAAAAAATAGTATAAAACTAAGTATGAAAGTTGGGATGAAAATAAATTATGAGTGTAAATATGTAAATATTTTATCTTACCAGAACAAACACCAAGTCCTGGGAGATCATGAATAGTCCAACATAGCACACCATACAACATGAAGGACCTATTTGATGGGGGACGTGATATGTCATACATTCTTATGCCTTTCCATAGCAGTTGCATCTCATCAATAAAAGGCGCAAGATAAACATCCATGTTTTTAACTTGATGTTTTCCTGGAACAATGAGAGTCAACATAAGGTGCTCCTTTCTAACACTCATCCATGGGGGTATATTGTATACTATCAATCCGACTGGCCAAACACTATAATTTGAGCTCAGGAAAGAGAATGGACATACTCCATCAATTGCAAGACCAAACCTGATACCACGGGGTTCATCTTTGAATTTTCTTGGCCATTTTTCCTCTATGTGTTTCATTGCTTTGGAGTCAGCCAGAATTTGCATGAATCCATCTTTACTCCTGTTCTTTGCATGCCAGTCCATCAATTGTGCAAGTCACTTGCAATGAAACATTCATTGAAGTCTAGGTATAATTGGCATGTGATGTAAAACCTTCTTTGGAACTGTAGGACCTTGTACATTTGTATGATATCTCTTCTCTTTGCATTCAGGGAATTCTACCTTGTTTTGATATTCATCTATATATAAAATGCAATAATTTTTACATGAATGAATTTTCTTATATTCAATCCCCAACTCAACCAACAATAGACGCGCCTCTCTGCAAGTTGATGGCAACACATTTTCTTCAAGGAATATTTTAGTTTTTAGTGCCCTGTAAGATTGCCAGAGATTAAATCAATTGAATGTTTGACTTATGATGAACATGTTTGATATGTCAATCTATACTAGGACTGTTTATATACAATATATGGTTTTAAAATCCCCTTAAAGAAATATAAACGAATTTGATGAATGTTTACGAATTATGTACACCAATTGACAATGCAAAGTAAGAAATATATGTCAACTCACTTCAATAGGGTAGTGAATCCTTTGTCTGATCAACCAAAAAGTGACTTGATTTCTAATAATATTAATGTGCATGCTAGTTTTGAGGTTCTACTTACACCCAATTTGAACACGGGTGTCTTTGTTGCTTGCTTGATGGAGTCTTTCAGGTTGTTATCATCAACATTACGTTAGTGGTAGTTACCCTTGCTATCATCATTACTGTCAACCATATGATCATTATTGTCATCATTGTTTCTATCCCCAAAGAAATCTGTAAGCATTTCATTCAATTCTTCTTCATGCACTGCATTTTTACTATCATGATCAGCATCATTAAGGCTAGGTGGCATGTCATCAGTGTATGCGGATCTCATCAGCTCTTCAAATTTCTCAGTTGGTAGTATTCTCTTCAATGTTGCTCTTTTCACCTTGGTATGGTTTAAAGGATGGTTTGGATCATCCCATCCAAATCTTAATAACCCAGTTGGACCTTGGATATTAGTATGTGTTTCATCAACATCTTCTACCTATCAACAAATGCAAGCATTATTTAATGTTTGGCAACAATTGGATAAATCATAAATGTATCAATTTCAAAGAAATATAATCAAATATGGCTTAAAAAATAAAAATATAAATTGTATGAATATATATACATGAATTGAATAATGGAACATTATTTTATAGACTACCTTTTTTATACAATAATTTAAATAAAACACAATTTTGACAACATAGTTTATAAAACATTAGTCCACACTCATTTATTATTCTTTGGTTTTTTGCCCTTAAGAACATCTTTATGGAGACCTTGTTCTTCCCTCTTCTTTCGCGCAGGAGTGCGTTTTAAGAAGGGCTAATCAATCAATAACTCATCCCCAATGGTAAGGTCCATAATAGCCTCAACCATTATCAATCTATCAACCTCTCTTTCCATATCTCCATCTTTATCATTTATAACCTCAACAAATTGACAATTCGGTCTTATAGTAGGGTCCCTTCCCTTACTACTATTTAGAAATCCTACAATATTTTTGTGTGTGTATGCACGTCCATCTATATACATAAGATAACCTCTATTCATTTCTTTTCCACTTTCCAATTAGAGACGATGTGTATACATATTCGAATTTAGACCACATGTTGACATGCCAGGCTTATATTCTGCTAGCCTTCTCCATTCACCACTATAATATGATGGACCATACTATGGCATTAATCTCCTAGTGGTTTGTTCTGAATTGTTTCTATGTTTAGATCCCACATGTACATTTTAGACAATAAAGAGGCCTAGATTCAATCCATGAATATTGGAGGGTCATATCATGTAGCTGTATCCCCAAAATTGAAGCACCTCGTACACTCTAGGTAGTTGTTGATCACTAGGCCAAGTGCAATATAGTCGATGATCAAATGTCTCTTTGTAAATTGATCTCAAAGTCAGGGGCAAGTCATCATCTCCATCACATTCATTCTCATAGGTTATGTAGTCCACCTTCCCCTTGTCTTTAAGCAAATTATGCATCTTTAAACCGGTTCTTGTTCTATTGCTTGTTTTCATCAATTCCTCATCTTTCGAGCTGGTATATTGGCACATATTTTTGTTAGATGTATCATCTGATAAATGATCATTGCCCTCTAGGTTGGAAGTCAATGATCCAGGAAACTTTAAACCAAGAACTTTATCCTGCAAGTATCCATTAAGAAAAAACATAGTTATTTAAATAATATAAAACAATGTTTAAACGAAGTATACATGTTATTTATATCAAATTGGAAAATTCCTTACCACAATTCCTATTGGATTTGAATCGATTATAGGAGTCATACTACCAACTAGAAGCTCATCATATATGTAATGTCTTTGTACAATCACTCGTTTGAATTGTTTCTTTCCACAACATACAGAACATCCACAAGTAACAATTTTCTCAAAGTATTCATCCATTGTACTATAGTCCTGACCAACCTCTTGTTCAGTGCAATCATTTGTTGTGTTTGCAAGATCCATTGTCATATCCTTTTCCACCCACTATCCTCTATTTGATTTAACAGTTTTAGGTCCATGTCCACATACATATCTTTTTCTTTTGCTAGTTGAACACTCAGGCTCTGTGTTTGCTCCAATCTCCATCTAAAATAATCAACATGCATTAATTTATGTCAAGATTGGATAATACATTATAAATTTCAATAATACTGTGAAAAAAGATGGACGTATCACAAAATGCCATCAGATCATCTTTTCCTAAGTTAAGTCAAAATCTGAGTACATGATGTCTCGCTTCATCCGTTGTGTCCTCATTTGATATGACACGATCTGTTGCAATGGCCTCGTCTGGCCCCTATAATACACAACATAGTAAATATTTTTTAGTACACCAATTATATCATTTCAACGAATATGCTATCCAACACAAAACCTCACTTTAGTCATATATTTGATATATTCATACCATGTTTTGGCCATCCTAATTTTCAAACTTTTCCCTTGATCATAGAATCACATTTAATCACCATTCCTGTGCATTTTCAACCAATAAGTTTGACCTCAGAGGCCTCATGGACAGAAAAATGACTTTATCTCCTCTATGTTGTAGCATTTGTGAATTCATAAACACCTTCCTCCTTTGGTTGAGGTTGCTTTCTCTTCTTACCTCTATTGTATCTACAGATTTCATTGTCATATCTATTTTCACCCACTTTCCTCTCTATGATTTAGTAATTCTACGCCGTCCACTTCCTCTCTCCATGGCCTCCTCTGGATCCTGTAATACACAACAATGACAATATTCACATAAAAGTTGTGCACCAAGAGAATATTGTTGAAATTATCTTGTTAATACACTCACTTTTCATTAAGACGCACTATGAAAAATAAAATAGGACATTGCAACATTTTGCTCTTCACAAAAAGTTTACACGCAGAATCTTGACAACTAGAGCTCAAATCTTATGATTACAAGATGACTACAAATTCACATCAAAAAGAGATTTATTTTATATTTGACTCTCCTTTTTCTTTTATGGGTCATTTTAAGGCTATCTATATCTCTCCAAATGGCCATAAAACCCTCAAAACAATCTCAAAGAGTCTTTGGCACCAAAATTTTAAATTCTTGATGGAAGGAAGGATGATTTGGATGTTAATTTTGAAATCACATCGTTAGATCTTTGTTAGGTTAATCCTAGCCATTCGATATTCTTTAATTATAGGGACTTTATGTTATATTTCACCATTACCTTTCACTCCAAAATTAATGGTTTCCTTTGAAAAGAAAACCCTCCATTAGCTATCATAATGTTGCCATATCATTGCTATCATCCAAATACCACCTAATGTTGTATTAACAATGATTTAGAATCTTTATTAGCAAGTCAATGGACTGATATGGGAATAAAGGGCAGCCACCATATGATATCATCCACTCACTATCATTATAGGGGGATGATATCAAGGACCATCATTATGCCTTGTTATAGTTGATGGACAATCATCCTAAGTATTGTTACAACCCAAAAGGTCTATCACAACCCCAAAGGACTATCACAAATGTCATTAGGTCATCCAAACCATAGCTCCAATATTCACCATCATATGAATATCATAATTAACATTGTAGAGGTTGTCATACCATGAGGCATAGGTAACAACCATAGGAGGTTTAAAATTGTCTTATTAATCTTGTGACCAGGTTAAGTCAACATCATAGTAACAATGTAGTTAGTCATCAATCAACATGTTGTCTTTGCATTTCAATGAGATCAGTTCTTGAAAAATGACAATCTAGAGGTTAAAGAGACAAGTTGATACCTTACCCAAGTTATCATGTTCTTGAAACCTTGTCACTATAAAAAGGAGATATCTAGAGAGTAATGTCACAAGGACATAACCAAGGCATGCACTATCATGAGCCATAGGGACAACTTACTACACCATCCAAAACTCCATTTGAACTAGCTACTATCAATAATTCACATTATTGGGGACTGTCATGAAGAAAACACCATGCATAGGACTATCATAGTCAAAGTGGAGAGGATTGTCTAGTCATTTTATGACTGTCATAATAGGTAGTGGGTTAGTTACCATGATTCAACCTAAAATAGGTTAATGAGAACATAGAAATGAAAATCACAATACCATAAGCATTGCCATAAGCTACCAATATAGTCCCAATATCATATCATGATAGTAAGAGAAGAGTTGTTTGGTTTTTCCAAAGCCATATCACTTGCATAAGGATTGTCACCAACCATCTATGTAAGGTCGTGAAAGAGTGAGTCATTATTGAGCTAATCATAAGAGAAGCATGAAGTCAAAATACTATCATGGAAACAAGATATAGTTAATTATTATAAGGAAAATCCAAATTTGGTGAGGTTGCTACCAGCAACCAAATTTGGCATTCCATTAGATAGTGATATCAACTTCCAAGAAAAATACATCATTTTGCATTGATAGGTGCTAAATTAGGTGCACTTTGTGCCGCCTTTTTTGCCCCAAAAAGATTACATTTAGGCCTAAAAGTTGGCACTATAGTCGGAGCAGTAGTCGGCGCTAAAGTCGGCGATAACTGCTTCGACTATAGCGCCAACTAATGGATCAAAAAAATAAAAAAATTCCGCCTTCACATACCCCAAAACAAAAAACACAAATCAAAACTTTATTGATTTTTGTTGTTTATTTTGTGTTTGGAGATTGAGCGTTTGGCATGCAGAGATCGAGTGTTTGGGTTTTTTGTGTTCGCCCTTATTTTGGGCAGATCCTTGGCAATGGCGGGACTTGTATTCCAACCCCAATTTCCTTTCCATTCCTAAAGTGCATACTCACTTTCTTACATCTCAAAAGTCCTAGGTTCGAGCCATGACAGCCTTTGCTTCCAGATATCTCAACCTTTCAATTTGTGTTGCTCTTCTTCTACTCGTGCTAGGTAAGGGCATCGCCTCTTTTTCATCTACTCTTTTTTTCTGTCAGATGTCAGATTCGTTTGGACAAATGCAGGTCTTGTAATATTCATAAGGCATCTGTTGAAGATAATTCTAAGCAAAGCTTTTCATAATAGACGACAAATTTCCACATTCCATAATATTATAAATGTGTGCTTCAGGATTAAACTTTGTGAATCAGATATCTCAACCTTTGCTTAAAGGAAATTGTTGTCTATCTTGATATGGATGAAATCACATTTTGCCACTAGTTGATAAAATTTCTCTCTGGCTTTATTTCAATTGATGTATAATCTTACTTTCTTGTAGCAAACTTACAAAGGAAAATAGCTTCATGATTTGCTCTACAAAGTAAAGGTCAAAAACCTTGAGGAATACAGAAAAACTGGACGAAAATATTCATACCTGACAGTGTGTACTTCATTTGCCTCCACAGGCTAGAAGAAAATAATTTGCCCTAGGCTACCTCAAAATGTCAAGCAATAGAGGGAAGAGAGCAAAGGGAGCAGACTCTGGCCACAATGAGGTAATTCATTGTCAATTTATAGATTTGTAAATGTTTCCATTGTTTCTTTGATTTTTAGTTTTTAGTTTTTTATTTCTAAATTTAAAGAAGAAATTTATTTTATATATATAGGGACATGAGAGTGACAAAGATAAAGAGGCATTGGCTTCCATATTGGGGGTAGAGGATGTGAACAAATTGGATGGTGTGGACTTGACAATGCTTGCCAGATGCATAGAAAAATGATTAGTAAAGCCCCTGAAACATTGCAACCAAATCAATAGTGTCAAAGGGAATCAATTGATTCCCCAACCACTCCTAGATCAGGCAAAAGATCTAGTAGGAAATCAATAATAGTAACCTCTAAGAATGTGGAACAAGGGTTAGAGGCTTCCAATGTCCCAGCGACTCCTGGGACACAGACTTCTTCGACCACCAATGTTTTGCATCTTGCATTGGCACCTACAATACCAAGATAGAATACGATGTGGTTTCAGGGGAAGTCCGAATGATAGATGCTGGAAAAATGTTTGTGAATAGGTTGAAGGAATCATGCCTTCAACGGTTCAAAGACCATCTACATTTGCCATTCTCAAAGATACCCATACACCTGCAAAAATTAGTTATCCATGACATGGAGATTGAATTTGGCACAGGTTCGTCTGTAAAGAAGATAAAGCTATGAATGTCTCAAAACTGCAAGAGATTTCGGTGCAACCAAACAAAGAAGATAAAAAAAACTCCTTCCCAAGCTAAGGCTCAAAAAAAGGCCAATTGATGTAAGTTTGAAAGTATGGAAAGAGCTTGTAAAAGCATATGAGAAGTCCGATGCACGGAGGAAGTCCGGTGAGGAGAGTACGCAGGTATTTGAATTTGCTCATAAGATTATATCAAATTTATTAAATGATTTTTAAATTGTATTTGTGCATAGTTAAATTGAATTAGTATATGTTTCAAGACAAGGCCTCCAAGGCTAGGCTTGACAAATTTCGTGTCATGCATCACAGTGGCCAAAAAGGTTTACAGGCCTTGATCTATATATTTGTAAGTATATTTAATAATTTAAATGATATTTTTTTTATTTCCTAGGAAAAAGTAAATGATTGCATATTAATTAGTTTAACTAGTCCATGTGCCATGTTTTGACAGGAGGAGAAATATGGCCAGCATCCAAGCCAATTTGAAAAGGAAATGTTACAAAGCAAAAAGTGGACCGATTTTGTAATTTGGATGGAGAACGAGGTATCAATAGTTGACTTTCAATAACTTAGTTGGATATTGTTGTGTTAATATGTCAATTTACATTTCTTGTGTTGAGTTGTTTATTGATGCGTAGGATGAGTTCTAAAGTGCTTCTCTGTTGGCCTTAGATCCCACTCAATTGTCCCATTATTTTCTATCCTAGACATGTGCACATGTCCTCCTAGTTACCTTATTACAGTGTTGATATTTGAACTTCAGTCACTCTCATTGTGAATGCACCTTTTTACCTTTACAGAACAATCCTTGGACATTTTTCACAATAATTTTAATCCACAAAGCTCAACAACTGTAAGGGCAATCACTTATTTATAAACATGAGTTATGTGAGAAGGCCACTGAATCATCCACACATTTGTTTATATTCAATTAATGTATAGACATCAGATCCTTTATTGAATCATTAGGTGGTGATAGAACTTATGAAAATGATAAGTCCCTTATCAAAGGCACATCATTGAATATTCCAACAGTTGCAACAATGTAGGGCAATCCTCTATCTTGTGATCAACATCATAATAAGTATACATTGGAAACTTTGTCCAACTATACGAGGTATGCCCAGGTTCTCCACACTAGTAGCAATAGATTCCTCTATTGCATACTCTACCATGGCCTCCTTGATTTCCTCCATGCTCTATTTATTATGGCTCCTAATAGCACAACACCATCTATTGTGGTTATGACTGGGGTTGCGTGGTTGTTTTAATTTTGTTTTCCTCTTGCCTTGTGGAGGACTTGTACTACTTTGTAGGTGGTAATGTCATGGGTGCATGTGTGACAAACCTTGCACTAGTAATTGATAGGAACATCCTTTCACTTTTGTAGTAGTGGACAATTTCATGAGTCTCATGACATATGGTGCAATTAAGTATGTGTTGAGCAAGAGGGAACTATGTGGCATTAATAGCTTGAGCTCCCACCACTAGATAGTTTGTAGTTGTATGCCCCTTAGTGTGGCACTTTGTTCATCATAAACCACATTGATTAAGAGTTTCACTTGCAAGTTGTGCTATTTGCATGACCATTTTTCCATTTGTTCTTTTAGGCATGTAGTAAAATCATATGTTGGGGGCTCCCCTAATTCTTATAATCTCAACACAACTTTTAAGGTAACTTTTTAATTAGGGAGAGTGAGCTAAACTAATTCATGTTGGATATGTGCAATTAGCCTACCATTAAATCATTCCTTCTAAATTTCAACATTTTATAGTTGGGTCAGTCTTTAACACCAATTTCTTAGAGTGTTGATCATACCTAAACACAATCACTCCCAATTGTTGCCTTATTTCCTTTAATACCACAATATTTTTTTTTGGTTGATAAACTGCCACGCAGGAATATGTATTAATATTTCAAAAAATTATAGTTGTGGGTTCTTCGCCCATTTCATCCAATTTCAAAAAATGACATTAGAGATATGCCATCTCATATTACTTATAGAAGATAATAAAGAGTGAGGGTTTACACCCTATATATCATTTCCAAAGTCCAAAACAGAGACCAAAAAACTACTTCGATTCGAACTTGCCACGCAAAACACTGAAGGAGGGCTTACCGCAAACTAGGGAAAACCATAGAAATCCCCCGTAATTACCAAGTCTACAAATGCAATCAGTCGTTCCCCATTCGGTGCAACATCTAGTGCTCAAGAAAGGTGAAGGAAGTTGCAGCCAATGGTGGCCCAGTGGCGATGTCGCTCCAGTGCCCTAGCAGACATGTTTAGGAGAAACAACCAACGCTGCACTTGGGTTTCTGGGAGGGTTAGCAAAGCTAGGTTTGGAGTTCGAGGGACTCCCTCACCCAAAATGACTCCCACCACGACATCCATATCCATGCCTCTGTAAATTGCCTTGAAAATAGCTCTAAACAGAAGGAGGATTTATGTCTTGTCACCTCCTAGGTCCAGAAGCGAAGCTAAAAAGCAAGAAGCTATGTCGGAGTTGACCTGACACCTTTCTCTATTGGTGAGAAAATATCTACCTAAGACCATCTTGATGGCCTCCACTTCCAAGGAACGCAGCCTTGAGTTGTTGTGTTGCTTGATTATTCTCTGAATTCGAGCATCGGTGATGAAACCTAAAAATGCCATTTGCCTTCTGGAACTGCGAAGGCAAATGGGGATGTCCATGGATGCTTTCTGCCATTCTAGAGAGAAGAGTGAAATCCTTCTACATCGATGGGTATTAAATAAATCCCTCGCATGCTTGTCCATCCCAGTGCCATTAATGAAACTTGTGCGAGCTCCACCTTGCTATCCAAGAAAGGTTTAATTCGTACGTGTTGTGGCATAAGGCAAGTCATGTCTTTCATCCTTGGTCGAGCAAATTAATTTTCTTATTTAATTTTCACACCTGTTGAAAAGAGTGGATTAAAGAACAAAATTATCACCTGCCAATATGCACATATCTTCTATCCCATCGAAGCCTTTATTAGCTAGGGAATCTACTTCTCCATTTCCTTCTCAGTAGATGTGATTAGCCGTGTGCAACTCAAAAATACTCAAAATTCTTAAAGCTTGTTCTAGCAGAGCATTAAGTTTCCAATTTGGAGTCTTCCCTGATCTGAGAGCATTGATGACAATGGGTAAGTTGCCCTCAACTTCCACCTTGTTGGCTTCGATTTCTTTGCATAGGGACAATCCATGGATCAATGCCTTGAATTTGGCTTCATTATTAGTTCCCTACTAGAGAGGAATTGAAGCATAAGCTAGAGTACTAGCCTTGCTATCCCTTATAATACACCCTGCCGCTGCTTGACCTAGATTGCCTCTAGAGGATCCATCAAAGTTTAATTTAATCCATCCATGCTGCGGTGGATGCTAGACTACCTTTTGCCTCAACTCTCCTTTAGCGCAATCCTTTGAACCACAATAAGAGGGGATTCTCAATCCCACCAGTTTTTCCTCATGATTGCATCCCAATCTGTGAATGAGGTGTCCTTCTGTCTGATGACATTGAGCTTACTATTCACTATCTCCACAATGCTTGCTTCAATCTTGTTCTGAAGGGAGAAGATACTCATCTCTTTTTCTCGAAATAATCTGCTATTTCTCTCCTTCTTTAATGCCACACTATTACAATGCACCATCTTAGGGCAATTGAAATTGGGAAGGAAATCTCTTAGCAGTTTACCAAGATCATTCTTGGTGACATTAGGATCATAATGAGTATACTAGTCATGTGCTTGCTTACAAAAAGTGGTTGCAATTAACCTAATCTTGTGGTCATTATCCACAACATTTTTTGTGTGCCATGCTATCTCATATGCTTAGGTTTGACAGGATAATAATGAACAGCAAACCCTTGTTTGCCTACCTCCTTCTTATGATTGATCCCATTTTAGATTCCTTATGAAGTCAAGGTGTTTTGAAGGAAGATCAAAGTTGCACTTTGTTAGGTCTCAAAAACGCAGGTTTTAAATCTTAAGAGATTGCCAAGCTCTCTTAACACTTTTGGCTAACGACATGGGGCAAATAAGGCTAAAACCCCCTTCACTTCAGGTTCTGCCAGACCTAGGTGGGTATACCTTATGATTAGTGTGGACTTGATCGACTTTCACAATGGCAAATGGATGTGAAGTAGATGTGTATAAGGTTATGAGATATAAAAGGATTGTTATAAAAAGGTTGTGACCAGTGCCTAATGCTATTGGGTAATGGGGTCAAGGATTTAATGATTTGCAGGACTACTTGGCTTAACTATGATTATCTGGCACCTTCTAAATGTTCATACCTTGTATGAACGTGAAAGATGGTTAGCTGCTAGACTCTTCTTTAATATTCAGTTGATTCTTTCAAGTTACTATGTTTGCCTGAAAGGATTTAATTCTTTTTGAAGGAAACCCACAGATATGATTTATTTTAAAGGATTTAACTCAAAACAGAGACCAGTAAATATTAAACCACTCAAAAGGAATTAAATCAACTTCTTATAGAAACTAATCAAAAACCATCCACACAATGACAGCAAATGTGCATTGATAAATCTAGGGATTTAAATAACTGGAAATAGCCAAGATGGAGATAGTCAAACAACTGATAAACTTTCCCATTAAAATATTAAAATATCATGGTAATGTCTTGAACTTGAAATATGATTGTAAATATATAAGTATGAATTGTCTTGTAGAGAACAGATTGAATGATGATGATTCCTAAGGCCTTAGTTTCCCTCATATATATATGGGAAGCAAACAAGCTTCGGGCCTGAATAGATGCAACTATTCATATTTTGTATCTTTTCATAATTAAGCATAATTAGGAAAAAGCGATCATAGGCATTAACAAACTTGATTAAGATCTCAATCTGTTAGTCTTCATAGAATACCCGTGACCATAGGCGTGGTAAGGTATTCCTATTTATATTGCAATTTCTATCAAATATGTTGTGCCTGTTCCCATTGTTGAAAGCAATACATCGCTTTATATATCACCAAAAATTTCAAAACTTAATTCTTGTTTCTATGCTTTTCTCATACTGTTCTGGCAATAAACAGGTTTACCTTGGCTATGTGATCAATGTACTCCTGAGATACACAAGTGTCTATGGAAATTATATCCATCATGACAAATTCTAGCTTGAAGATTTTATCCAATTGTTTATGTGTATTCTCTATCACCCTGTCTTCATTGTTGACCTTCTCCAGAGCTATGGGTAATAATTGAGCCAATTCTTCTTTCCACAGACCTTTGTCCTATATATTTCCTTCATTATTGAAGAAATTAGGAAATGTCATGTCCCCTTGCAGGTCAAAATCACTAATATCTTTTGTTAACAATGTATTAAATCTTTCATGTTCAGTGATCAGTTTATTACATTCCCTAAGTGTTTGCTCATTGATGTTTGCCTTAGTTTTTAGCTCTTCTTTCTTCCCAAGCATTCTGAGATGCGATCTTTTATGTTCCTAATGAACATTATGGGTCCTTTTATGTAAATCCCATATCTGATCACTGTGTTTCATCATCATTTCAAATCTTTTGTTTATCAACTCAGAAGCCATTTGGTACTTGACAACCTTTAGATTATTTTCCAATTTGTCACTTTTCTTTTGGAATTTCTCAGCCTTTATTTTCCAATAATTTGCATTGGCTATGGCTTCCATAATTCTTTTGTCTAGTTCTTGAAAAGGTAAACGACTGCTAGATGATGCCAATTTATCTTTATACATATCAATTTCTTGTTTCAATTTTGTATTCTCTGCTACATAGGCATTGTTATTTCTAACCAGTTTTTTTGTCTAAGCCTTTGTTAGTTTGGCAACATTTACATTCAATCCAGCAGTATCAAGTGGGTCAGTATCTCCAACTCTCTGTATTATAAGATGACCAAATTCTTTGTTTGGATCATCAATGATTTGAGGCCTTTGGTGTGGAGGGTAGAGTGCCCATATCAACAAAGCTTCTTTATTAGGATCATACCGAGAACCTGTCTTAACCTTGTCCACAGCTTCAATGCTTAACTGCACTTTCTTATGCTGATTTCTTTTGAAAGTATCAAAAACAATAGTAGATGTCATATCCCAGCCAGATACTAACATAACCCCTGCCTCCTCTAACAGTTCTCTTCCCTTTTCTGGGGTCATGTTATCCATGGCTTTGTCAATTTATTTTTGGAGTTCATGCAATACTTCACTTTGTACCTTAGGGGAAATATCCTTCATCTTTTCCCTAGCCTTTTTGCCCTTGAATTCATAGAGAACTGTTTTAAATTCAGGGGTTTTAATAAAATCTTTATCTAAGACAAATTTTTGGATGGCCATATGTCTCATATCCTCTGATAGTTCATCAAGGGATTTTGTATTGACTGCTTCTCTGTCCATAGGAGGGTCATATTTGTCAATCACAGGTTCAAAACATTGCACAGTCTCATCCTCACCTTCTAATCCCTCATCTTCTACAAAGCTAGTATCCATAGAAAAACTAATATCAGGGGTAGGTTGAGGAGATAAGTGACTCAAAGGAGTCTCATCTCTAGCTTGTGTTTCTCTAAATTTTTTGCCTTTACTTTTAAAAACCTCAGGTGGGACATCTACAATCAATTCTTGTCCTTTTGAAACCAACATACTCAATCTGTCAATTGGATCATCTATTTCTGGAAAGGCTCCTTTATAATTGGGGTTTTGGGCTATCATCCAAGCCTCAGCTATCGTGACCTTATGATACAACTATCTCCTTTCAACTGTAGAAGATTCATCAGTATTTCTGATCAGATCATCATCTACAAATAGAGCATGTTGATACTTCTTTAACTTCTGATTCGTGCTAACATGATTTATAAAGTGCTTAGGGTCAAACTTCTCCCTGGCATTTCCTCTAGGTATCCCAAAATAATCTAATCTCTTTTCAATTTCTTTATACCCTTTCTCAGAAAAAGCAGTAAAATCCCCAAAACATAGGGTACCTGGCATGAAAGATTGTTTATTGTGTTTCCTCAAGTGCATGAAATCATAACAGGCCAACTGCCTAACAATCTCTAAATATGCCAGTCTATCAGGGCAAGTTTTTGGGAGCAAAAATGGTGCTCCTTCATATCCAAAAACTCTGATATTTATACAATCCCTGTATACATACCAATCACCCCAATTGTGATTGATTTTCTTACTCTTATCCATATCCTTAGGCTTGAGAAATCTTTGTATATCAGGTGACAAATTATAACTGCATGGGTGACCAAACAGAGCATATAAAGGCTTTACAAAATATTCCTCAAAGTATAGATAATGTGATCGATCACATCTGCTATCCCATACAGTTGTCCACATTTGTACTGGCTTGATATCTCCCTTTTTGTCTAGATCTCTAACTCTAAGAGATTCATCCCATAAACTCAAATTTTGCCCTTCATATAACACAAGATTCATAAACAGAGAATAATGCATAAACCTAAAACCCCTCTTGCTCTCCTTTATAGCTTTTAAATCATTATGAATATCATTAGAGAGCTATTCAGCATAGTCTGATGTTCTGGCATCTGGGATTTGTATATCAGCAGCTAAAACCATTGGAGCTATATCCATATATGCAAGGGCATCCACACCCAATACTTGACAGACAGAATAATAGGTATATCTAAAATATGGTTCAAACAATTCAATCGAATAAGGGGGATCCTCCACTCCTAAAAACACTCTGAACTAATTACTTTCATCTTGAGGCCTGTGAAATGGTAATCTCCATCTTTTATAGGTGTTACTCAGATTTTGGTATTCATTTAATAAGTCCTTGATCCTAAATACCATATCAAAGCTCGTGTCTAATTGAAAAACCATCGAGATATAATCCCGGGTGACAAGAATAAACCCTGACCCATCCTTTAGCTCAATCATACGGGTTTGGGAGCTATAGTTATCTGCAAACAGTTTGAGCAATTCTACATTTACAAACACATTTGGCACTACTAACTTCCCCAAGTTCATCCTCTGTGGATTAGAGACTGGGATGTGTCTATGCATTTTCTTGTAGTGGTATATAAATAGGTCATATCCTCTGATGGGGGTCCATGAATCTCCTACATGTCTATTACTATCTTTAAGTTTTTCAGCATGTGGATTCAATTGGGCATTTCTTCTAGACCTCTACCTAGACCCTGGGCATTCTTCTATCAAGTCTTGGTTTAGATGTCTATCTTCTATTTTCTGTCTCTTCTTAGGGTTTTCATTCCTACTTTCCATGGTTTCATGTGTTTATGAATTCGCAATTGAAGTGTACTCTGTAATCTCAAAGTTAGGTCTGGAGTACTTACTTGGACGAGCTTTCCTTGTTTTGCAACTTGCCCTTTTCTATCTTTCGTCTCCTCAATTTTCCCCGCCTGTTAAAAATCTTTTAGAGATTAATCCTTTTGGCTCTAGTTCATTGATGGCATATATGTGTCAAATGCAATATTGATTCAAGAGCAATTAATTTATTTGAATTGGGGGTCGTTTCATAGATATCTAATAGTCATGTCACTAATTTATCAGTATGGTCGCCCTTTTCCTTCCTCGATATTATTTCACCATTCATCGGGGTATCAAAGTGACCTCTGATAATATCATATCGATACCATTATGTCCTATCGATATCCTTTTATATGTTATAGAACCCTTTTTATTTCCTTTGAAAATGCCCTTTATCGTTGTATCAGCGGGACCAGAGATTGTGTCCCTTCGATATCCTCAAGTCCCCTCGAAATGCTTTTACACTTGGATATCGTTGTATCGGCGGGACACATTTAAGTGTCATGCTGATATGTATCAGTCCCTTCGATGTGCTTGATGTTATCGGGGTATCGAAGAGACATATGATTTAGTCTTCCTCATATCCTTCAGTCTCTTTGATATATTTTATCTCCTTGATTTTTTGATGTCAGCGAAATTAAAATTGACTTTATCACATTGGGCTATCAAGGAAGGTCAAAGTGAGTCCTCCCGACATGGTATTCTCCCAGCGATATTTTGCTTTATGACTTCTAAAGGATCCTTAAGTCAAATTAATTAATTTTATTCTTTTTGGAGGGTAATGGTGGGGATGTTGTGGGATTATTAGGGTTAGGGCATCAATTGAGCAGATTTATTATTTTGCATTTTGCAATACAAGTATGGGAAGATGGCAAGAATAGGTTATTTTGATTTAGATTTTGTACAGTTGAAATCTGTTCCAACACACTCCAAGTGGATGTGTGGATAAAGAAGGGCTTAGCAGAATATGGAAACCTTTAGATTTTGTGATTTTTGTTTTTTCCATTTCAAAACTATTTGTTTTCTTTCTTTTCTAATGAACATTTATTCAGAAGCCCTTTCCTACACCCAAATCTCCAGTTTTAAACTCACTTGCATCGAAGATGCATTAATATGATTATGGTTTCGTTTCATATGTCATAATATTAGATATATAACAAAAAAATAAATTATTACATGAAATAAATAATAACTTTTCATTTTAAATGTTTTTTTTGCAGAACACAGATCTTCTAGAAGATCAAGATGATCCTCATGATATAGATCCAGATTATGTTGGTTCTGGTACAAATCACATGGCAGAGGATGATGATGACACAGATACACAAGACACTGAGGTCGATGACGATGATGATCATGATCATGATGTTGATGATGATATGAGGCAGTTGTTGGTAGTAGCTAGTGACATTCATGATCATATAGACTGCATCATGGATCATTGTTGATATATCGTTATGATGCCTCTTTTCATGGTTACTATCATATGTATCATTTTCACAGCCTGCAGTACGATATTAATGAGTTGTATCATAAATTTATGTATCATTTTGACTTATATCATTTAGACACGTATTATCTTGACTTGTATCATTTTGAGTTACATAATTTATCATTTTTACTTATATCATTTGTACATGTATCATTTTGACTTATATTGACTGTTGGACATCTATCATTTTGACATGTTATTAATCTACTGGCATATTTGACTTTCACTTGTTAGTTATATATGATGATGATCTTATCAATATTGACTTGTCAATTTATATATATTGAAAGTGGTCGATGATTTTTGGATGGATATTTATTACGTATGATGATTTTAATTTACTGCTCAGGATGGATGTTGTCAAATTCAATTAAATTATAGATATTTGACTCACTTGTTTTAATTATAGATGATGATCATGTTATAATAATTATCTTGTTATTTAATCATATGAGTTAAATAATTAAATCAGTTACTCTATAATCATATGAGTTATTTAAGAGGCATGATATATTTAACTAATTAAATTGAAATAAAACATATTAAATTAATAAATGTAAGCAAAACAAGAAGCATTTTAAGAAGAAAAAAAGGAAGCAACAATGGAAGCCAAACTAGTAGAAAACTAGAAGCAATCTTGGAAGCAAAACTTGGCGTTATCTAGAAAGCAAAAACAGAAGCAATTCAGGTAGCAAACAAAGAAGTAATAATGGAAGCAATTTTAGAAGTAACAAAAGATGCAATAATAGAAGCCATATTAGAAGCCACAAAAGATGCAAAAATGGAATCAAAATTGGAAGCAACAAGCGACGTTATAGAGGAAGCAAAATTGGAAGCAAAACTGGAAACAAAAGTGGAAGCAAAACTAGAAGCAAAATTGGAAGCAAAATCGGAAGCAAAACCGGAAGCAAATTTGGAAGAAAAACTAGAAGCAAAACTGAAAACAAAACTGGAAACAAAACTGGAAGAAAAATGGAAAGCAAATTTGGAAGCAAAATAGGAAGCAAACCTAGAAGCAAAATCGGAAGCAAAATTGGAAGCAAAAGTGGAAGCAACACTAGAAGCAAAATTAGAAGCAAAATCGGAAGCAAAATCGGAAGCAAAATTGGAAGCAAAAGTGGAAGCAAAACCAGAAGCAAACCTGGAAGCAAAACTGGAAGCAAAATTGGAAGCAAAACTGGAAGTAAAACCGGAAGCAAAACTGGAAGTGTGAGGCCTATTTATTTCACTCCCTTATTTTGCTTATATCGCACTTTTAGTTTGATGACATTTGGACATTTGGGATTGTTGATCCCGATATGCAGATTCTCTGGACTCTATTCCCTTATTTTGATTTGGTTATATTTAGTATGCTATGACTGACTATATCCTGACTTTAGATTGCATTGATAATTATTGCCATATGACATTCACTTGATGCTATTAGAGATATTAGTTGTGAAATTAATTGATGAAATTGCTATGCGATTGTGATCTTGAGTAGTGTTTAGAATTGTAGTGAAATTATAAATTTTATTAATGATGCTATGTGATTAATAATGTTTTTGATGATTATGTGATATCGTGAGTGTATGCATTTCCTTGCTTCGGCCATGATGTATATGTTGGATTAATCTATTTGTTCAAGTGCGCAGGTGATTTTCCATGCCACAGAAAATCGGAGATCAATCCCACACCGAATGTGATTCCCGTGTTAGACTGATCTAGTCCCAAGAGGGACCAAGATCATGTGTGAAATGTATGATGCTTTCGTAAATGTCTGCATTTTAATTATTTGGTTTAGGGTTCATCTCTTTTATATTACTTGAAGTGTTGTAAAAATATGTGATTTAATATACACCACTTGGTGTCTTTTATTTTGGTGGCCATTTTATGTGATTTTCTACTTCCTAAAGTATTTATTATGGGCTAAAATTAATCCTAGGTGGTACCCCTAGAGTCTAGGGCCCATGTGAGCATGTCAAACCCTAGGGTAACCTCTGTCTAGTCACCTTAACTTCAACCTGAAGTAAAGTGACGAAAATTTAAATTTGAAATGGAGTGGTTAGTGAGTCATGCCTTAGAACTTGACCCACTCCTCTTTCCAAGGCATGGATTCCCATCACTTTGAAGACTTGGGGAGTCTTCAAGACCCCCAAGTGTGTGGAACCCTTCTCCAATGCTCTCACACATGTGTGAGAACATCTTGGAGTGAATGGGCTTCCTTTAGAGAATAGGGTAATGACATGTGTCATTCCTTATCCTCTTGGAGCCCATCTTAAGAGATGTCACCTCTCCACCTTTGCTCTCACACATGTGTGAGAGCACATGTGGAGAGGGTGAGGATTGGATGGATGGGAGAGTGACACATGTCACCTCCACATTCCATGATCCTTGCAAGTGGATTGGGAGGAGGAAGGAGAAGGTGACATGTGTCACCTTCTCATTCCTCAAGGCTTTGGAATGAAGCCTATATTACTTCCTCTTTGTGAGAGGAAGGGGGTTCTTTCATTTTTACTTGCTTTTGCTATTTTTGGAGGTGTTTTTGGAGAGTGAGTGAGTTTGGAGATCTTGGAAGGAAGGCTTGAAGGAGGAGCTTGGAGAGCTCTTCTACAACTTTTCTTCCATTATTGGGCTATCATAGGTAAGCCTCAAGGCATGAAGCCTTTCCCATGTTTTCTTAATTTTCTATGTGTGTTTGAGAGCATCTTTGTGTGTTTGCATTGTTTGGTGTTGTTGGGTTTTTTATTTTATGGGTGTTTGAATGAGACTACCATTCTTGGTGTGTCCATTCATGTGAGGGGTGGGAGAGGAGTGAACCTCCTCGAGGTCGCCCTCTTTGTATTGGCATATTGTGGCCTTGAGGGTAATTTGGAGAAGTTTTTTGGTGATTATTTTTATGGCAAGAGTGCCTTGGGGTAATATATTTTCATTGAGGAGTTTTTTTAGGCTTGAGGCCTTGTTTTGGAGTATCATGAGACTTGGTTGTAGGAGTGAACCTCTTGAGTAGAGAGAGTCCACTCTCCTACCCCCTTAAATCTATTTTTATGGATTTTGTGTTGTTAAACCTTGGTGGGTGTTATCTCTTCATGTTGAGTGTTTGCATTTTGTGTTTGTGGTGTTCACCTATGTGTGAATCGACCTCCAAGCTCAGGGGTGACCCTCTTGTGGGTCTATGGTAGATTGAAGAGTGTTTTGGTGGCTTGGAAGTTTCCCCATTGCTTTAGTTTTTTGCAGGTTTAAAGTTGGAGTCATTCAAAGCTTGGATGAGGGTTATTCATTTTTAGTGTTGTTATATTTTTGGGCTATGTGAAAGCCTTGGCCAAGAGGCCTCATTGTAATGGGTTTGTGAGTTTGAGCTCACTATTGTTGTTGTAGGTAAAGAAAGAATCTCATTATGTATTTTCTTTCCATTTAAATGTACTGCTGAAGCTCTCCTTGTTTTTATTGATGTTCAAGAAATGAAAGTTGGAAAAATTATGTGACTCTTCCTATTTGTTTTATAAATGCATGTTGTTGTTTTTAAGTTGCAAAAGAAAAATTATTAAGCTGTTTATATTTGGACTGTGCAAAAGAAAATCCATATTACTGTTTTAAAAAAAAAAAGAAAAAAAATATATAAAGTAGTTGATGTCTGCATTTACTCAAATAAAAATATCATAAATGTACAAGTGAAGGAATGGTATTTTTTCTTGTACATATATTTTATATTAAAAAAAATGCATTCCACATTTAGTGCTGGTTGTTATCACTTATTTATTTTAAAAAGAAAAGTTTATATATATGTTCATATTCCTGTATATATATTCATGTTCATGTATTCTGAGTATCACTTTATGTGCATATATACACTGTTGTGAAAGAAAATATTAAAATAATATAACAGCAATGAGTTTATGCTTTATACACACACACACATATAAATCTGAGATTAAATGTTAAACAAAATGAATATCACACACACACACACACACAGGTATATATATATATAGAAATCAGATAATAAATATTAAGCAAAATGTATATCTATAAACATTTATGGAACTATGAAATAAAACTAATAAAAGAAATTTTTATTGACTGAATGTTTTAAGGGTTTAAAACCCTATTCACAGGTCGAATGGTCGATGGACATGGTGGAGGGCGGCCAAGCGCCACGTCTATCATAAGTTTTGAGGAGAGTGGGAGGGGGACAAACCCCCCACCCGGAGTCCCCCCCCAATCGCCTGCAACCTTCCTTCAAAACAAAATAAAATAAAATAAAGATTTCAGTGTTGGTGCCGCTCACAGTACATTCCGCTCCCGCCGCCATGGCACCGCGGCTGACCTGCATGTTGTGTGTGTGTGTATATATATATATATATATATATATATATATATATATATATATATGCCTATTGTTGTTTTACTTTCTTCTCTGGAATATATAGAAATGAAATACAGTTATTCTCTGGTTTTTAAACCAGAATGTAAAAATAATAATAAACGAAGTAATTTTTTATATCCAAAAAAAAGGGGACGGAGTTAATCTTACAATGGGCATGCCTTCAATATGGAGATCTTCCATGGTTGCCCTTCCCTCATACCTGCAACAAAGAAAAATGGAGAGGAGAAAAGAATAGGAATAGAAAGAAAAGAAAATGAGAGACAGGATAGGGTTAGAGGAAAAGATGGGAATAGAAAAGAAAACTACGTTAGGGCTTTTTGTGTGAATAATATATATATATATATATGGAGCATATTGGGGCTCCTTGGGTATTTTTGAAATGAATTTATTATTTTGTTATTTTAAAGACTTGGGTGCACGCGAAAGAAAACGTATTTTTCCCTCTACCTTTTGGCCTATATAGGATTTAGTGGAGAATTTTGTAGGGGAATATTACTATCCACTTGAATCCCTTTTTAAATTAATTGTTTTACTTTTAATATTAGAGCATGAAATTTTTAGTGTATGGTTAACATTGGAGTAGGATAAAATAATTTATTTATTAAATTGTTGTATGGACAAAAGGGAGTTTTGGGATAGATTAAATGTAGGAAAATGGAATTGTTGTTTTAATTTAATTTTCTCTAATGTTAGCTAGGTTATTAATTCTTTTTAACTTATTTTTCCTTGTACGCCAATAAGGCATTATGCTGCCCAATTTTTCTGGAAATTAGGGTTATTTAATTAAGTAATTTAATTACGTGTTTATTTAATATTTAAATAGTATGTGCATTGTAATTAAGTTTTAGGTGAAATTTTAGTTAATCTGATTAGCTATAGTATTAGGGATTTGGATTTCGACATCTGTCGAAATCCCTCCACTTCACTTAGGAATTTTAGGGTTAGCTTCGAATTTGATTCTAACCCTATTGGTGACACTCCTCGCGTTGCATAACCCCCTAGTTGGCTATCATCTCGCAGGGGTTGCAAAAAGTATTCGCATTACCCCGAAGTTGGATTGACATGTTTACGCCTTATGCGTATTGCCACCGAGCACGTTGATGCATGCGAGGGGGTTCTAGGGATGCGTGGAAAAGTTTTTGATGTTTTGTGTCATGACCACATGAAAAATGTGGACATGACACGTGTGTTGTGTGTTGTGACCACATGGGAAATGTGGGCATGACAGAAGCAAACCTAGAAGCAAAACTGGAAGCAAACCTAGAAGCAACATGAGAAGCAAAACCAGAAGCAAAATTGAAAGCCAAACTGGAAGCAACAAAATTCGGTGCTAAATCTAGCGCTAAACCCGACACTAAAACCCGGTGCTAAACCCGATGTTAAACTCAATGCTAAACCCGGTGCTAAATCCAACGTCAAAGTGAAATGAAATTTGGCGTTGAGTTTTGCACTAGCAGAAGTGTCCAATTCATGAACTCAAATGCACTAAATTCTGACACTATTTTAGGCACTAATTACCTCTTTTATTGTAGTACTAGACATTAGGGATACCCTAGCGATCAAGAATAGACTCCTAGCCAGTAATCACACTTTCCTCTTTTTCTTATATAGCAAGAGGCTAAGTGTCAAGAATAGGCGAAATAGCCAAAGTTGGGCAAGGAAATTTTCCACTATCTAACCATCTAGAGGCACCTCAGTCACAAGGTTAAGAAGAGGATAAAGATAGATGGGATGGTTGAGACCAACTGTGAGTAGACTAATCCCTGACTCTTCTCAAAGGGGAAGCATGTGACTAAGAATCATGTCTACCATGAGCATTTTGACTACATCCACATCGACATCCATGAGGAGGGGAGTGACCTCCATTGGAAGATGGAGTTGATAGAACTCTTACCACTATAGATGGTGCATTACCCTAATGATCCAAAAGTGCTTAAAGGTGGCCACTTCAAGTGCAACTTTATTAGCTTGCACCTTTAAATCTAAAAGAGAACATTAAAATAAACCATAGCCTTAACATAGAGAGAAGTGTATATCAATAGAACAATTAGAAAATAAAGTAGAATTTGTGTCTTTGTAAATGCTAAAAATGATTTCCAACCTAAAAACATGTCACATTTGGGTGAATTTAATAAGAATTTTGGGCCAGTCTTCCAAAAGAATCATATACCATAAAAAAGGTTCAATCTTGAAAGGCCTAAAAAAGTCATGGATCCAACTCCAAGAAGCCCGAGCTTTGGAAAAAAACCAAAAAAGGTGCATAAGAGTCTCTGGTTGTCCACATAATGGACAATGATGATTCATAACACCTAACTAAGTTATTCTGGGATTAACAGGGAGACCTTGGTAGAGAAGGCACCAAGAAAAGAGAGCAAGTTTTAGCTCAAGGATAGCCAACCAAATAGTTCAAAATTATTTATGTTTCCAAGCTCCTAGAGAAGATTGAAGAAACCATCTATGATTAAGCTTTAAAACAATATGATGATGTGTAGAGAGAAAAAACATAACCCTTGCATAGTCTATAATTGTGAAAGAGCATATCTAGATACCATTTCTAATCTTTCCACCAAGGTTTAAAGCTTCCCACCCTAATTTTTTGAATCATATGAGAAATGAACATAGTCAATAATGGTTTCAAATCATTCAAAATCATGACTAGAAAGCTTGTACTTCAATTTTGCCTCTAGCCAAGAAATAAAGTTCCTAGTGGTCTTAAAAAAGATGTTAAGAATGGTCTTGATACCTCTATGAAAGAGTTTCAAACCATGAACCCAAGGATTCTTAGCAAGAGGTTGATCCTGACAAGAAATAATAAGAGACCACCAAATAGAGTGTTGCCTAATAGATAGGCCCTTGCGAAAATCATTTCCATCCCATAAAATCCATGGCTTAATAGCTTCCCAGGCTTTTTGATAACAAAAGTGTCGTGTATTTGGATAGGTCCTTTCATAACAAGGGGATTATGAAAACCAATACCTTTCCAAGCCTAATGACCATTTGGCACTCTCATAAAAATGAAATATTGAATCAAAACCTTCCTAGCTTCATTTCCCTTAAGGGATTTGATAATCCATTTGGTACAGAAAGCTAGTATACCTTGAAATTAGACTAAAATTAATCCAAGCTCATTAGAATCATGAGGGAGGCAACAAAACTCCCAAGCTACTATATAGAATTATTTGCCATTGTCAAAGTAGGACCATTAAAAATCATGTAGGAGCTTTTCATTCTTCTAATTCAAAGGCTTTTGAAGTTAGCCATCGAGAAGAATAATAGACATGAGTAGTACCCAAAAATTTAGAGCACACCTAAAATTTCCCTACCAAGGAGAGAAACTTAGTAATTGAAAAAGGCAAAGTTTTCCCAACTCTAGAAATGGTAGTGTAGTTAGGGTAAAATTGCAAATTAGGGCAAATGAATAAACAGCAATGATAAAAACCCTAGCAATGCACAATGAAGCACAAGACAACATGAAAATCAAAATAACAAATGTAAATGCAAACCGATCTCCACGCTATGCTCGATTTATCTCCATTGCTCTTCTCCACCTCGCATGAGCATGCAAGATTTTGAAGGATTATTGTTGGAAGAATGTTGGGTACTCACTTCTACAGCATAACATTAAGATGAAGATGCAATAATGAATGATAGATGAAGGATGCAAAGGCTCTAATGATATTTCAACAGCATGTGGATACTTGAGGATCAATGCATCTTTGAAAATTTGGCAGAATAAGGATACTTGAGGCTCAATGCATGCTAATGGCTTATGAGGGGGTTGATTTATAGAATTGGCTTGGTTCAAATGGATGGCTAGGATCAATTAGGGCTTTAGATGAAATGGATGGATAGGATTAAGTTAGGTTTCCTTGCACATTAAGAAATTGTAGTCAATTGACATGTGGCAAGGGAAGATAAGGTTTAGGTGTGCTTGTGAAGGATATGAATGAAAGTTGTATTACAACACATGATTGACTGGACAAGTGTTGGAATGTGATAAAAGATGAGTGTTTAATTCAAATAAAATATTTGAATTAGTTGGGATATGAGTTGGAAAATTAAATAAATAAATAAAATTTATTTAATTAATTAGATAGATGAATAGGATGGGATAAGATATGATGTGGAAATTAATTAAATAAATAAAATTTATTTAATTAATTGGGATGAGGATGGGATTGAATGGGATTTTAATTAAATAAATGAAATTTATTTAATTAATTGGCTTAATGGATGAATGGGATGGGATTTGGACAAAATGGCTTATGATGTCTAGGATAATGTTTTAACAAGGTGTTGCAAGACATACACAAATTTGGGACAAATTTGGGTGTCTACAGGTAGCTTGCCACAAAGAGGAAGAAGACATCTGAAAAGCAAAAGGGATGCCTAGGAATCTAAAAACTTCCCCATGATCAATCTATTTCTACCCATAGGAATTAAGCCAAGAAGGCTTAACTAAAAAAGATTTCATATAGCATTGAATTTTTTGCCACTGAAAGCTAGATTATGAGGCTTTGCAAAAAATATCTAGGCATTGAAGAGCTTGTTTGATTTTATTTTCCTCCTCTAGGAGAGTAAGAAATGAGTCATTAGCAAAATTATCATTAACCAGTTGATTAGTAGAGTTGGACAGAGTGATGCTTTTAACTAGGTTTTGTGACAAAATATTAGCCAAAAGATATCTAAAGCCTTCAGGAATAAGCACATAGAAAGCAAGAGCTAAAGGGCATCCCTGGTAGATAGAGAAAAAAGTCCTTAAAGCATTAGATTGATGACCATTAATTGTGATGCAAGTAGAAGCATCAACAAAGAGCATTCGAATTGAACACACAAACTAAAGACCAAATCCTAAAGCTTAGACATAGCAAAGATAAAAGGCCACTCTATGTGATCATACGATTTGGCAAAATCAATCTTGCTGAAAATGACATGTTGTTGAGAAAACTTGGCCCATTCTATTCCTTCCCACACATTAATGACGTTTCCAAGAACGTACTTGGATTTGATGAAGCTAGTTTTCTCAAGGTGAACAACTAAAGGACTTGAAGATGACACAACTTGAGAGCAAGAGCTTTGGAAATGATTTTAAAGGAGATATTGAGCAAAGTAATCAATATCCACTTGTAAATATCCTCTAGATCTTTAGCCTTAGGTAAGAACTTGATATTACCCTTATTTATAATGTCACCTAAAGAATTAGAATGAAATGCTTCAAGATGGACTTTGTAAATATCTTTACCAATCATATACCATAAGGATTTGTAGAATTCATAGGGAAATCCATAACATGGGGCTTTATCATTAGCCATGGAGAACATAGCCTCATGGAGGTCCTCTTAAATTAGAAGTTTCTCACAGAGAGATCTTTGAGAATGTGTAACCTAACAAGGGACCACACTCAAGCATTACTAAACATTCAAGTGTCTCCTCCTAAGCTTTAAAAACCTACTCATAATGGTTCACACAAAAGCTTGGGTGATAGTAGGAATCTCTATTAAAATATGTTGGCCTTCCTTGATTATTTTGATAGATTGAGAAGTGTGATTAGCATGTGACTATCGAAAGAACTCCCTAGAAACTCACAATTTTAAGCCAATGAAGATAATATTTGATTTGGGCTCCTTTAGTAGAATGGTTATCAACGATATGTTATTATTGACAAAGTTTAGCAACACAAAGTTATAGAGCAAGAGCAAAGGGTTGTCCTTTAAGTTCAATGATGGTGTGGAAGAGCTCTAAGGTGGTGGCCTCATAAGAGTAATGGTTGAAGTCCACCAACCAGTGCCCATAAATGTAGAGAAAATAGGATGTGTGTTTAAGCACATTATTCCACCAATCTATCCATTTGATCTAATGACAGGGACGTGGTTCCAAACTCTAGACATATCAGATACGGGCAAGCTGGTTGATGAGTCAACAAAGATGTGGTTAGGAAAAATGAGTCTTTTTAGCATTGGGTTTGGCATACTACCATTCAATGTAAATTTGTATGGGAAAATGGTTTGAAAGGACAACATCTAACAAATGCTCTATTGGTAGCGGGAAACAATTGCTAAAGAAAAATAAAGATTGAGTCAACAACATGCCCCTATCAAGTAATTTGTAAAATCTATTGGATCTAGATCAGAGATTGCTCCATGCAAACCAAGTAGGGTGGTTATGATGGTGGCTAAGGTTGGAATAAAAAAACCCCAATTTATTATGCATGCAATACTAGGCTTCTCTTTTGCCAACTGTCCAATGCATATGCAAAGTGTCACATTTATCGGATGTCACTTCCATTATATTAAAATCTTTGCACATGACCCAAGTGGCTGAAGGTATTGAATCAACGATCCACCTCCAAAAAGAAGATATTTTAAAAGTATCATTCGAAGCATAAACATTAGTAACTCCAATGGAATGATTGTCAATATGGAAAAGAGTCGATAAAACCCAATTAGTGGGATCACATCCTTGGTCAACTAGATGTGACTTCCATTTAGGAGAGGTAAAAGTAACAACACCACCACGACCAATGTCATGATTACTACACAAACAATGACTAGTTGGTCAAATGATACAAAAAATAATAGAAAACAAAAAACTAAAAAATTTAACCTCTTGCAAATAAAGAACTAGATTTGGAAATCTTTGTTGAGTATCTCTCATAGAATACTTTCTTGTGATGTTTTTTAAACCTCAAACATTCCATGAGATAAAATTTATTTACAACAATCAAGAGTTGTATCCTCACTATCCATCCCGTCAAGGGTTTTATAGCTATTTTTGAAAATTCACCCTCTAGAAGGGTATTAAAGCTACGTAATTGAATTACTAATTGACTATGCCTTCTTTTATCTATAATATACTCACCCTCTTCTAATTTCCTAGTCAAATTACAAGACCATCATGGAATTGTTGGAGGAGAAGATGAAGTTGAACAAACAAAAGTTTCTATTTGAGAAGACAACATAGAGGATAGAAGTGGGGACTTGAAATATCTAGGTTTATTCACCTCTTTGGATGATTCAAAATTTATTTCCCCTTGTCCTAAGGTTTTGAAATAACACCACCTTAGTTTTTAGCTAGCATTCCACCATTGCCAGCTAGGTTTTTAGGTGGCATACCACCATTACTAGTATTTAGATTATTCTTATAATTCTCAATTATTTTCGATTTGTCCTCCTTTTTTAGAGGTAGAGCATCATTTGTAGCTTTAGGAATGGACTTACTTTAAGGAGTAACAAGGGGATAATCTCAAATTTTATGATCAAAGGATTGGCACATGTAATAGTTGTTTGGTAGATTGAGATAAAGGACACATTGGGTGTGTCTCATCTAGCCAATTTGAATATCAACTGACTCATTTAGATCTTTAGAAAGATCAATTTCAATGCAAACACATTTTATAGGTAGGCTAAAAAAATTTATAGGTTCAACACAATTAATACTGCCTAAAGAAGTTGTTATTTTATTCAAAAAATTCTAGCATGGCAAGGGTAACCAAGGAAATTCCACCTAGACAAGGACACCAAGAGCTCTCTTATTAAAGACAACAAAGTCTCAGGTCCACAGTGTGAAAATAAGAAGGGATGCATGGACAAACCAAGGCCTATGTTTGAGGATGGCTTTTGCATGGCTAGCTTAAGAAAAATAAAAAAGGAAGAACCCTTTTTTTGAGACTCTGGATAACATCAAGGTAGACCCCATGCGGAACCAAGCCTTGCTCACTCATTCTTTAAGCATGATTTCAACGGGAATCCACCCAATAAAGTATCCTATTAAAGTAAAACATTCAAGCCATGTACAAGCACTATCAAATTAGGGGATGGGCAAGACCACATCTAGAGGTGTTTTAAAAGACACACTTCACATTTATTTTTTTGGAAACGAACTTCCCAAGGCACTTTCATGATGGAGTCATCCTCATGCACCATCAAACCATCAACACAAACAACAACTACTGAGTTGATGAAGTTTGAGGCCATTTAAAAGGGAAAAAAGATCGCAATCATGAAAAACTAAAAAACCTTGCAATAAATGTAGAAAAGTAAAAATAAATCCTACTCAAAGATGTAGTGTGACATAGGAAGCTACAATAATTGACACAAGCAAAGCCAATACCTAAACCCCAGTAGAGCTCAATTTCAAAAAGATCAATTTAAAAATACTCAAGTCATTCTATTATTCGATGACACAGACTTCATAGAATGAAGATTTAACTTGTAACTATTACTTATAAAAAGCTTCCTAACATTAAAAAAATATATAATTAAAATTGCATTGTTTTATGACTACCCATAAATGTAATAATATTCAGTACCTTTTTACTTCAAGAAAAAAGATTCTTGTTCAATAAAAATTGTGTATGCTTTTTTAAGGTATGTACACACAATATATGGTATAAGTGAGCTAATGGATTTTTAGCCAACTTGAACTTTACTAGTTGAACATCTCAATCTTTTCATTATCTATTTATTAGTATTTTCATTGATAAAAAGTATAATGGGTTCATTGATAGGTAAAATAAATGTGCTCTAATTAAAAGTGTTTTATTGTACTAGCAATTGATTATAATATTTGTTCGTGTATGACTAACATTTTTGGGATTATTTTTAGAGGATTTTAAAAGACTATAGAAAAAATAGAACTCAACCAATTAAGTCAAATAACGTGCATTTTATTTAAACAAGACTTATTTACAGTTAAGTGAAAATAATCTTAAACTTTTACATTAAAATATTTGAAGGAAAAAATAAAATAAGGGAAAACATAATTTTGTAAAACTTTCCTTTAGATCAAATAATTCATTTCACTTCGTCTTAATTTTTTAACAACATTTGAAGGTCAAAGATGGGTAAAAAATACTCTAAAGTTTTAAAAACTAATTTATGAAAATTTAAAATAACTTCGTTTATGAAAAACAAATATTTATAATGTGTAAATTCTTACATGTCAAATATTATTCTATTTTAATTCAATGTTCAAATGCCTATGAATACATGAATGGTGCATAAAATAGTTTTTATGATTAACTTGCCAAAAATATGTAAAATGAATTATAAAAATGGGTATGGAGTCAAAGAAATGAACCTTAGCATGACTATAAAAGCCATGGAATGCTTAGCGAAAGTGCCCAAAATTATGAAGGCTAACATGGACAATCATCTCTAGGCATTTGAATATATCATGGTGGGTAACATCATTGGGGTAGGTGATATATGTAGTGTGTGGTGCATTCAATTATAGAGATTCATGCCATGACCATCACTTTGCTTTGCACTTGAAAAAACTTATGGATTGAGAAATAAATTGCATAAGCAAGGAGTTGGGGAAGTGTACATATGGGAACCTTTTAGGTAACTTGAGATATCTCCTTATATTGTCCAAAGGCCTTGAGCATTGGCCCAACATTTATGTGTAAAACAGTTCAAGATTTGATAAAATCACTTTAAAGAAAGAAGGAAAAATAAACATAATAGTTATTACATCATATGACTACAAAAGTGAAATTTGAAAAGAATGACTATTTCAGTTTGTGGGTAATTGGAAAAAAAAATATGGACAACTAGAAAATTTGAGATGTGACGAAAACTTTAAAAATTACACAACACATTTGGGTGTCTATATGAACTCAACTAAAAACTACAACATCATTTTAGCCCTGGGCAAAAACTCTTCAGAATCATTTAAAGAACTTCGAAGAAAACCTATTGAGAAAAATGAGGGCAAATTAGTTTTTGAAATATACTCTAAAAAGAACACATTGATAATTGTTTTAACATTTAGATTCTTCCAAAAACACAACACACTTCCCTGAAATTGGTAACCAAAGACCTTACTTGCTAAATCATCTACAACAACCTTGGCAACAAACTGTTTTATTTCTTTCTTGTGAAAGTGACCATGAGTGGATGGGTACTTGACCTTATTCATAGTCACAAAAGATCAAAACCCTCATCTCAAGTCTCATGAATAGGTAATGGAAAAGATCTTTTCATAATATATTCCTATAATCTATTCTTGTAATTAACCGATAGGCTTTTATATGTGAGCATTATTGATGCAGGAGCACCTACCTTACAGTGGCCTCCATGAGGCAGTTAGTTAGTTTTATGTCTTGTTGATGTTTCCAAGAAGGTCTTGTAAGACCAATGCATTGTAATAAGGTCAGCTTGGACCAATACTTAGTTTGTATCTAGGTTTATGTGCAAGGTTGTTAGTTAGTTACAGTTTGTTAGAATCGGTTGTGTCTCCCAGCCGCTTGGAGACAAGTCTGTACTACCAGTGGTAACTAGATAAATACCCTGGGATTTGATGGATGAAGGGATCTAGGTTTTGTAGTAGCTAAAATCAATCAGTTGTATTGAGAAACAGAGCAATTGTAATCACCATTCTGATAGAGAAATAAGAGATCCTGTTCGATTTTACTGTGTAATCGATCTGTTGCTTTGATTGGCCGAATGGATTCTTTACCCCATTCCTCCGGTTGATTCTGTGAATTGGAGGAATGGTCGTGTATAGTAGTTTAGGGTTTAGTTTGTATTTTCTGTTTGTTCGCATGCATGTTTGCAGGATCGAGGTTGAGAGGTGTTGAGTAACCCTAGCATTGGCATGTGCTAGACTGTGCAGGTTGTATCGTATTGGAGAAAGCATCTGAGGAGCAGATCGGGCTATCGCTGGTGTGCAAACAGGTTGGAGGAAAATGCATGTTGCATTGTATGTGTGTCAAGACATATAGTTCGACACACCATTGGTATGAGAGTGGCGATCGGCAGAAGGAGTGAATGCTTTACCGACGGGAGAAGTCACAACGAATGAAATCTAGAGGTCCATCGGAGTGACCAAAGGTATTGGCATAAGTTTCGTTGGTGTCACCGACGGTTTAAGTCACAGCGACAAGTGAAGTGCGGATAGTCCATCAGGGAGAGAAGAGTCATCGGCGAAGGGTTTCCGGTTTCTCCCGATAGGTTAAGTCTCACCGATGGTAGCGGATGTTAAGTGTATCGGCATGAGTTGGTAGATCGGAGAACAAAGAGAAAGTTACTCTGACAGCCTGAGTCTTGGCGATGGACCGGCTGTCGTAGGTAAGGACACCGGAAGGAAAGGTTGAAGTTTGGCGTCAGCGTGAGGTGAAGCGTCGGGGAGACCTTCCACAGCTAGTCCGATAGCGTAAGTGTTGCCGATAGGCAACCAAAGGCGAACATCGATCGGCGAGAGGATAGCGATCGGTAGGAGTGGTAAGGAGTTCGCCGACAGAGGAAGTGTGGCCGATGGTCAACAAGGTCAGAGTATGCATCAGTGAAAGAAAGGCTTCGGGGAGACATTTTGCGGAGAGGCCGATGAACTAAGTGTTGCCGATAGACAAATAAATAGAAAATAGGGAATGTATGCATATTGATAATGCATAGACATACATTTGAATTTGTATGTTAGGGTTAGAGGGGCAAATGCCTTTGCATCATAGTGGTATCAGAGCTCAGAAGATTCTGAGCGTGTAGATAGAGCACTGAAGGAGGCAATCTACACCAGGATTTTGGAATGAGCATTGGTTTTTGTTGTGAAGTTTTATGGTTGCAGGTGCAAGTTCACTCGCTATAGTAGATGGACATGAAGGTCTTTCAAGAGGGATAGAGGAGATGGTCCATAGGTTGTCGCCAAAAGTCCTGGGGAGAGAGGCAAGAGAGGACTCCAGGTGAGGGACAGGAGTGTTGATGTAGCAGGGAGGAGTGGACTTCGGATGATAGAGATGCACCTTGGAGGCAACCAGTCAAACTCCATTGATAGGAGTCACAGTTGGAAGAGGAAAGAGGAAAATATGGGGCAAAAAGAGATTGAGAAAGAGATAAGGGAACTAAGGCAAGCTATGGAAGAGATGAGCAGAAGGATGGAAGAGGAGATGGAGCAGTTGCTCAAAAGAGCACTCAGTTGGCACTTGACAATAAAAAGGAAGGTATCATGGCCTATTAAGAAGATAGCTCAAAGAAGAAAACAAAGAATAGTTATGGAAGAGGAAGTTACAGCAGTAGGACAAATTGAATGCAGCCCTGAAGTGCAACAACAAGAGATTGATCAAATCCTTTCGAAGGAGATGGCAAGTTTGGACAAAGAGGAATCCTACTTTGTGTATGAAAGTCCTAAGCAGTTAATAACTATGATAGAGGAATTAGAAGTTGTTGTTCATCAAATGAAACCCTTGGAGGACAAGGTTGTAGTAGAGTGCATGATGCACGGGAGCAAGGAGGAAACCTCAAGGTCTCAATATTTTATTTCTAATATTTCATTGGATTATGTATATGCAGGTTATACAGAACAAGAAGAAGTGCCTATAATGTACAAAGATGATGGTGAAGGAGATGTTGCTAAAATACTTAAGGAAATGATTTCCTTGTCGGATGGATATGCTGCCAGTGATTTCCTTGAGAGAATGCTGAATAAGGGATGGCATAAGAAAAAGAAGGAGGACCCAAGGATAGTTGCCAAGGTGAATGATATGTTACAGAAGAATTGGAAAACTAGAAAGAAGGAGTTTGTGCAGATGCCTACAACAGCAGGCATAAAGGCAGTTGAGGATACTGCAGGGAACGAAGTTGTTAAGGACAACAGTTTGAAGAAAGGTTCAGTTTTGACTGACAAAGGTCAGCAACAGAACAAACAGCAGGTTTATGAGCAGCCACAAATTGATTGGCAAGACAAGAATGTGATTGTGGTAAGGACTATTGTTTGTCCTCTAAAAGTTGAAAGGAAGATAGATTTGAACATTGCAGAAGTTCAAGAAGCAATTACGAAGGTTATTCAACCAGGTATTCAGACAGAGGTGCTGGTAAGACAAACTGGCAGACACAGGGTATGTGTGAGAAGGGCCTACACTGACAGGCATGAGGGTTTACTTGCAAGACAGCAAATTACAGTTCAGAAATCTTGGAGCAGCCAAGGGACAGCAGAGTATAAAGCTAGAACAGGTCAGAACACTGAGATGGTAAAGAGTAAAGGTGGAATTTTTCCACAATCTAACTCATGGGACATGAGTTCTTCTTCTATTGGGGAGTATGGTGCAGGAGCACCTACCTTACAGTGGCCTCCATGAGGCAGTTAGTTAGTTTTAAGTCTTGTTGATGTTTCCAAGAAGGTCTTGTAAGACCAATGCATTGTAATAAGGTCAGCTTGGACCAATACTTAGTTTGTATCTAGGTTTATGTGCAAGGTTGTTAGTTAGTTACAGTTTGTTAGAATCGATTGTGTCTCCCAACCGCTTGGAGACAAGTCTGTACTACTAGTGGTAACTAGATAAATACCCTGGGATTTGATGGATGAAGGGATCTAGGTTTTGTAGTAGCTGAAATCAGTCAGTTGTATTGAGAAACAGAGTAATTGTAATCACCATTCTGATAGAGAAATAAGAGATCCTGTTCAATTTTACTGTGTAATCGATCTGTTGCTTTGATTGGCCGAATGGATTCTTTACCCCATTCCTCCGGTTGATTCTGTGAATCGGAGGAATGGCCGTGTACAGTAGTTTAGGGTTTAGTTTGCATTTTCTGTTTGTTCGCATGCATGTTTGCAGGATCGAGGTTGAGAGGTGTTGAGTAACCCTAGCATTGGCATGTGCTAGACTGTGCAGGTTGTATCGTATTGGAGAAAGCATCTGAGGAGCAGATCGGGCTATCGCTGGTGTGCAAACAGGTTGGAGGAAAATGCATGTTGCATTGTATGTGTGTCAAGACATATAGTTCGACACACCATTGGTATGAGAGTGGCGATCGGCAGAAGGAGTGAATGCTTTACCGACGGGAGAAGTCACAACGAATGAAATCTAGAGGTCCATCGGAGTGACCAAAGGTATTGGCATAAGTTTCGTTGGTGTCACCGACGGTTTAAGTCACAGCGACAAGTGAAGTGCGGATAGTCCATCAGGGAGAGAAGAGTCATCGGCGAAGGGTTTCCGGTTTCTCCCGATAGGTTAAGTCTCACCGATGGTAGCGGATGTTAAGTGTATCGGCATGAGTTGGTAGATCGGAGAACAAAGAGAAAGTTACTCTGACAGCCTGAGTCTTGGCGATGGACCGGCTGTCGTAGGTAAGGACACCGGAAGGAAAGGTTGAAGTTTGGCGTCAGCGTGAGGTGAAGCGTCGGGGAGACCTTCCACAGCTAGTCCGATAGCGTAAGTGTTGCCGATAGGCAACCAAAGGCGAACATCGATCGGCGAGAGGATAGCGATCGGTAGGAGTGGTAAGGAGTTCGCCGACAGAGGAAGTGTGGCCGATGGTCAACAAGGTCAGAGTATGCATCAGTGAAAGAAAGGCTTCGGGGAGACATTCTACGGAGAGGCCGATGAACTAAGTGTTGCCAATAGACAAATAAATAGAAAATAGGGAATGTATGCATATTTGATAATGCGTAGGCATACATTTGAATTTGTATGTTAGGGTTGGAGGGGCAGATGCCTCTGCATCAATTATAGTGCTTAGAATTGTTTCACGCTGTAAAAATTCACATCAGAAAATTTTCTAAACTCTCCAATCATTCCTATCGACGTATTCCTTGAACCTCCTATGTGTGCAAATGCTAGTTAATAGCTACACTTGCAAATGTTCCTCGTTTTTCCCACGATTACCATACTCTTCCCCTTTGAAAATTGATAGGCATGCCCCTCCAAAATATCTTTGCATTAAAGCTTTATTTGTGGCAATATATTTCAACGTAGCAGAAGAGTTTCCCTTGCAAACTATTTTATATTCTAAGATTCGAAGCTACTTGGTGAATGGATGGGACTTGACAAAAATAATTAGCAATAAAAAAAACTTTCGATACATCATATCAATACATAATAATAATAATCACTTATTTTTGGAGAAAGAAATGAAATAGTGACATTGCACATACTAATACATCAATGGGACGAAACCAAATAAAGAAAAAGACATTATAATTATTTATTACTCTCTATAATATAAAAGAATTAAACTTAATAATAAAGAAAATACTAGAAACTTAACATATAGTTATTTGTTTTGAAAATGCTTTTGAAATCTTCTACAAAATAATTTAAAAAGCAATGTTTATCCTCATAGAGGTGGATGACGAAATATTAGCCTCTTTTGGCCAGTGTTGAGTGGTGTAAATTGTAAGCATGTGACGGATTCCAAAGAAAAAGTTCCTTAAAATGATTATAAATTAGTTATAACATGTGCTGTTATTTGTAGGATAAACAAGACAAATCATAACCAACGATCTTGTCGTTTCAGCTTTTATATAAGACGTCACTTCCGTCACGTGCGGAACATTGGTGGCCAAAGTCTCTCGACGGGAAATATTAATGGAATTTTTATTTTTTTTTAATTAGTTTCTTTATTATAATATTTTTTGAAAGTAAGTGCATAGTGTGGTTAACAGTTAGTTTTTTAATAAATTATTTAAAAATTAGTTTAGGTATATTGTAAATTGTGAATTTTGTAAAAGTTATATAACGTTATTTAAAGAATTATAATTAGCGGATTGTAGGCTTTTATATGTGAGCGTTATAGTGCTTAGAATTGTCTCACGTTGTAAAAAAAATTCACACCGGAAATTCTTCTGAACTCTTGGTTGTTCCTATTAGCGTATTCCTTGAACCTCCTATGGATGCAAGTGCTAGTTGATAATTTTGTGTATTAAGAGTTAGTTAGTTGTGGTTGGATCACATTTGAAAATTAGTTTGTCTATTGTATTATAAATCTTACAAAACTCACATAATGTTACAAAATTAGAAAACTGAACTAGTTTTTAATAGGAAAGATGGTTTAGTTGACATGAAAAGGATTCACTCTCATTTCTATTTTTACCCTGTAAGCACTAAAAAAATGCATGGGCCTACATAGTCAACCGATGATGAGTTGTAATCCCAAATACGTACATGTAAGCATGTAAATATAACCTCTCAGCAACATTCTTCTTGGCGACACATGTCTTTGGTTGTTTTTCACTTTGTTTGTGCTTTTCTAACCTCCAAGCAAACCTTTCAAGGTCTTGCACACTGTCCTCCTAGTCACCTAACCCATCTTCGACAAACCACTCTTGTCGCTTGCCAACCTTGATGACATAACTAATTCACTTCACAAGAGGGGAAATCAATCTTCCCTAAGGGCTTTCACATCTACTCTTTCTTCCCCATCCATCCAACTCACTTTCCAATTGGAAATCAAATCTATTAGGGCCTGAGAGATCAACAGTATACCATGAGAAAAAATGATCTGAAAGTATAATTTCGAGACACTTTCAAAAAAGTAAAAGGCACCATTACGTAGAGCTCAAAAAATTATGCAATTTCAAAAAATGGCACCCAAAAAGGAGTCTATATATGTCCAAACGAGCTCCCAGAAGTTCCCTATGTCCTGCAAAACCTCTTCTTTCTAGGTCGCCCCCTATCAGTTCCAAATCTCCCTTGGGTGATCCTGGATCTCCCCTAAGTGACCCTAATGGTAAAAAGGGTGACCCAATTCATATGCATCATTTTGATCATTTTCAAAGGCCAGATGTCATCTCCAACCTCCCAGGATCATTCTCAACCCTTTAAATCACTCCCATAACCCATTTTTTGTGGATCCCCCCCTTTGAGTTTAGGATCTCCCCCAAGTGACCCTACTGGTAAAAGGGGTGACCCTGTCATGTTTTCAAACGTGATTTCCTTTTCAGATTAGGCCCAAATTTGCTCCAAGTTAAGCCTTGATTGCGTGAGTCACCTTCCCTAACTGATCATAAACTTTTCTTGACTGATTCAAGACTCCCAATCACTCCATTCTAGCACACAAATCAATTCTATTCTTCTCTCAATCAATCTCATGCTAACTCCATTTCTTCTTTTGTGAAAAGCTATCAAAGCCTATTCACTCCCAAAGCTAGTTCACTATCCAATCAAGCCTGTTAACCCTTCAATCAAAAGAGTTAACTTCTCAATCAATTTCCCCCTCTTATGTGTCTCTCTAAACAATAAATATGCCTCACCTCTTCATTATTTCTCAAGTTGCAGAATGTTCTTCCCATCTTCACAAGATTTTCAATCTTTTTCACAGGCCTTTGAGCCTCTTAATGTCTTTCTTTAGTTTTTCAAAGCTTCAAAGCTTCCCCTTTAGGAGGCAAATTCATTATTGCAACCATTCATTAGCTTTGTTTTTGCTCTCCACTTAGCATTTTCATGCTCTCCACAGGACTTGTGTGCCTTTTGTTTTTTAGTATTATTGCAAAGCTTTCAAAAGCTTCATTGAGCATTGTTATGGTCATGAATTGCCAAGCCCAAGTGCTTCATCAGCCTTCATAGCTCATTTCAATCACAACTTTCATAGCTCATTTCAAATCAATTGCTACCCCATCCCTATCACCAAGAAGAGTACCCTACTACTGCAGAGGAGAGGAAAGGTTGCCACACAAAGGATTTCTAAGGATACACTAGGCTCATGTGCTAAAGGATTTAGGTTAGATTCATGCTTTAAGTAGTTAATTAAATCACAATTTGCTCTTAGAAAAAAGTAATCTTGTTGTTGCAATTTCCTTGATAGATTTATTTGAAGTTGATTAGATTAGCTTTGCTTAAACTAGTTTAATTGCAATTCATAGATTAGATTTCAATTAATCATTTTCAATTTCCTAGTTTAGATTCAAAAAATTGATTCACAAAACACAAGAACATAGTGTGGATTGCATTTAAAAAATTCATGTTAAAAGTGCATTCATATTTCAAATTCTTAGATAATTAAGTCATTTTGTTATTCAATTTTGGGAAAAAAATTTAAAAAATTGCTTTGCATCCATACTAGTTTCATTCATACAAAAAATACAAAAACATTAGAAAACTCAAATCCTCGATTTGATCACGAGGTAGAATTCATTTACACATAGTCAAACCCTCGATTTCATCACAAGGAACACTTCACAATTCAACATCAAAAACAAACCTTTGATTTTAAATCAAAGTCAACTCAATTCAAACACAAGGTCAACTCTAGGCAACTCTCTCTTATCCAAGCATTCGAATGTGCCTAGGAATTAGAGGTGAGTGGGTTAGGGCCATCCTTGAGAAGTTAGACGAAATACATCCTAGGCCACAACAAATGATAGAAGAGCAAAAACATGCTCTCAGGATAATTCAACAAAGAGATCCAATAGAACAATGCATTCAAGACATCGAGAATAGGTTACAATGCACTAGGATCATCAACGATCAAAATTGACATCCATCTAGGCACTAGAACCTAAGGAACCCAAATAGGAGGTTAATAACTACTGGCCCTGCGGGTCATATTATTATTTCAACCACAAAAACTATAGAAAGGTCTTGACACATTGCAATCCACAATAGGCCCCAGGGCCGATCGACCGCTCTCCGCGACATTCTACTCCCACAAGAACAAAATCATCTCCAAGTCTCACCCCCTCTCGACTAGCTTTTTCCATGAGAGTGAGAGTGACTTGGAGGTTGCCCAAGGCAAGGAGAGGGTTCATGCATTGTATCAAAGCTGACTCATCTGCATTTGTGCTTGAGTCACGTTTTGAGGAGTACAAACCCGAATTCCACCTTTAGCATCCATTTTTGCTATACAAAAGTAAGAGTGTAGACAAAAGGGAATTGTTCCAGTTAAAAACTAGGAATAGAGCAGACACCAATTAATGAAGTCTAAGAACTTGTTAGATGGAAAGCAAACGTGTGATCTCATCTTATTGGTTGTGATCAAAGGCTTATTCAAATGTCAGGTAAGAGTAAGAGCATTGCTCTAGATGGAGGTTAAGTTAATATTACACCACTTAAGCATGAAAGTTCCACATAGCATGTTTTTGGCATACTTGGCTTGCTCTGTCTTGTTCCACATAGCATGTTTTTGACATACTTGGCTTGCTCTATCTTGTTCCACATACCATTTTTTTTATGGAGATCATCCACAAGATCAAAGCTTCCCCTTTAGGAGGCAAATTCATTATTGCAACCATTCAAATTAGCTTTGTTTTTTTTGTCCACTTAGCATTTTCATGCTCTCTGCAAGACTTGTGTGCCTTTTGTTATTTAGTATTATTGCAAAGCTTTCAAAAGCTTCGTTGAGTATTGTTATGGTTGTGAATTGCCAAGCCCAAGTGCTTCATAAGCCTTCATAGCTCATTTCAATCATAGCTTTCATAGCTCATTTTGAATCAATTGCTACCCCATCCCTATCACCAAGAGGAGTACCCTGTTATTACAGAGGAGAGGAAAGGTTTCCACACAAAGGATTTTTGAGGATACAGTAGGCTCATGTGCTAAAGGATTTAGGTTAGATTCATGCTTTAAGTAGTTAATTAAATCACAGTTTGCTCTTGGAAAAAGTAATGTTGTTGTTGCAATTTCCTTGATAGATTTATTTCAAGTTGATTAGATTAGCTTTACTTAAACTAGTTTCATTGCAATTCATAGATTAGATTTCATTTAAGCATTTTCAATTTCCTATTTTAGATTAAAAAAATTGATTCACAAAACACAAGAACATAGTGTAGATTGCATTTAGAAAATTCATGTTAAAAGTGCATTCATATTTCAAATTCTTAGATAATTAAGTCATGTTGTTATTCAGTTTTGGGAAAAGAATAAAAAAAATTGCTTTGCATCCATACTAGCTACATTCATACCAAAAACACAAAAACATTAGAAAACTTAGAAAACTCAAACCCTCAATTCGATCATGAGGTAGAATTCATTTACACATAGTTGAACCCTCAATTTAATCATGAGAAACACTTCACAATTCAATATAAAAACAAAACTTTGATTTTAGATCAAAGTCAACTCAAATCAAGTACAAGGTCAACTCTAGGTAACTCTCTCTTATCCAAGCATTTGAATGTGCCTAGGAATTAGAGGTGAGTGGGTTAGGGCCATCCTTGAAGAGTTAGACAAATACATCCTAGGCCACAACAAATGATAGAAGAGCAAAACATGCTCTCAGGATAATTCAACAAAGAGATCAAATACAACAATGCATTCAAGACATCAAGGATAGGTTACTTTATACACCTAAAATTGGCTCAGGTTGAATTAAGTAAATATTTTGATATTTATCTTAATTCTTATTTTCTTCTGTCAATTAAATAAATATTATAAGTTTATTTGATTGGTTCATTATCCTACAATTAAATAAAATCATTTTATTTAATTAAATTCCCTAAATTCTTCTAATGTCTCAAGTCCTAAATCGACCTCACAAAATCCACCTCACAAAATCCACTTCATCAATCCACCTCATCAATCCACCTCATCAATCCACCTCATCTCTTCCACCTCACCATGTTGCACATATAATTAAATATTCTTAACATTTAATTAGCTAATATCCTCTATTATCCAAAATAAATCTTTAATTCAATTATCCTCCACCAATTGAATTTTTGTTCTCCACTATCCTCCACTATTGAATTGAAAATTCAATTGTCCCCCACTGTTGAATTGAAAATTCAATTTGTCCTCCACTAAGTTGAATTAAAAATTCAACTTTTCATAACCCACTCTTCTCAAAAATAAATTTTTAATTCATCCACTATGAATTTAAGATTCACAAATAATGAGAGCCATTGATCTCATCTGTTGATCCTCACCCTCCATTTCCTTTTTAGAAAATCTATAAATGAGACCCTTCTCTAAGCAATTAGAGGGACCTCATTCTTGCATCCTTATCATGCCTAATTTCCTTTAGGAAATCTTCTTCTGGCATTATCATAATGCCTAATTTCTTCTCCTCATTCTAGCCATCCTATATTCTCCATCATTAGTGTGTTGAAGCTTATCTTCAATCTCACAAAGTTACACAGCCGTTCCGTTCTTGTCACCGTCAACAAGCAAGGAAGCAAGCTCCCTGAGGGCCAATCTTCTTCATCATCAAGGTCGAGAACAGATAGGCGAACTATGGAAGCCGCAGGGTAACAAGTTTGTAAGTTTTATGCTTATTTATTCAATCTTGTTTACTTTCATATTTCATAGATGTTTGGGTTTAATATTATCTTAATTGATCAATCAAATTTTCCCATTAACATTTTGGCGCCCCACCGTGGGGCGCTAAAATGTTAATGGGAAAATTGGATTGATCAATTAAGATAATAAAACCCAATACAACAATGAAATATGAAGGAAAAGGAGATTTAAATAATCACAAAGAAATACTTACAACCTTTACCTTTCGACTTACATTGCTCACCTATTCTTTCTTGATCTTGAATGATGAAGATTGTCCCTTAGGGAGCTTGCTTCCTTGCTTCGATTCCTCAAGATGACAAAGAGAAATGGCTGTGATACTTGTTGTGTTGAAGATGAGCTTCAAACACAAGGATAATGGAGGATATTGGAATGGCTAGAATATGGAGATTTGAGAAGAATGTGGGCATGATAAGGATGCCAGAAAGAAGTCCCCCTAGAGGAAATTAGGCATGATAAGGATGCCAGAATGAAGTCCCCCTAATTGCTTAGAGAAGGGTCTTATTTATAGATTTTCTAAAAAGGAAATGGAGGGTGAGGATCAACAGATGAGATCAATGGCTCTCATTATTTGTGAATCTTAAATTCATAGTGGATGAATTAAAAATTCATTTTTGAGAAGAGTGGGTTATGACAAGTTGAATTTTTAATTCAACTAAGTGGAGGACAAATTGAATTTTCAATTCAATTAGTGGGGGACAATTGAATTTTCAATTCAATAGTGGAGGATAGTGGGGAACAATTGAATTCAATTGGTGGAGGATAATTGAATTAAAGATTTATTTTGGATAATAGAGGATATTAGCTAATTAAATATGAAGAATATTTAATTATATATGCAACATGGTGAGGTGGAAGAGATGAGGTGGATTGATGAGGTGGATTTAGGACTTGAGACATTAGAAGAATTTAGGGAATTTAATTAAATAAAATAATTTTATTTAATTGTAGGATAATGAACCAGTCAAATAAACTTATAATATTTATTTAATTGACAGAAGAAAATAAGAATTAAGATAAATATCAAAATATTTACTTAATTCAACCTGAGCCAATTTTAGGTGTATACATTTTGCCTCTCTTTGAAGCAATGTGTTTTATCATGTTGTTTCAAAGAATAAATAGTCTGATAATGATACATGCCCCAGTTTGTCCCTAGTATAGGTTATGATGATAGGATGCCCCCTCGAGAGATTGGACGGGGAGAAGGTAGAAGGCGTGAGACGGACAATCTCACGATGAGATAAGTTGACAGGAGATGAAATGGTTGGATGTAGAAGAAAGGGATGAATGATATGGAATGCAAGATAAAATGATGACACACACAAGCAAGTAGCCAGTATGCACAAATGATTCAAGAACAAACAAGGTATTGCCCCTGTCAAGTGGTAAACTTAGGATATGGATCGATGATGTCTGGTTTCAGGAATGAGATATGTCGTATAAGACTCCGGGTCTGGTTTTGACAATATAGCATCTTGTCTAAGACATTTGATACGATAGTGTTGTCATGGCGGGGAATGATATATCCCTAGAGCAACACGAAGGATAGTGTCTGGTTTCAGGAAATGAAGCATGTCGTGTAAGACGCGTGTGTTGGTCTGATTTCGACAATGTAACATCCTGTCTAAGACATTTGATATGATAGTGTTGTCATGGCGGGGAATGATATATCCCTAGACCAACACGACAGGCGTGTTGTCATGGCGGGGAATTATGGATCCCTAGAGCAACACGAAGGATAGTGTCTGGTTTCAGGAAATGAAGCATGTCGTGTAAGACACATGTGTTGGTCTGATTTCGACAATGCAACAATTGATTGATTAACTGATTGAGTTGGTTTACAACCGGACAAGGATCAAGACCACTGATTGTGATTGGATCATTTGACAAGATTGATTTGACTTGATTGGCATGGATTAAGGATAGACTTGCAATTGGAAACGGTATGGATATGGATATGGATATAGATATGGGACGCAATTTGATATGGTATGGATATGGAGATGGATATGAACTTCAGTTGGATATGGTATGGATGTGGATATGGATATTTGTCACCTTGATATAGCAAGTATTTTGAAGCGCTTTCATTATTGGGCTTTATTATGTTGTAAGAAAATACAAGCATCTAGGTATAATTAAACCGAGATGACCTGAGTATTACTTACATGGATTTTGATATAGCAAGTTAATACAAGCATCTAGTCAAACTTGAATCTAGATGACCTGAGTATTTCTTACATTTTTCAACAGACAAGGATTGCCCCTTTTCATGTTTACACCTCGGAGTCCTCGATGATCTTTTGCCGATCATGTCGTTAGACAAAAGTCGTCACATTATTAAAGTTTAATCCACAAGCAGCAGACAAAGAAAATAATCATGCCCCCATCATAGCATCTCTAGCTTTTGGCATCCTCGAGTAGCATAGAAAGGCATGATAGCATAAATCAAGACTTTGTAAGTGAATCTAACCAATCACAAAACATTCTTGCATTTAGATGTGTCTTTTTGCCATAATTGATATGAGATTTAGCTTGAGTGTTTCAGTATGGTGCGTTGCTTTGCCTTGGGCAGGTTAATGTTTTGCGTCAAGATTTTTGTTGTTTTGGGAAGCGTGCTTTGCTGCGTGTGCTTGTCTAGAGAAAGGTGCAAACACGGACGGGTAGCGGGACGGACGACAAGACATGGGATGGATGGGAAAGTGGAGCAAACTCAGACAGATAGAAGGACTAGACATGGGACGAATAGGGAAAGTGGAGCCTCGGGGGCGCATTGATAATGGCCTTGCCTACGTGATAATGCAGAGGCAGCGTAGTTCGGGGCTTGGACCATGGATGGACAAGAGGATAGACGACAAGATATGAGATGGACAGGGAAGCCTCGAGGGTGCATTGATAATGGCCTTGCCTACGTGACGACGCAGAGGCAACGTAGTTCGATAAGAACCCTAATGGACCCAAGATATGGATCAGATGAGACAAGGTATGGAACCGATATGGATCAGATAAGACATGATATGTAACCAATATGGATTAGATATGGATCAAATAAGACATGATATGGATCTAATATGGAACAAAAAAAGACATGACATAGAATAGATATGGATCAGATATGGAACAGATATGGATCGGAGGATACTGATGACAAGGAAAACACCATGGATATGTAGCTATATGGGTGATAGTAGATATGTATGGTCAGGTAGAAGGAATCAAGGATGTGATCTCCAAGGACTATGTCGCATAAGAATAACGTGCCCCATTGTAGGTAGAATACTTATGATTTTTCATGACAGTGCATAAGACGTAGGAAGAGGATGAGAGGATAATGAAGGATATGCATGGTTTGGAGGGATAAGGTATGTCAAGAGATATTCAAAACATTTATCAACATTGTGCCCCTAATCTTTATCAAGACCAAAGAATAGAGGAAAGGAAGTTTGGATGGATGGACGGGACATGATAGGTATGTAATGGATAGAGGATAGGATAGGAAATGCTATGAAAGGAAACTGGTAGGAGAAGAGTGATATGCCGATGAGACAAGGTGCCCCCAAGTGTAGGTGACATAGAAGATCAACTTACACATGACGCCTGTTTGCCCGGTTTTCATCATGGTACTTATCCAAGGCGCCTGTTTGCCTGGTTTTCACCATTGGATGAAGGGATTTTTCTTTACTTTTTTTTTTTTTTTAATATTTAGATAAGAGAAGGTGGATATGGAAAAACTCAAGTATCTAGTTTCGTGAAAGGTGACAGTCCCACTAGATGGATGTGGTCGCATGAACAATGTTAAGTGTTCTCACAGATGTTGGTAGGGGATTGTATGAAAGTGATATGGCGCATGTAGATAGTGGATTATGATGCGAAATATGGAGGGAGGGCTTATGCAAAAGCATGGACCATAGGAATAGGATGAGGAAGATGTGTAAGATAATAGTGGAAGGAAGGGGAAATGGAGTTATATGGAAGTGTTGTGGAGGTAGATTGGATGGTGGGATATTAGGAGTTGGAAGTAGCGGAGGGAGTTTGGATGGTGGGATATTAGGAGTTGGAAGTAGTGGAGGGAGATTGGATGGTGGAAGGTGTATGGTGTATGGTCACATGCTTTTGACAATTATAGGATGATGGAGGTGGAATGGCGACATATGTTTTGGGAATATGATAGGATTTGTGATGGAAAGTGGTAGACTTAGGAGGAGTGGAGGAAGTACCAACATTTTGAGTTTGCTCACCTTGGGGTATGTATCCAAGGCCATATGAAGGAGGAGGAACATTGACATGGACGGGCTCCAAAATACCTTGTTCATGAAGGCCTAAGCCTTTACCTTGATAGTTCATATGTTGGAGTATGCGGCGGACAGCAAGATTATGTGTAGGTGGAACACTAGACACAAGTTCCTTATTGGATGGAGAAGATGAGATAGCGGATAATGGTTGTTGGTGTTCTAAGAAAGAACATTCATGCATGAACGTGGTAAGACCAAGGATATATGGTGGAGGATTTGTAGCTTGGTCAATAATGGATGGTGAAGGATCGTTTGGATCTTGATCATCATTATGCTCTTTATGGTCCCAGTTATGGGGTTGATCATCCATGTGCACTTGGGAGGCAAGTGTCTCATCATAGGAAGTGGAAGTTGTTGGATCACGAATGGGACTAGGTGGAATATGGATAGGAGTAATGGAGGTTTCTCACTCATGGATGGGTATGGGATCAAGTTGTTCAAGGACATCCTCTTCATAGGGCATATCTTGATCGTAGAACAGATAAAGGTTATGGATGGGTTGGAATTGGATTTTCTTCTCTTGTATAGTTGTTAGGAGATGGATAGGATCAAGTGGCTCATGGAGAGGTTCAATAATATGGATATCATCTTGATCATAGAAAAGGCACATATTATGGATAGGTTGCATGAAAGGGATTTGAGCTTGACTTAGACTAGGGGTGGATGTTTCCACATGCTTTAAGGTTTGCTCTTGACATATCTCTTGGTCTTCTGGAATGGAAGTGGATAGATCGTGGATAGGTTCTTGGTTGGCAATATGGATGTTTGATGGACCTTGACTTTGGTTCCTGGCAGGAGGTTCGTCGATAAGCTCAAGGGGTTGCAGATGACATGAAGGGGTTGCAGGATTTGACAAGGCATTGGAAGAATCTTTGGTAAGGTCAAGGACCGGAGTTTGGGGACATGGTTGACTCTCCACTAATAGCCCTTGGAGCACATCCTTTGTAGTTGAATGGGTAGGTGAATGAGGTAATGGATGAGTTGATTTGGCTTTCGCCCTAGCTTTGCTTTTGTTGTATAAATTTGGAAAATGTTTTTCCCACCACTCATCTAATTCTTTTTTAGTGTACCATTTAAAATTTGAGGAACTAGATGGCGGTGTTGGTGTAGAACCGGTATGCTTTGAGATATGTGTCTTAGAAGATAGCGAAGGAGGCCTAGTAGATGGGGTGGTATATGATTTCCCTCTTGAGGTGGCGGTTGCCTTGTCAATAGTATCATGCAGACGGGAAAAGAAGGTATGATTTTGGGATGAGGCATAGCTAGTGCTGGCACATTCAGCTTGCAAGATTGTCAATTCTTGTTTTAAGACTTGGATATGTTGAGAAATTGCTATACAATCTTGGGGCGAGGGACCTAAGTTTATTTGCAATTGCAGATATTGGATTTCTTGATCAATATCTTCTAAGTGGTTTGCCATTGACACAAGATTGGAAAAGCTTACTAGTTTGGATGTGCAGCAGTAAATGCGTGGAAACAGAGGATAAAAGCTCTATAAGTCAGATCAAATGCGCTAGTTTGATATTTGCTTGGTTTGGCAATGTTCAATGATCACACATGTACAATCATGAGTCACTCACGCAAGACACATAAGCAATTTTGAATTTTGAACTTGAAGAATATGATGACGATTAAACAAGCACATGTGGAAGACACATCAACATGCCCTAATGTCTAGTTTGATGTAGGGTATGGCCAATTAGGTTTGGGCAATGTTTACACGAGGTTGACTGGGGATTGAAAGTGAAATCTTGTCACACAGCCGGGAGAAGGGGGTAACCCACCCTTCACCTTCACTTCCCAAAGGTAGAAAGTTCTTTGGGGCTTAGCCAAGAGTGACAAGATTCTAATTTCAATGAGGGTGTCTTTCGATTTAGCCTTGAATGAGATCGTCCCTAGGGGTGATGAAATCCCCTGGCAAGCCTCCTAGGAAAGGGTAAACAAAAGCGAATCAAGTGAGGTGTTTTTGATCTCCAAGGTCACCTTGCGGTGCGAGGAGAGAGCCTACACACGCACACTTCATTCACACTTGCAGTTGTAAATTATCCCTTAGAAATTGAAATGTGAGGAAGGCACTTCAAATACTTGTTCTGTTTTAAATCCCAAAATCCAAATGTGATAGAAGACATTGGTTTATTTTAAGCTCAATTTTCAATTATGTGTGATCAATCAATGTTCGTTTTATGAGCCCAAATCGAAGTGTGTATGCAAACAAGATTATGAAGAAATGAGAGATATAATGAGTGCACCTGGATTAAATTACTGTCCAGATGGATGTAGATGCTAATCCTGATGTTTTTTGAGCTCTGAATGATTACCTGCAAGTCACCAAATCGAAAACGAAGCAAGTAGACTAGCATAGGAGATTGTTATGTGAAAATCGATAATCTGATAAAATCTGACGAAAAATGAATTGATATAGGAAAATCTGATAAAATCTGATCATCCTAGTGTGTTGTAACTCTTAATTGATCAACAAGCACATTGCTAAGCTCTTGAGCTTTCAAAGACTTTATGTTCTACTAGAAAGGTTAGTAAGTCTCTCTCTACGACAAAGGCTAAGCTCCATACTATTCATACATATGGTCATACTTAAGACACTCATTTTACATACGTTTTACATGCCTTACATTTATGTCTATCTCGTCACCTAGAGAAATGCTTAGAATATTTTTGAAGTGAAATACTTAGAATGCCTTACATGTATGCCTATCTTGTCACTTAAAGAAATACTTGAATATTTTTTAAGTGTGTTGAAAAATACAATGTGTGGCATCACTCATTTAGGGTGTTGAAGTCTATGCAAATTTGCGAGGTGTTATCTAACTAAGTTGAAGTTGAACTTTTTACAAAGACTCATAATTTCGTATTCAAGAAGGCACACTTTCATTAATGTAAGAAAGGGCTAGTCCATAAGTGTAGAGTTCTCATATTTGCTCCATGTATCAGTTTGAATCTTCTCAAATCACAAAAACTTCATGTCAATGGAAGCTCACTTCAAAATACAATTTTAAAGTAATAAATATATATTATTTTTAATGGACCACCCAGGTCACCTAACATTAGTGTTAATTATGAGTGTTAGCTCATAATACAAGTTATGATGAGCAATCAATAGAGATTGTAGAAGAATCATAGCAACTATTGAAATTTTAGTAAGAACAAAAATAAACGAATCTCATTAGTCCTCTCAAAATAATGAATTAAAATTTATTGTAAAATACTTGCACAAAGAGACATAAAATTGTCAAATCATTGGACATAAGCCACTAACATATTAGAAAAATAACTATCACTACTATTTATCACAATATATCAATTTTAAAAGATATTTTTGAAATTTTTGGGGAAGAAAAATAAATTCATGTGATTGGCCTATTGAATCCAATTTCTAGTTTGTATTGATTAATATAGTATTTTTAGACAATATTTCCTTTTTTTATTAAATATGTTAGATTGTTTTACTTAAGTCATGCGAAACTTATAATAAGATAATTTAAAGCATTTTTTGAATCATTGAGATAGTTTTTTGTATTAGTTTTGGATCACACTCTATGATCTATTATCAAGATAATTGTGTTAATTTTTTGTATCAATCTTTTAGATCACACTCTTTAATCCATCATCAACACAGAAAAAAGAACATAATTAATTTTCAAAACACTCTAAATTATCCTCATTAACCATGAAAAAATCATATATGCAATTATAATAAAATTTCAAATAATCTAACCAATAATATTTCAAATAATTAATTTTTATAATTTTTTTAATTGCCAAATTCACATATTTATATTTAAAAAACAAATAGGTATTCACATTAATAAATAAACAAGTGCCATGTAGTGGCTAGTACCTGCCATTTGTTTGTGTTTGTATATGTATTGTAGTAAGCTCGTGACTATATGAATGCATTGGAACAAGACATTATAATATAATATAGTTTACAAACATTAAGAAATGATTTGTCTTAAAACATCATGGTGCGAAATGTCATGTGTTGTATTTCGAAGGTAGAAATATCAATAAACAAAATTGAAGTAGATGAGAAGCATTTCTTGTTTGATGTGAGATAAATATTTTGAATTGCCTAGTTTGTTAACGGATGAACTTGAGCATTGATGTTGAGCAACATGCATGGTATATTTCTTGAGTTGTAGTTGTTCCTATTGAGGAAGGAACTTTTGGATCACCTGATCCAACAAGCCTGATTCTATATTATTATTATTTTTGTTCTGAAAAAGAGATTGAACAATTGAGATGGAGGAGGTCTATGAACATGATAATGACCATTCATAATTATGACTACAACTAGTCAATGGATCTTGTTTGGAATGCGTGTTAATGGCAGTGTTCATTGTATTGTTTGTAGTACCTCTAGGAAGAGAGACATATAGTTGGAAATTGGTTGAAGAACCTCCAATAAATTGTTGATTGTTCTCTATCATTGTTGTTGAAGAGTGCATGGAATGGTTTCTGAGTAGTTCACCAAAGTTGTACATTTTAGCATCTAGTGAAGAGTGTTCGATGTTTGAATTTCTGCATGTATAATCAGAGCAAGCATCTTGAAAGATATTGATAAGGTCAGTATAATTTGTATTGAAGTTGGAGCAAGAAATAAAAGTAGGGAAAGGAAGAATGAATTGATTAGAAATGAACTTACTTGGATTTGAAGTCATGTGAACAAAATTTGTAATTGCTTTCATGGCTCTCATTGAAATGGTTGCAATATCATAGGAATATACAACCTCCTCTGTTGTATCAAATGTTCCAAGTCAATGACGTTGCTTGGAGTTTGGGACCGGGATTTCTACATCGTAACGACCCCATGGGCGTTTTCTAACACCTCTATATTTAGGTACATTGATGGAATGTTTGCAAATGTGCTTGCATGCCTCTAAATTTTTGTATGAGAAATTGGTCTTGGCATTAATGCCTCTGATAGATATAGCTGCCTTATCATAAGCATATGTAGGATCTTTTGTTGTATCAAAGGTACCTATCCATTTACATTGGTTATAATTGTATCCATGGATTTCTGCTCCATAATGACCATTTCCACGTTTTCTAACACCTATATATTTTCCTTCCTTTCTTGAATTTTGTAAGTTTGTAGGACTGAAAATGCAATCTATAGTAAGTTGATTATTTCTCCCATAGTCTTGATAGTTTGGTTGCATTAGCAATTTCTTTGTTGAATCTTATAACCCAATTTTGTTGTTGTTGTCTGTTGTAATAAATCTACACAACCACTATTGCATATGCAATTAATTGATTATTTTGATATCCTGCAAAAGTTACGCGGAAATAAATAACCTTCTTAACATTTTGGTAAAAGGTGCCGACAACTGAAAATATTGTTACAATATAATAAGAAATTTTTACAAGTTGGAGAAAATAAAAACAGAGTGGAGGAAATATACATTCTACCCATTTACAAAATAGTGTGTATCATGACCCAGAACAACATATAACTCTAATTTCATGTATATTGTGAATAACATATACAAAAATAAGGAAACTATATATTGATTGTAGCAAAAATATACTAGAACATCAAGATTATAACATTTGACAAAAGCTACTTTGCAGGTGCAAGATAATCATTAACATGAGTATCAAGAACCAAAAACATAGTTCGGTTGGCATCCTCTCCATCAATCACATGTGGTTGAATTGTTGTATCATCTGCAAGGTCCCACAGATGTCAAACATGATTGAGTAGAATATAGAGTGCATGGTAAGTGTCTTCAATTTTATCGACAAGTTTAGGGCCAAGCTCATGGTAGTGGGAATGGAGGTAATTTATCATTGTGGTTACAAACAACAACAAGACATTTCTGAATATCCCTATGGGTGAATAAACCTCAAACCAGGGCTATCCCATTGAATAGGTTGTAATTAATCAGACCAATATTTAGTCTTTCTTCATATATCAGGTAGTCTTGTATGTAATCAAAAGAAAGCTTTCTTAAGAGAGTGGATTCTTGCATTAGATAAAAAGAGAGTAACTACTTAAGAGAAGTATAACATCTTGGGGGAGTCTTGAAGAATTTTGTGGCCAATGAATAATTGAAGAGCATCCTCCACTGATTGGAAATCTATTTTAAACACTTTTCCCAATAGCATTGAGTCAAATTTGTCATGGTATGGGTATTCCCATTTCTTAATAGGAAAATAATGTCATTTATTTTTTTTGTGTATAGTCCATGCATTCAAGAGATAAGAACTTAATTGCTTGATTAGGACAAACTACAAAGCTCTTTCAATCCCTATTTGACTTCTAGAATGATCTCTTGTCAATCTTAAGAGCAATGTTCAATTTGAGCAAGGGAGGAGAGATGATATGCAATGCATAGTTAATGAAATGTGGAGCAACATAACAAGATGAGTAAGATGCAAATGGTAAATATTACAAAATGACCAATTTTATCAATGAAATAGATAGCTACAAGGAATATGAGCAAGTCGATTATTACAATTACAAAGCTCCAAAACAAAGTTTCATTGTAAAGAGGGTCGGCCATCATATTATCTGTTGCAAATGTCAGTTACAAATGCATAAGTACGATGAGGAATAGAAAGAGCATATTTTAAAATAAGTATGAAGATATTGTAGTGAACATTAAAACAACTACCTATTCTCACCTCTTTTAGTGTAACATTTTCATACAATGACATTTTCGTATAAAGTTGACATTTTTGGGAAGTAGATTCAGACAATTTTCCGACAAGACCTACAAGATGGGCTTGAGATTGGGCATAAGGGGTATCTAAGAATCATTGTTGATGTTAGGTTGACAACTTGAAATGCACTCTTATCATTTTCAATAGTTTTTAGTGACTAACTAATACTGAATAGGATTATCGACCACTGATTCGTCACCAAGACAATTGGTGTGAGCACTGAGATGGTCTGTCTTCTCTGTAGCTAGATGTTGCACCATTGATTTAGCACTAAGATCACCACCAATTCATCACTAATGAATGGAAAATATAAAACTGTGTGATGGTATTTGCGTGACGAAATTTTATGAATTACGAGAATGGAAAAATGATAAAGTAGCTTCAAAATTCTAAACAAACTTTTCTTTCTACACGAAAACATTTTAACAACATAAAATCTTTGTGTATGGTAGAAAATTCCTGCTTAAACTGTAAAATATTTGATGCACTGTTTTTTCATACAAGTTTTAGGTAACATTTGGTGAGTTGATTTGAAATCTTTTGGCCCCTCTTCATAATGAAGTATGGACCATCACGTGTCTTCTCTAAGAACACTACAAGATGAACAACTCTTTCCACCATCACCGAATATTTTTATTGTTTCCAACATGGTAATGTAATGAAATACAAAATTTTCCTTCCACTTTGTTGGGTACTTCCTCTGCTCTTCAAAATGTGGACATGACTAGAAGACAAAAAGCTTCATTTGGTTCAACTTGTGGGGGAGTCGACTTGAATCTACTCTACTGTGGATGTTTGTATCGCCATCAACATAACAATAGGAAAAAGGCAAAGAATGATTAGCATTCAATCAACCATGGCTCAAGCCAATAGTAAGCCTGAAGAAATAGATCAACATTCATGGGTTCTTGTTATATTTAATGAAAAAAATTTAATAGATTTTAAAAAAGCGTATATATGTAACTGAAGTTTAAATGCTATTGTAATGTTGAAGTTTATAATTAATTATTATTTAATTTTGTGGAACTTAATTTTTAGAAATCATAATTCTAAGAAATATTAAATCTGTTATTATGATAAAGTAAATTTCCTTATAATTTTTTGGAACATGAGAGAGCCTAGACTCCTAAGGTTATCTCTCTAGGCCTTTTTCATTGTAACATCTCACAGGGATCTTACCAGAGGAGGTTGACATATTAGTCTTTATCACCTTCATTTGACTCCAAGCAAAACCCAATTGCATTCAAAGCAAGAAAAGCAAACCCATATGAATCCCACCCACTACTAGCACCAATAGAAGCAGATCAACATTCACATTGCCCTTTAATGACCCACAAGCCCAATGGTCCAAAATGATTAATCCTCAGCCATCCATGGCCCTATATACATTTTTTATTCCACCCCATCAACAGTAAATGCATTGCATTGACCTCCAAACAGTAGATGTGACACTTACCCCCTTTCCAAACTGATTTACACCAAGTGGGTGTGAGATATATACCATTCAGGGACAATAAAAACTATGGGTTGTTATGAATTTTGAGGACTTGGATGAAATGGGTGCCCAAATTTCAGTGTTTGTTAGAGAGATCAGAGGTCAAGAAAGGCAAATTGTAGTGGACAATGGGCACATATCATTGAAGAAAAAGCAACAACAACAACAAAAGTAAAAACACCAAAAACTAAGTACTTTTTTTTATCGGATGGGGGTAATCATAATATTTTATTTGTTTCTTTAAAAAAATATAACTCTTATTTGTCCCCATTCAGTCCATGGTTTCAATGAAAGAAAGAACCCATCACTACCCTAGATTTACGTCGTGGAAATGTAGGCCATCGATCTACAAACAAAATCCATTCAATAGACCTCAGAATAGAATGGACATTTATTTGCTAATTAGCTGTGGGAGATTATAATGTGGGTCAATGACAAAATCTTGCTCTTTGGACCCTTTTTGTAACATCTCGCAAGCATCATCTCCAATGGACCTCCACACGAAGATGAAACCCTTGCCATGATTTTCATAGTGGATGGGTGCTTTGTTGTAGAGATCTTCAGACTTTTGGAAACCATGGATGGTTAGCTTTAAATTTTAACAACAATCCCAAAATTCAATCACTAATTGCATATATAGTTCAGATGAAACATTGATTCCATGCTCTTATAAAACAAGGATTAAAATGCATGAAAATAAACCTCTCAAACAATTGCAGGTACTTCACAAAGTTCACATATTCTAAATAAGAGAGAGAGCGGACATAGAACTTCATTTGGCGTGCATTTGCTAGTTCATACCACAAATGAAGTTGCCATACTTTGCGGCATTGCTTAGGAAGCCCTTTGCATATTTACCAAAAAAATGACACTAGCTTTGTCTTGATTCAACAAATTACTAAATATAAATAATGTCTTAGACTTTCACATTTTTTAAAATTGAGTGAATATCTAATAAGCTTCATGGATCAACGTATGATAGTTTTCAAGTTCCAACAATCAGGGGGCAATCGCAAAAAACTAATACCATAAAAAAATGTTGTGCCTTAGATTAATACAAAAAATAAATATATAATTTGAGAAACTCTGTGTAGAGTCACACCTCTGCTAATGAACAGATACAACCTTAATGGATCTCCATATGACAGGCCCATGGAAGGAAACGTTGCCGAATGGATTGCAGAAGAACGTTGAGAATGGACTGCAAATGGAAGCTACTTTGTCAAGTCCCCTGCAAATGAACAGATAATTATCCAACACATGAAACATTTAATTCAATGGTCGAAGTGTGGACTGTCCCCTTCGTATGATATGTTCCCTATACAAACCAAATCCATTTATAAATATTCAATGATTGTTGTTTGTGATAAGGTTAGTTTTTGTGTATGGTGGTGCTGATCTTATTTATTTTTATTATTGCCATGCCCATTCAATCTTTTTACGGATCATTTTGTTTGATTTTGCCTGCCGGAATATTAATTGATTTGATCTTTCCCTATGGGGGCATTCAATTGATTTGATTTTAGGTATGGGCTAAAGTCTCATTGCCTACCGTAAAATCAACTTGATTTGATCTTTACCTATGGGGATATTCAATTGATTTGATTTTAGGTATGGGTTCCATTCTCATGGCCAATGGAATTTCTTTGCCAACAGTACAAACCATAGTGATAACAAAAAGAAAAGAATATGGTTCGTGAACATTTAAAAGAACTAATGAAAAAAAATTGCATATAAAATGCAAGAGTACCATGACATGACAGGTACTAATAATACAAAATTTTAATTCTATAACAAGGACTAACAGATATTGATCACTATACCTAACAGGGACTGTAAAAACACAAAACCCATTCATGGCAGACGTAGCAAAACGTCACAGGTAATTGGGGTCAATAGAGAGATACAAAAGAGAATAAATCCAGGTTCACGGAAACTTTAATATCAAGGTCATTTGACAGTGATTGAGTTTGCGGGCCCATTTTCGATTAATAATGGAGTTGTGAGCAGGCAGCACCTTTCACAGAGTATCTTTGTAAATCATCATTCTTTCTGTCCATGGATCGTTAATAAGAGCTTCTGCTATTGCTATTCTCTTGAAGCCTTCATAATTTTTCCAAGTTAATTTTAAGCGCGAATTAACGCAGAAATCATACAGAATGGCCACCAGCACCGAAAATTCTCCGTTACTTCCTCAATTGGCAACTTCTTCTGCAAATTTGTCCTCTGAAGGCAAAACCTTGGGTAATATATTGATATCAATAGTAGGAGCAGGTGTGTTGGGATTGCCCTACAGTTTTATGAGAACAGGATGGCTTTCAGGGATTATTGTGGTTGCAGCAGTAGCGTTCATTGCTTACTATGGTATGATGTTACTGGTGTGGTCCAAGAGAGCCCTGCACAGACAAGGGTTTCAAAAGATAGACACTTTTGGAGATCTGGGTTTTGCTGTATATGGAAGAAGAGGCAAAGATCTCGTAGATTTCATGGTGGTGCTCTGCATTGCAGGTGTGTGTGTGGGTTATATGATATTTATGGGGAATACATTGTATTTTGTATTTTCAGGCCTCAAATTAGAGCCCAACCCTATTGGAGATTATTTATCCTGGCCTCGTATCGTTGGCAGTAAGGCAAGCTTCACATGGGCACTGTTCCCGTTGGAGCTAGTGATGAATGGTATTCGATCCCTCACCCACCTGGCTCCTTTCAGTATTTTTGCAGACATTGTGAATGTTTCTGCAATGCTGACTGTGATGGGTCAAGATGTTATGTCCATTGTAAGGAGTCTGGGTCCTCATGTTAAGGCCTTCACTGGCTTGGCCAACATTCCTTATGGAGTGGGTGTTGCTGTCTATGCATTTGAGGGGGTAACCATGATTCTGCCCCTTGAATTAGAGATGGAGAGGAAACATAAATTTGGTGGTGTTTTGGGCCTTGCATTTGTTTTCATATCTTGTATTTATGGGGGTTTTGGAACACTGGGTTATCTTGCCTTTGGAAGTGAGACCAAGGATATTGTCACTCTTAATTTGGGGAAGAGTTTGATAGTAGATTTTGTTCAGCTTGCACTGTGTCTGAACCTTTTCATCACATTCCCACTGATGATGAATCCTGTTTATGAGGTTGTAGAAGGGAGGTTTAACAGGGGAGCATATTCTTTCCTTATCAGATCTGTGGCGGTTTTATTGATAACAATGATGGCAATTCTAGTTCCTTCTTTCACAGATTTTTTGTCCCTGATTGGAAGCAGCATTGGTTGTATTTTGGGTTTTATATTGCCTGCCCTCTTTCATTTGCACGCTTGTTACCGTGAGTCCTCTTCTGTACAGATCTTTGCAGACATCGCGCTTATTGTTTTTGGATCTGTCTTTGGTGTTGTCGGGAGCATTTCGTCGATTGTTCAAATCTGTAAAAATTAAACCTTTGTTATCAAGATGTAAATTGTATAATTGCCAACCCTAACGGCCAAGAGCTGTTATAATCAATTCTTTCACTTGTGGACCAGAGAGCTACCGGATTGAAAAGGGTTTATAATCAGTGTTGATCTTGTTTTAATGATTATTGTCCACTCTCTCATTTTATACCATTGGTATTATCTTCTTAATTGTACAACAGTTTTGTTTTAGACAGCTACAGAAGTTCTTGTTTTTTTTTTCCAACATGTACGATTTGATGCTAGCAGGTTAAGAAAGTTCCTGTTCTTGACACCTACCACCATTAATACAACCAATAATGAATTGACTTGGTTATTTCTTTACTTTACTAATCAGCAAACTTAATTTGAAGAGAGAACAACTGGCAAAGATGTGCATAGAGAATATATATATATATGTGCCATCTTCAAGTTGAGATTCAGTACTGGGAATGAAGAAAACCCGAGACCTCAGATTTTGGACACCAAGGGGAACAAATGCAGTCATGATCCGAGAAAGGAGCACAAACATTTCACAGTGCTGGACTGTAAAAATGGAGGATAGAGGTAGTGTACCAATAGAAAATTATTTTTTTAGAAAATCACCATACTCAGAAGGGGAGTGGCTATTCTCATGATAAAATGCACTACGCTCATTATGTATGCATCTATACCATGCATGGACAGTAAAAATAAAAGCTAAAATATCATTTACTTTCAAATAAATGCTTGTCATTGCATTGAGTAGCATCACTGCCCATCCAGCAGAGTTAGTTGAGGCATGCACTAATAAAATGCAGATCAGGGGTTCCAATCGCAGTTTAATTACATTACACACTCTGTTTTTTCAACACACCTAAAAAAATAACTTAAAAAATATTCAAGTATTTTTCTACGTGACAGAATGGGCATGATGGCCATACATGTATATTTGATGGCCACAGGTGCAAATTGTATGGAGAATAATCACTTCCACTCAAATGGGAGGTGATATAGAATGAGACCAAGGTATTTTCTGATCTTTGGGTCAATTATTTGCTCTTTGTAAAAATTGTAATTAGAGTATTCCTCTGTGGAGGGTGCTCCATTAGATCTTTTTCTTGTATTTTACTTATATCCAACAGGATGGGCACGATGGCCATACATGTGTATTTGATAACAATAGGTGCAAATTGTATGTAGAATAACCACTTCCACTCAAAAGGGAGGTGATATCAAGAATTAGACCAACTTATTTTATTATCTTTGGGTCAATTAGTTGCTCTTTGTAAAAATTGTAATTGGAGTATTCCTCTGTGAAGGGTGCTCAATTAGATCTTTTTCTTGTATTGTACTTATATCCAACAATTACATTTTCAGTATTCCGGTGTCAAACAATTAGAAAAATACTAATTCTTTTGAATTCCAATCTACATACATAGGAAACTTCCAAGTGTTGCTTACTGATACCAAATGTACTATTAGTCCAAAATCTTACACTCATGTTTTTGAGTAAGGGGTAAAGCAAAATCTTACACTAATGTTGTCATCTGCAAGGTGTTCATATTATTTTCTTGTCAAAATAAAATTCCTTATATCAGATTTCCCAGTTCTCTTGCTCACTTTTTAATCAAAACATTTTATCAGTTCTACGGAATGAGTTCACAGGTTTCTCCCTTTGAGATTCGCTACACGTGGTAGGTATATGGCTATTGTTGAGGAATTCATAGCCATATAAGTAAAGGCGGTGCTTTAGGTCACGGGCAAGTTTAAGACACCAATTTTGGTGAATGAAATCCTCATTTATCTTATATATTGTTCAATGAGGTGTAAAACCATACCCCTCTAGATTTGTATCTGTGCCCTCCTCACTCGAGTACACACTCTTCCATCATCCAGCCCACTCAAGTTCTACACACACCTTTACTGTCTGGCTCACTCAGGTTCTACACATGCCTTCACCTTATATCGTTTAAGGTTTTATTCAACAGTCTCTGCGAGTAAAAGTTGTAGGTTCTTTGAATATCTGAGACAAGCTTTATTACCGACGGGCTGTTCCAACTTCCAAGGAATGTAAGGATTGCAAGTGTCACTTTGAATCGCCTAAGTTGCAATCACTGAAGGTAGGTCCCCTCAAGTTGTACTTGTCTACTTTTCCTTCCATTACAATGGAAGATGACAAACTAAACTTTGGAGTATTTAGTCCTCTCATTCTGACTTGCCCAATAAGCACTATAGAGCTCTTAGGACATTTACCAGCTTTTTTAACAGGCTATGGCTATCCTAAAACTACACTTCCCTATATATGTTAAATATGGGGCATCTTGTTGTGGGTCAATGCTTTTTACATTGAATAGTTCAAAATAAGCACGGTTGATAAAACTAGCTATTAATTCATGCTCATGCAAGTGATTCACAAACATATGAGAAGCAATTTATTTCTTTTGGATTGCTTTTATGATAGATCTATATTTATTTTGGATTTTCTTAGGGGCCAAGGAAAGAAACTTGCCTTCACAGTTTTGATATCACAATAAAAGGTTAGATTTCCTTAGTAGATGCATGCACGGGAAGACAAGAGAGCCTGAAGGTAGAATGGAAAAAGGGAAGGCCAGAGCTGGCCTTGGAACTTTTTGTACATCTCTCCAAGATGATTAATTGAATAGGTAAAGTTTTTAGTGCATTTTTCGTCAACTGGTCAGAGATGAACCCTCAACTAGTTAACCCTCTATATTTCATTCATATTTTGATTTCTTTGGTTAAATTTTTTTGTTTTGTTGGCAGGCATACGTTGTAGATGGATTTTAGGAGTGGGTTTGGACAAGGGGATCAAACTTGTAGAATCTGCAGACTGCAACAACGTGCTGGATCAATTTGTATCATGACAACAATAGGTTTTCCTTTGGTAGGGGAAGATGAGAAATACAAAATGACAAAAACAGCTAGGAGTGGAGGGAATATGGAGGAAGAACTTTAAGGGGCAGTGGCCTTGGAAACATGATCAGTGATTGATGAGTTTGAAAATGAAGGGAATACTTTTAGTATTCCTCATAATGTAGCACTTAATGGAAAGGCTTAGTTGTTTCAATCATGTATATGCTATATTTGTAAATTTATATGATTATAAGGGATATGGGGTCATTGAATTTCCACGACCCAACAAAAGGAATCAGAGCAAAGATAGCTGAGAGTGAGAATTCAATATTGCAAAGTCATCGATTGCAAGAAGTAAAGAATCAGGAACATATGATTAAAGGAAATCTGTAGCTACAACTAAATTGTGAATTCCAAGGCATTGCGTGTGAAGTCCGTCATTATAGATGGTGAAAAGGACTGCAAAAATTCAAATAATGCTCTGTTAACAGAATGATAGTGGGACTAACTTGTTTGACACACAAAGTTCTACACTCCAAATTAAGGCCTTATGAACTTTCTTGACTTAGACGGGCTCACTTGTAAATGTAAATCCACATAAAAACTCCAAATCTGACATCCCAGAAGGCACTTACCATTTCTAGTTAATCTGAGCACAAGTTATACACTCCAAATAAAGATGTTTATAACTTTCCAAACATAGATCAATCCGCTTGAAATTTAAATCCACTCTGAAATACCAAACCATGTGTTCCAGGGGCACTTAACAATTATTTTAATTTGTTCTAGCATCCCTTAGGCATGTACATGCTCATGGTCATCAATAATATTAGGCATATCTTATTTCCTTACCCATTTAGTTGTTTACGTCTTCCAAATGCAAGTTGCTCATATGAGGTGTATCCTTTTGTCTAAATGCTTTTATAATAGATTTCTGTTTGCCCATAGTTTATTAGGTAGAAGGAAAGGAGCTGTCTTAACAATTTTTTATTACAATAAAATTTGGAACTCTTTCCTAGATCTATAGATAAGAAAGGAAGAAGAGCATGAGAAGTGTGCATGGGCATATGGTGTACCGATAGAGCTCAAGTGAATTTGGACACTAGTTAACTTGTTCGAGTCACATGGGATGAGTCCTCTGTGTGAGGCCTCTATCCAGGATCTCATCAACTAAGGCTTGTTAACACCAAAAGGATTCAATAATTGAGTGAGGTTTAACATTTGACATAGTTCCATAAGAGCAGAATGAACTAGCCAATCTAGGGTGCCCAACTATAAGTTTGGTTTGGTTTGTCATGTTTACCAAGTTGCAATGTAAAAGGTGAAGTATGATTATTGCACATACTTGGCCAATGAAATCATGATCAATTGGAATCTAATCGTTGCAGGCTTTGCACAATAATTTGAACCTAATGTAAATGCATGCCACTCATATTCTTGGGTTTGGTATTTCTTCAACCACCAATCCACATGTGCCTCTAAGACTTCCTACCTGCTGATGTATTATCTTCCCATTAACATATGCCTGCACTGTCGTTTTGATCTCCTCATATACTTCTGCATATTATTCCATCATCTCATTGTAAGGCAAACTAGTGAGCTCATAAATCACTTTATAGTTAACACAAATTTGTACATCCTCCCTCAAATATAGAATGTCATTACGAAACTTGATTCATTTACTGTCTTATTTACCTCATATTATACCCTTTCTCCTATACCATAATAACCACTTTTGTGCTCCATTTTCATATCATATCGTGGCCTTTTTAATATTTCCATTGCATATGATTAAATAAAAATAAGTGATATTTAATTTAGTTTTTAGGCAAAATAAGAGAAAAATAATTATTAGATTGTATTTACTAATAAATGTTAGTCATTATGTTGAGAAAATCGATTTTGCAACACATCAACAAAGGTGGAGACAACAACTCCTTGTAACCCACGACTTCAATGTTGATTGCATTTACCAAACATGGATGTTGATAGTTAGCAATTATTTGCTACATATTGATAGAATTTCATCAAATACATAGGAATTCTAGGCTCATGCTTAAACATGTTCATGTGCACACTCGTTTTCAAAAATCCTAGCAAAGGTACACCATTTTTTTATAAATTAAACAATAATCTTGTTGATATGTGTTTTGATGCACTAATTTAAGATGTATGTTAAGATTGTTGGGATAAGGTGTTGTACACCTAGGATATAAATATTTTGTATTTTATAAAGTTGTAGTTTTCTATGTGGGGTGCCACACTTTGGCAGAGCTCAATACCTTCCTAGGGGATTTTTTTTTTTTTTTTTGGTAAATAATGGGGTCACGGTCCACTCCCATAATAAATATAGATAGTAAAAAAGATAGAAAAGCTTTATACCCAAAATAGGGGAACTCAAAGGATCAAGAAATCACTTAGGAAGCTGTTGGAACTAAAGAAATCCATAAGAGACAAAAGTTAAGAAAATCAGAAATGACTCCGGTAAGCACAAAGCAACTACAACACGAAAAAAACCAATCACCCACAACAAGTGGAGCATCCATTAAGATTGATTAGCTAAACTTTTCTTTTTGCTCTTGGTGAGGAGAGCATCCATGGTCCACTGGGTGCCCTCCTCAACAACATCTCTTCCTTGATTTACCGATGTTTGGTTTTGAAATGTGGCTTGCCGATTGAGCAATAGTGCACACCTTGAAAGGAACCATCATGTCATCATGGTCTAAAAAATCATGGAATTCTTCATCCAAATCATCCAAAAATGGGAATGTACCCTCATCCTTAGAGCAATCTTCCATTCTATCCAAGGATTGATTAAAGATACAAAGATCATTTCCATGGATGTTCAGGGCAGGAGAGGGAACAACAGGAATTGAAGCTTTAATAGGTGGCTCCGGATCTGGACTAGTCTCCTCCTGAGGCTCCATGAACCTCCCATGATTGCGCCAGATAAAATCAGCATCAGGAGAGCCAGCCTTTTTTGTCCATTTTTTGAGTTTGAAGATCTTCGAGCCAGCTAGTCTCTTTTTAGTGCATCTCGCAATTTTGTGTCCCACCATGTTGTAGCGAAAGCACCTCAAAGGTAACCCTTGATAGTTTAAAAATTGATTCCAAGTTCCTTGCGAGGAATGAATTCTGACATAATGATGCAATGGTTTGGAGATGTCTACCATGGCACATACCCTGGTGAATCTACTTGGTGATTCAGAGTCTAGCTTAACAAAGGAACCCAATTGATCCACCATCTACCTTATAAGATTTGGATTTTGCATGATCAAAGGGAGACTATACAACCTTATCCAGATGGGAATAGATGAAATTCTTGTCGCTGCAGGATCAAAAAAGGGGCTCCAAGAAGAAAGGAAAATGCCAAACTGTTCAAAGAACCAAGGGTCATTCTGCGTCACAAATATGCAATCTTCTTCGGACTGAAAACAAAGGCAAAAGAAACCATAGTCCATAAATTTGATTTCTAGAGTGGCAATATTGCTCCATGTTGATTTTGTCCATTCTAACAAACCCTCCAGAGGCGACAGTTTTTTCAACAATCAGACTATGAGGGACCGATTCCCAACATCCGCAAATGCTGTATTAACACAGTCATCTGGGATATGGAAATCAACCTGGTCTATCGTTAAAACCACCTCTGTATCTTCTAGGGTGCAAGTTCTTGAATCCAAAGGAGGTGGATCTGGATCCAACTCGGATCCAGGGTTTTGTACCCTATCCTCAAGCAGATAACACACCACCAATTTGGGAGAAGAATTCAAAGCAGCCATAAGATGTTCCCTGCAAAAGACTCCACATTCGTGGAAAGGATTTGATCAGTTTCTGCAATCCACATATATTTGTCGGTCTGAAACCCCAACAACTTGCCCCTTTCCCATCTAGCTTCCAGGAGGGTCGAAATCGTTAGCATTTTCCTTACCTGTATTCTGCCTTACGTAGCTCTTTGACTTTTCCTTCTTCAGATCCGCACTCTTCTCTCCCAGACTCGCTCCTTTCCACTGCTTGCCTGCGTCCTGAGCTCCTCGCATGTCGCATTTCTCCTAGGGGATTGTTATATGTAACATTGCAATTTGTATTTAATATTGGTGACTTGTTGGGAAATACATTTAACATTTGGGGGTCATGGTTTAGTGAGCACATGGTTTATTGGGCTCATTAGAGGAATGCATTTAATGGTTGGGTATCATTGTAAATTACATTCAATATTGTAAAAAGCATTAAATGCTTGGGTTACATGTGTAAGTCAAACTTGAGAGCTAGGCTCAGAGAGTGCAAATGGGTTGCCTTGGATGACATGTTGCAACATGGTCTTGGTGGAAATTTTGGGTGACTAGCTTTGTACATTGATTATTTTTATTGGGGCATTAATTATTGGTGGCAAGGTGATTAGGAAGCTTCTAATAAGTTTCCCCATGATTGTTGTTCTCTTCCCTATAAATAGTAGGCTTGTGATGGTGTTATTTATATCTTGTACTGGCTCATTATGGGTGGGGCTTGGTATAAGCACCTAGAGGCTTGAGTTTATTATTGAGGAGATCTTGATAAGCATGCAATGGGACATGCGGCTCTCGTGTGTTCTTAGACCAAGTTTGCAAACTACTAAAAAAAGGTCATATCCTACATCGTTTCCTCCTTGGTTAAGAGTGTTGATCTCTATGTTAAGGCTCAAAGCCTAATATAGTATTGTAACTATTTTGTTGCTATAAATACATTGGCTTTGGTGCTTTGGAGGATGGGTTTTTCCCAATAGGGTTTTCCTAGGGTATATTGATGTCTCTTTCTTGTGTTGTTCTTTCTTTCATTCTTGTTATGCAGGGTTTATGCCTGGTATAAGATCAAATAACTTGTGACATCTCTTCTAATAGAGTTAATGTAAAAAATTGTCTACATTTCCTTTCATTTGGTATTAGAGCTTAGTTTAGGGTTGAAGGAGGGTACACCTTCCTTGTAGTACAAATCCTTGTTCAAGTGGGAGTTGGTTGTAGTTGATCTTGTTTTGGGGATAGGTATGGAAAACACTTCTAAAATGAAGGAGGAGAGGATCAGTGGAACACACTTTGAGTATTTGGTGTTCAAGAAGGAGGATTTCTTGATCATGATAAGTGGATTACAAATCATGTTGCCAGTTTCCTTGGAGTTTATCTTTACACTATTGGAGTTGGTCATGTGATGACCTAGAGCTCTTGTTTGGTGGTATGGGATAAGTCCTTGGTTATGTGGAGGTTCTGGAGATCATCATATGGTGACCTAAAATCTACTAGACAACCCTTTTAATACTTGGTCATGCAGAGGTTGTGGAGTTGGTCATGTGGTGACTTTGTGTTAGATATCCTGAAAAAGCCCTTGGTTCTTATGTTTGCATGTACTAGATGTAAAAGTTACTCATGCAATGACTTTAACTTGGAGCTCCTAGATGCACATACTCGATGGAGGTTGTGGATTTGTTCACTGGGTGTCTTGGAGATCTTGGACAAACCCTGGTCCTTTTGGATGCATGTACTTGCATCTTGTAGGTTCATGGTGTTTTAGATGTGCATGTTACAAATCTATGATTTTTCATCACTCATGTGAATGCTTGATCCTAGGATTTATGAGTGTTTTGGATGTGTTGTTGGATTTAGATTTACATTTATCATTCTAGCATGATTGATTTTATAGGTTTTCTATTTAAATCTATGGTTTTGTATATTTGTGGAAGATTATTTTTCAAATCATAATACCTAAGGGTTGTTCAAACGGAGATAGTTTCAAATATACATGTATGATTTTGGCATGGATGGTTTTATAGATTTTTTAATTTGAATATGTGGTTTTGCATATCTATGGATTTTTTTTCTTCTGATTATAATTCCTATGAGTTGTTCAAATGGAGATACTTTCATATTTGCATGCATGCTTATGAGCATGATTAGAGGCTTATTCATTAGTATTTGGTTTTTGACTTGTGGTTATCCTAGAGTTGCATGTTTTTGGAATTGTCTATGCCATGGTAAGAATTAGCATGGTGCTTTAGTTTTGTTGTTGCAAGTGGAGGTTTAAATCAACTTGTTTTTTGGTTTGTATGTTTTGGTGGATCCAATTTGCATTGTTTTGAGATCTATGAGTTTTATAATTTACATTGGTTTTAATAAGAGTAGTGGTTATTCTTCTATCCTCTTTGTTGCAAGTCATGTGTGTGATGTATGAGGTTTTGGGTGTCATGTTTTTATACTTGCATGTTGCTCAGAGAACTCAAGAGCATATCTATAGTGTTGAAGGTGATGAATGTGTGCATTAGGGACATTCATCATGATAGTGGTGGTGGTGAGTTGTTGGTCTCATTTTGAGCATCTCAATTATTTATTTTAGAGTGTTTAGATGCCATAGAGTTATAAATTTTGGTTTGTTGGACTTTGGCCATCATTGAGCATTGGCATGTTGAGTAGCAAAGAGGCAGGGAGATGGATGGTTGAGAAGGTATTTTGAAGGCCTCATAGGAAGAAGGAATGAATGTCTTCTAGTTTTGAGGACGTGGACTATGATGTCATGAGAGACTATGGAGCATGCTTTAGTGGGAGGTTTTTTGCAAGTACATAGTTGGTTGTGATAAATTATCTTTTAGCTTGAAGATGGTGATCGTAATGCCATGGGAAGCTTCTATGAACAATGGGAGTTTTAGCATGATATGATTGTGAATCTACTATAGGAATGTTTATCACAATGCCATGGGTAGCATTAGAACAATGTTAGTGGGAGTTTCACCAATGATGTGGATTTGTCAATTTTTGGTGTTAAGGACATGTGTTATTGTCCTCGATGGACTGTAGATCACAAGTAGGATTTTTGGCTTGATATAGCTACTTTCGAGCAAATAGGTTAGTTGGAGATAAACGATCTTCTATTATAAGGATACAAATCATGGAGCCATAAGGGAGTTCTTGAAGCTTCCACTGATCGTGTAGTGAGAGAATTAGATATGATTTGGGGTTAATCTTCTAATGTTGAGTACAATGATCATTTTGCCTTGGAGAGTGATGCTCCTAGATATTGTAGTGCTACAATTGGAGTTTGGTTAGGCATGAGATTATTGGAGGTGCACCTAAATTATTACTAAATAGATTTGTTGTGCCTCGCACACATGCCCCATTTCGCGAAATAGGGACCCCCTCTTTCAAGCTTTGGTTTAGAGTATCAGTTAGGTTTTCACCTCCTATGTTGTCAAAGTTGGTCAATTGCATTTTCTTGCCATGCTAGAGGGTTAGTGTCATTAAGTCATTCAAAAATCTGCTAAGTCCAAGTGCTTGCCTTCATCAAAATCAAGTCTAAATGTCATTTGCGCTAAAAACCCCTTCATTTGACCTTTGCGCTAAATTTAAAGTCATCCGACTTAGGTTTGTTTTCATGCCTGGCTGACCCCTGCGCTAAAAATTTGTTCAACTGACTAAGCACTAAAATGGTGATCATCTGACTTAGCACTAGAATTGATCACATTCGACTAAATCAGTGAACTTCAAATCTAACGCAAAATCTAACAAGTGTTAAACTAGCACCAAGCGCTAAAAAGATCCTCATCCGACAAAGCGCCGGTATCTAATGCGACTGATTTAGTCGGCCATCTGCTGAAGTAGTGCAAGGTCGGCTGACCTCAAAAGCCGCGCAAAAGTCAGAGACATCACTTTCTCGCGCAAAATTCAAATCGACCTTGCAGTACACTTGATTGATATTTTGCATGCCTGCATTTATGGCTGGCAAATTGTAGAAATAAAAGGGATTTCTTTGCATTTTTAGATCATTTTGCATTCCGTAAATGATTGAAGAGCTCTCCCATGCGGTCTGGAATTGATCTTTTGCAACTTCCCTGCGGATTTGACCCAAAATGACATCTTTTGCTTACCTCCCATGCATTTTCATTGCGCCTCATATCTGCAAACCAGGTAAGCACACCATCCTCGAGTCCTAGGGTTTTGTTTATAAAGCTAGGGTTTGCATTTAAGTGAAGTAAAAGGGTTTCCACTGTGCCAGTTAGATGATGAATTTCTTTAAACATTTCGGGGATAATAAAAAGGGTTTTTCTTTGTGTTAAAAGGGGCTTCCGGTATAAAACCCTAGTTGTGAACTAAAGTTGGATAGTGAAAAATAATATGTCCCAAGTGTTGAAAGCTCAAAACAGAGTTCATAGGACATCATGTTGGAAAAAACTTTCAAGATCATCGGCATTGATATCCTTGAAAAATGGAACCAAAAATAGTTAAATTTTTATGAAATTATTTTTGCGCTAAAAATAGAATCATCCGGCTCAGCACCCAAAATACATTTGACCGACCCATAAGATCTTGTAACCAATTGGAGTCAGTCGGCATCGACTAAAATCCTGCAAAGCCTTGAGTCCATTTTTGCACTAAATCCTTCTCCTTCCGACCAAGTCCAACACCTCTCAAAAACCTGCTCAATCGGTAAGACTCGAAACTCCCGCAAAAAACGATAGGCGATCTAGCGCTAAATTCCATTTTGACCGACCTCGCGCTAAAAAGCCTGCTTACCAACTTGGTCCATCGTCATGCAAAATTGCGCCAAGTTTGACCCTTCCAAAACCCGTGCAAAAGGTGATGAAGTTGCTCAGTGTTGAATTCCACCCGCACCGACTTGCACCTAAAACTTGACCAACCGACCTCCTGAGCACTTCCAAGTCTGTCATACCCCAATCCCGTGGAAGGTTGGACCATTATAAAATTGGTGCAAGTCATCAAAGTAGCCAAGTGACCAAGTGCTAAATAGACCTTTGGGTCGGACGACCCCAAATTCCCTGCAAGGTCGGTTGACCCCTGAATCTGCGCTTTGTCTTCCACAGGTCAGATGACCCTCAAATTAACGCAAAACTAGTAAAATGATTGTTCTAATGAAAATTTCAAAGGGTAAAGGGTCTGTTAAGATGAAATTAAAGCTGCATTTATGGAATTATCATGTTTTATCTATTTTAATCAGGATTTTGCAGCATTTAAGCATTTATTGCTTGAGTTTGTGTAGAATGTAATGATATTCATCATTTTCATTATGTAATAAGTGCAATGATTGGCATATTTTCAGACTTGTGCATTTCATAGGCATGCATTTATAACTTAGTTGGATAGAAATTGATCTCATTCAACATAACATGACTTATTGATGTAGAAGTTGGCTTGATTAACTATAGATTTAAAACTTAGGAGATAGGAAAACCATTCAAATGCATCAAGACTTATAAGGTCCAGTCATGCAGGTTAAATGACTACAAGAGCCCAAACCATGAGATACGAGTTCAAAGGCATTCCCCCTAAAACCAAGATCTCCACCGGATGGAAGAACATAGGGGACACCAATCTAAGTCACATCAACTTAGATGATTTCAGACTTCGAGTACTTGGACCCAATCCTACCCCAAGAGCCAAGAAAGTGAAAGACAGTGGGATTGCAGAGGCTATTGCTTTATCTACATCAGCCCAATGTGCAGAGTTGATAGTTGCATGTGCAGATAAATATGATAAAATGACCAGAACTATACGGACTCCCAATGGAGATGTGTTAGCAGATCTAAGTCCACCCTCCTTGGCTGAAATCTTTGGGATCCCATGGCACCCAGTGATGACCATGCCAGACAAGACAGGTGCAGAAGCCACGTATAAGAAAGATGTAGATGGATGTAAGAAACATATAAATGAGCAGTGGATGAAAAGTAAGAGGTCTGCTCTTATCAAACTACCCCAGGTCTTATATAGAAGTAACTTTCACGATGAGATAGGTGATTTGATGACTTTACTCAGTAGAGTATATGGATTGCCCATGGCATCAACTTTTGAGGGATGGATGTTCTTAGTAATTGATGAGATATTGAAAGACACCAAATTTCACTGGGCAAAGATGCTTAGTGATAACATCTATGAGGCATTCAGTAACATCAAAGAGAAGCAAATTTCCAGACGGACATCTTATGTGGTATATGCATTGGCAAGGAAGAATGAATATTCTAGACTATCTAAGGTGGGAGAAGTTGGGAATGATGAGCAGCACCAAGTCAAGGTTTATGAATGCTATACTCAATTGACATTGTCCCAATCCCTTATCCATTTCAAAAGGGTGAATGATGCCTTCACCATGTACATAACAAGACTGCTGCAAGGGAACACAGCCCTAAGAATATCCACCGAGGCCATGAATGAAGTCACCAAGTATGGAAGGTGGTATATACAGTTTGAAAAGTTTACTTATCTAAGAATTCAAGGCTTCACAGGAATGGCCTACATATTGCCTCGCTACCCTACAGATAAAGTAGTCCTATTGGAACTATTAAGACATATAATAACTTGTGTAGAAAAATTGAAACATCTACATAGAACAAATGTTCAATTTCCTATTATGTTGGGCAAGGGTAACTATGCATGTGCTTCCTTAGGGGCAGCTGAACACTCAGATGCATAGCTCCAACTACTTAATCTCCATTACCACACAAAGAGAAATCATTTTGATCCAAATAGAGTAATGGAAAGATTTGTAAGCAAGAAGCTATTTCATAGGATGCACTTAGAAGATTTTTGGGCTAACTGCTTAGATGATTATGAAGTGATGAAGAGAGCCCATTCTAGATTATCCTTGGGATTCATAAGGAAGTTCCATATTATACCAGTCTCGGATCAACTTCAGGATGATGAAAATGTAATTCATAGAAGAGCTTGGGAGGCACAGTACCACCAACCAATTCCCTTAACCAATTGGGCCAATGCCAAAGAAAGTTCCTTGGATGCACTAATGAAAGAGCCAATCAGATTAAGGCATGGGTGAGAGGCTGAGTTGCTGCTTTGGAGAGACAAGGAGTGCAACTCACATACACCGAACTTGAATCTGAGAAGGAATCTGGAGGAGAAGAAGATGTACCCATCGAGATAATAGATGAAGCAGAGCCAGCTTAGGAACCTGCCAAGAAATTAGATAGTGAAGAACATGTACCCTTGGCAGAGAAAGCTAAGAAAGCAAAAAAGGCTGCTCCTAAGGCATAGAAGAAGGACATGCCTCCTACCACAAGAACAAGGGCTTTGAAGAAGAGAGCTATGCCTAGTGGGCCAAGAGAAGGGTCAAAGACAAAGAAAACCAAAGTGAAAAACACTGGCATAACTATAGAAGCCTTCACTACTGCAACTCAAGATAGCACAACTCTACCAATAGCTTCTTTGTCTCCTGCTGCCCCAACTATAAATATTGCCACACCTTCTTCTGTTGATACAACTGCTACATCTTCCCCTGTTGTTTCTACCACTGCTCCGACTGACCCTGTAACAATCACTCAAGAAGATACCTCTGCTGCCTCCTCACCAGTGGTTGTCATCTCAACTACTTCCTGTTCATTGGCAGTGGATTCAAATACCCCAAGTAGTCCCATTTCTTCCATTGCTACCTCTTCATTTTCTTCCATTTCCACCATGTCCTTGCCTTCCATATCCTCTGTCTCACTTTCCACTTCCCTCGCATTACCACCTATTTCTTCTATTCTTTCACCATCTCTCCCCATGCCTTCCTTTTCCTTTACTTCACCTATTATCATTTCATCTATCTTACTGACCTCTCCCATTCCACCTACCTTGGGGTTTGCCACTTTTGCCAACCTGACACAGGTTAGTCTACCTTCACTTCAAACAACCCCATCATCTTCTACCCCTATAACTCAAGATTCAACTCCCTTGGCTGTACCACTGCTGCTGGGCATAGAAAAGGTATGTGTAGAATTGGGCCTTCAAGAGCAAGAACATGAGAAGGACACATTAGAAGAACCTCTTGCTGAAGCAATGAACACTAAAATAATAGAAATTTATGATAGCCCTCCAGAGAAGAACTCAACAGAAATAGTCTTGGGAGTTGCCCAAAAGGAAACATTAGTAAACTGGAGGAATCTTGCAGATGTAGAAGAGAATATGGATAAAGAACTGGAGCAAGAGCAAAAGTTGCTCAAAGGGCCACCTAGCAAAAACAATGAAAATCCTGATATTACCAAAGAGTCCTCTTCCATAGCACCTGATTGGTTGCAAAGCAGAATTGCCTATCCAGAGCCACAGGTTGAGATCATGAAGTTGGACTTAAGTGCCAATTTATCATAGACAAAGAAGCCGAAGAAACAGAAAAAGGCTAAGGTACAGTCCAGAATCTACAAGGATGCAACAGGATCTCGAATAGTAGAATTGACTGTCCCACCGGCTGATGCAGATAGAGAACAGGTTAGAGCTAAAGATTACACCATAACAACTATCAACCTGGGACCACCTACGAGAAGTCAAAAGGTTGATGAGTTTAAAGGCTCTGTTTCCTCCATCATAGAGGCAATTAGATAAGGGTGAACTTACCAAAAAGGAACTGATGCAACAAAATAAAGAATTCAAAGCATGCTTGTAATTCTTAATAAAACTTGTGGATTATGACGGTGAGCTTAGGATAGTCCCTACTCTACTGTCAAAAGATGAAGTAACTAAGCTCGATGAAGTCAGGACTTTGGCCACTGGAACTAAAAAATGGATGATTAAGGTATGCCAGGAAGGATGTGAGGCCATTGATTTTGTTGCTGAACTTCATAAAAACTTATGCAAATTACAAGATCATTGGAAAGACTTGCACGAAGAATGTGATCCTTTTGATGAGTACTATTCTCAGGTGTTCCCTCGGGTGCAAGCAATAAGAGATCTGCCTGCCCAAACACTGTTGTCTAAAAATATCTTAACAGGAGATAGATTGCATAAAGCAGTGACATGGTACCAACAGATAAAGCTGAGGAAAGAAGTTTTTGATAATATTAGGGAAGCTTATAAGGCAACAGATAATAATATATTGTCTCTTATCTATGAGATAAATGACTCCCTGAAGGACTGCCTTGTAATGGGTTGTGATGATTTGGCTCCATACGATGTGTGGGGATGTAAAGATAAGTTGCACAAAATAGTTTTTGAAGAAACTAAGTTGGATGTCGTGGACAGATTGGACAAAGTCAGTGATCTCCGGACTGATTTCATTACATTTCATAAAGGGAGAAAAGATGTTGAAAAAATGTATATCCAATACAGCCAGGAAATGGAAATGTTCAGATACCAAGTGAACCACATCAAGAACTCGGACCCTGTCGATATCAATCCAGCATTGTCAGCTTGGGTCAGCTACCGCAACAAAAGGGCAGAAGAAGACAAAGTAGATTTGGATGAAGATCAATAGTATATTTTTGTAAATATAATCCTGTCACAAATATGTATTGCTATATTCGGAAGGTCATGTGATGCTATTTTGTCCTTATTATGTCTTGAAAATGGTCTTTTCTATATATATACTCAAATGGGTAGTCAATTTGTCTAAGTTCAATGTGTTTAGAGGTCATTTTTCATCCTTTTCATAAGAGACAAATTGTAATCTGGGAATGCAATGAGCTGTTGTGAATGCATTTAATGATGTTAATTTGGACCGTCGGTGTTGAGTTAATCTCCACCATCCATTCAAAAACTTAGTATGGCGCCTCTCCTATATAAAGGGCTGCCATTTCCCTTATTTGAGAGAGAAGAATCTTGATGCCAAATTGTTGATGCTCTGCCATTTGAAGTTAATACAAAGCAAGTTTCTGCAGTTTTCCTGAGAATTTGTTCATAGTGTTGCTTATTTGGTTTCATGGTTTGCTTCTTGATCTCCGTTAGTTAGTTATGCTTTTGCAATGTTAATGATTTGTTAAAAGGTATCTGATGAATGTTCTTAGTCCATACTTTTAGTTGCTTGCTAATTGTAAGTGACTGTGCAAAGTTAGCCCAGGCTTATTATTTTGTGTTAAGTTTAATTGCATTTCATGAGTTAAATTGCATCGTTACTTGGGTATTCAATGAATGAATGTAATCTGAAAATCTTTAAGTCTCCATTAAAGATAACATCATTTTCTGCAGTGTTGTAGCGTCTAGCTAGCTTGGTTACTCAAAAAATTGGTAAAATTTTAGAGAATTTGTCTACTTGCAGGAGTCTTCACATTGTGAATGTCACTTAGGATTTTTTCTAAACCTGTTGGGTGAATATTTTGTCGTTTAGTTAACTAATGGCAAAATGGTTATATCAACCGCAGTATGATGAGATAAATCTCTCCTCTCAGCAAGGGGAGGTTCCCTTTTAACTATTACAAACTTATTTACACTAAATACTAGCTTTGGGAGTGTGTTACATTCATCCTTTTCTCTTCTTTCAGAAAAGATGTTTACAATGTTTCACGGTAATATTCAATAATGCTTCAACACTTAAACAATAATCAACAATATTCTTGTAAGTTGAAGCACAAAGTCTTTCAACTTACTTCACAAAAAAATCCACGAACCAAGTGAATAATCTCAAGTACAAAGTCTTCAAATTATCCCCAGAAAGATTTTAAAAGTAATCGTATCACCAGTTGGAGCACAAAGTCTGTCAACTAATAACACCACTGATCCACGCGAATGTGATTGAAAATCTTAGCACAAAGTCTACAAGTTCTCAACATGATTCATATACAAAGTGAACAACTACAAGCTCAAAGTCTTTATAATCCTTCACTAAGAAATGCTTTCAACACACATAGATTCAAGGAAATAATATAACACAGAGTTTATATAACTTATCTCGAACGTCCTCTAATCATAATAACCAAACACCACTTTATCCAATCAATCAACAAGAGAAATCAACAAAAATGCCATATGTACATCCTCACTCATACAAATCCAATTCAACACAAAGTTTGATATCAAAACTCGCCTTCTTTATTGATTGGAATTGATCATACAATTTGAACACAAAGTCTCAAAGTTGAGTCTCAATTTGGGGAGCACTTCGTTGCATATGATTAAAGATCCTATTTACAATAGAGGCCATCTTTATTTATAGGGAGAGGCCTGGAGCGAAAATAGGAAAAATCTAACTACTTTAACTTATTCAACAAAAGAGTCCTATTTGACTTAAGACTTCCTTTGTTTCACATGTAATTACATTTCAAAAAAATACATGTGAATATGTCCAAAACAAAATACAAATTACATATACAAAACTGAAAATAAACTAAGGCACGAAGAAGAATATCAACTGCCACCATCATTCTTCATTGTAACTGCTATTGAACGGTAAGACTGCAGATTGCATATCTAATTTCTGTCCATCACCACTATCAACACTTTTTAGAAAATTGTGATACATGGCCTTCACTATTTCCATCTCATAAATGTCCGGTCCAACTGTATTGTCTGAAACAACATGAGCTTTGACGATGGCATCTTTCACCACCTTTATCGCCCCTTCACGCTTCCCAAGATTATTTTTCAAATTATCAAGAGTTGATTGATAATCTTGGAATTTATCCATTGAAGCAATTAAAAATGCTTCATCTTCTGGATCATCTTTTCGAAGGCATTGATCATCTCTTCTGCAGGAAGAAACTTGTGATTTTCAGTTGTTGCTTGTAGAAATTGCAAATAAAGTCATGATCTCGCAATTAGGGAAAAAATTGGCATTTTAGGAAAACTGCGTAATGTTGATCATGTTCACAGGGATGAGCTTAAAAAGGGCCAGAGTGCGCGCAAGTCGAGAAATCAGGCGAAAGCGGGCCAAGGGCATCATTTTCAAGAATTTCCTAGTGTTAGGAAATTTTGAAGGAAGACATGCACGGGTGGCAAAAATCGCCGCTCCTGCATGTTGGAGTAATGCTTGACAGTGTAAGAGCGGTTAATTTTGCCGCCTCTACAGGTTGGTGATTTTGTTGTGTGCAAGGTCGGCCAAAATGGCCGCCTTTGCATGTATGAAATTTGAACAAGGTAAATCATGTGTATGGGCGGTCAAAAAGACCGCCCCTACATATTAGATAGGAAACTCAAGTCTTCATATGCCCAAGCGGGTAATTCCACCGCTTCTACATGAAAAGGGAAGAAACACACAAAAACATGTGAAAAGATGGCAGATTAAATCGTCCTAACATGTCAACACCACTTGAAAGGTTTTGGCATATAAATGGGTAATTCTACCACTTGAGCACGTTTTGGAAACTCAGAAAAACCAACACAAGAAATAACTTTACAACCTGACAAATCTAAAGACAATGACAAGGAAAATAAAAACGAAAAACCCTAATAAAAAAGTAACTCATACAGAGAAGCTACAACGAAAATGCTTTTAGGAATTACACAAGACTCTAGGATTTCATCACGAAAACACAAAAATGAAAGACAAAATCTAAACTATGAAACAATAGATTTAAACAAGTATAGCATGAATGAAATCCCTACCAAAGCAAAAAAGATGAAAGACGACGAACTTACTAGGAAGAAGAAGTGCCAACGATGAACACACAAAACATGATACTTTCTTTCGAATTCACTTCCGTTGTGTTGACTCGGGCGTAGATGATAAGACAAAAGAAAATCAGTAAACAAAAAGATTTAAAAATGACTTAAAAGCCCCTAAATCAAAAAACTAGAAGTGCAATAAATGCACACGAGTTTAACTCGAGATAATTAAAAGATGCACCAACGGTGCTAATTACTGCTCGAACATATATCAAGGGTAGTATGCATGGGCGACAATTTTCACCGCCCCTGCATATTGGGTTAAAGCAACACAAACTTGCATGAGTGGCTAAAATCGCCGCTCCTACATGTAAAACAAAAAGGCTTAAACATGTAATGGTGGCAAAAAATGACCGCTTATGCATGTTACACTTAAAATCTTCTAACTCTTTTACAAGCAAACTTATTGATTTAACGAGTGTGCTCATTTATTTGAATTTCGTAAATGTTGAAAAACCAAAATGAGGAGATGCTCGAAATGACCCCCGAGAGTTAGAAGATAACATACGAGAGCAAAAATTTGCCTCAAAAAACGCGCTTAGAGTTGTAGGCTACGAAATGGACAAGTTTCATAGGGGTCATCCTACAAAATGAGCACAGCTAATTTTTGAGGACAACAAAACCCTATCTCTTTTTGCATTTTCTTTCAAAAACAATTGCTTAGATTAGGTTTTCAACAACATTTCACATTGCCTTATCAGCTGAAAATTTAGAGGGTTTGCATGAATTGCCATCTAAATTGTTTAAATCTGTCAATTGCACGTAAGACCCCCTTGTATGAACAACTAGTACATTCCAACTGAGAGATTCCAAGCAAACCTAGGGTAGGATACTTTTCAAGAGAGGTGTGAAACCAGCAATCACACCTGTGTTGTTGAGTGCTAAAACACCCATCAACAAGATTGAGGTGACACCATAGATCTCTTTAGTGTTGGAGATCAAGTGTTGGAACATGATAAGTCACTTGATGGGTTTTAATAGGAAGACAGAGGAGCCCACTCTTAGGGCTAGACATGAGTTCAACACGAACTTGATGAGGATATTTTTTTGAGAGAGAAAGAGAGTTCTGGTGTATTAGAGAATTGTAAGAAGAGGAATTATCTCATACCCCACTCTTAGGGAGATCCTAGATTTTAGATGCATTATGGTTTTGTTTTTGTTATGGAGTAAAAAGTAACCTCATGCCTTTTTACCTCCTAGTTTGGCTCCTAGGTCCCCATGTTTACACTTTACATGCTTAATACTTATCCTGGAACAAATTTCCCTGAAACCCATGTCAAATGGGGCTTAGGGGCCAGTTTTAAATGCTTAATCATGACCCAAATTAGCTTTAGGACTTGGGCGCCCGTGCCCAAGTCCATGCTGATTTGCCGAGATCTAAATTTTAATATGTCAGCATAGGACCTTTAAAAAGGTTTCCCTTTGTCAACCTTTTCGATTTGAATTACGAATGTTAGCGAGAAAGCATATATAAGTGAGTTTATGTATTCATTTTACACCTAGATGGATAATGCAAACTTGTGATATTGAGCTAAGGGATTTCAAGGCATTCATTGTGTTGTAGAGCAGAATTGTGTTGTTATTGTGTTTATTTATTGCAGATTTGACTTCATCAATCCATCTTCTCATGATTTGAAGGATCTTCTTCTTCGTGAGGGCTTCACCTCTAAGGTGACATCTATTTGTGCTTCAATCATTTTATTTCATCATTGCTTTGGCCTCTGCCCTCCATTGGGCACACACTATTTAACAATGATGTTGGAAGACTTGAATGTCATTTTGGGGCTTGACTAAGGCAAGCTTCTAAACACCACAACCCCAAAACCCCTCTCTTTGTGATTGCAGGTTACAATTGTGAGATTTGGCAAAGTGTAGATATAGAGAAGCAATTCAGAGGATAAGCATTCAGGATCTAAGGAAAAGTTGCTATAAATCTACCCTACTGGACTAGGGTACTCGCCTCAGAGTCCTCCTGACAAGATTTATCTTGAACTCAGGATCTAAACATTATCTGACACTCTCACAATTCCAAATCTATAGAAAAGTTGCCCTATCAGACTCGGGCGCCTGCCCCGTAGTCCGCAAAGTCTTCGCCTCTAGAAATCCAACTTCTGGTGAGCTTCTAATCCTTCTCGAGTGTCTTCCTGTGCAGTGATCTGTAGCAGTTTATTCGCCTGTACCGATTTCATTGTAATTAGGGTTTGAGGCCTATTGAATCTAGGGTTTGACAAATCTTTCAATCTAATATGTCTTTCCATATCATTCCCGAGTACATCAACATGTAGCTGAGTCCTCTTCTTCTGTAGTGACTTGGCTTGGTTGTTGTCCTTGAGTGTTATTGTGAAAGGAGGGTTTAATTTGATAGATCTTAACACTATTCATCATCTTTCCCAACTTTTACATATAATAGCTTTACCTCATAGGTCTTGAGTTGTTGAGTTAGTTCTAAGGATGGGTTTGAGAAGTACATGGCATGGTTGGTGGCTAATGGATGATTCATTGGATGTTGGCGAGATCTTCTCTCTTGTCGAGAAGCTTGCATCTTTTAGATTTTTTATCTATTGCTATTGTGTTTGACCTTAAGGTTAAATACTTAGGTGTGGAGATAGCTTATCTATATTATGATCTAGAGGATATCTATGGTACACAACTAGAGCACTCCATTATCATAAGAAACACATATTATTCAATTTTCATTTACACCAAGTGAGAGGATATGAGCCACATCCTTTATGTGAGTGTAGTTGGTAGTCTGCTATGGTTTACTCCAGATTAAACATTACCGAAGTAGTGGGAACCCTAAAGAAGTATTTGTGTCCAGTCTAGACAAGGAGTATTGGACTATGACATAAAGGGACTTCATGTATCTTTGAGACATGTTTGAGTGTTCAATTGGCTACTAGGGAGGATGAACCTTGATAAGTATAGTGGATATATAGGGATTCATGGATTATGGGGGCAAGAGATGTGGATAGTAGAAGGTCTACTAGAGGGTATGTGTTTACCCTGTTTTGTAGTGTAATTGTTTAGATGAGTAAGAGATAAGTTGTAATTAATCTCTTATTACACTTTCAAAGGTAAAGTATATGGCAATTACTGAGGCCCATTAGGAGGAGATTTTATTTTGGGGTGCATGTTAAGACATCAAGTTAGAGTAGGATTTAGTGTAACATTAGAATTCCCCCAACATGGTAGAGAACCTAACTTTTCATGATTGGTTGGAGCACATTGACTTATAGTTCTAGATGTAATAATTGCTTTGGCAAAGCTTGTGAGGACAAAGAAGTGCAGATGATGTGGGATGGTTATTAGGAGTTTTTCCCTTTGTAATGGGATTTTTTGTCCATGGTTTCACCTTTAGAGGTTTGGTCCCTAATTAGTATACAACATGTGGTATAATGTTAGGATAAGGTACTATATGCCTTGCATAGAAATATTTGATAATTTATAAAGTTGTGGTCCATGTTTATGTGGGGCACCACACTTTGGGAGAGCTCAATATCTTCCTAGGGGATTTTTGTGTGTAACATTGCAAATGCATTTAATATTTTGGGGATCATGATTTATTGAGCACATGGTTTATTGGGCTTGCATTAATGGTTGGGGATAATTGTAAAATGCATTCAATATTGTAAAAAGCATTAAATGTATGGGTCACATGTGCAAGGTAAACTTGAGCACTAAGCTTGTAGAGTACAAATGTGTTACCTTGGAGAACATGTTGTCACATGGTCTTCATGGAAAACTTGGGTGCCCAACTTGTGCATTGATTATTTTCACTTGGGGGAATTAATTATTAGTCACAAGGTGGTTAAGAAGCATCTAGTAAGTTTTCCCTTGATTGTTGCTCTGCTACCTATGAAAGTTATTCATATCTTGTACTTGCTTATTTTGAGTGGAGTTTGGTGTAAGCACTGGAAGACTTGCGTTTCTTGTTGAGGAGATCTTGAGGAGCATGGGGTGGGACACGTGGCTCTCATTTATTCTTGGATTGGTCTCATGGGGATAGTAAAAGTGGTTGCAAATTATTGCAGAAAAAAGTCATATTTTGCACAATTTCCTTCTTGGTTGAGAGTATTGGTCTACATGTAAAGGCTTAGAGTGTAATATTGTATTGTAACTATTTTTTTGGTAGAAATACACTAGTTTTGACGCTTTGGAGGTTGGGCTTTTTCTTGAAAGGGTTTTCCCATGGTCTCTCTCTCTCTCTCTCTCTCTCTCTCATGTGTTTGTTCTTTCTTCCATTCTTATTATGTGTGGTTTGTGCCTAAATGCTACTAAAATTTGTATAGATCAAATAAATTTGATACCTCTTCTTGTAGGGTTAATGTAGGAAATTGTTTGTATTTCTTTTCAAACACTTACTTGAAAGGAAATAAATTCCCTTTAGGCTTCAATTACACGGTCTAGGATTTTGAGCTAACTTTACTAGGGAGAGTTATGAGTCAACACACAAGGGGCCTACTAGTACTCATGCTCTAATTAATTAATCTAACTATTTGTACATAAGGCTATGGTTCATTCCCTTAATCAAAGTCAGCCATGCATAATAGTAAAAAAATTTGTGAACCAAATTACAATACTTAACAATGGAACCCATAGAAAGAGACAATAAAATCATATTTATTCCTAATATACTCCTAAACTAACACTAGATTAAAAATTAGAAAAGGAGAGAAAGAGGGTGAAGAGGTGTAGATAACCCTATTGTAACATCAATCATCAAGTCCTAGAAATTCTCAAAAAAACAAGTTATTAAGTGATCAACCTTGCATAACCTACAACACAACTCATGCTATCATCTAAGGCACATATTGATCCTTATGACAAATTGATAGTAGAGTATGTAAGTGCATATGATGAGGATAATTTAGAAAAGACAAAGTGTAGAGGTTGCAAATACAGATCTTTAGATGGTGGTATATGAGAAAGATGTAATTCTAATCAAGGGTGGACAAAAAAGTGAAGAATAAATGATGGATGAATTGTTTGATTCCATCATGCAAATTGAGTTGAGCCCAAATGAATATTTTCCACATGAGGAGGAATTTCTACAAAGAATTCTAAATGGTGTTGATGATCAAAGCATGTTTCACAAAAGTGGATGTAGAATTGGAATGAGTTATGGAAATGGGGTTGCATGTAGTAGAAAATCATTTCCAACATGATAAGCCATAGGTTGAGATAAATAGACATGGGGTTGCAACTAATCAACCCATCATCATATTGAAGAAATAACCATGAAATCACATTTACTTAAAAAATATAAACAATAGCCTTAGCATAAGATCATGCTATTAAGCTGGAAACCATTTCAAGATAATTTGCAAGATCATCACAGAATCGTTAGAGAAAGAAAAAATGATCAAGCCAATTTTTGTTAGGTTGAAAAACTTGATTCTTTGTAAAGTTGTCGTGCCATTAGATGTTAAAATCTTTCTTTTCTATTCCTACTCTAAGGAAGTGATCCCATGGCACTTGTTTAATGAACTATTTTTTGTGGAGCAGGGGTCTTGTGAGACGTTTTTTTGTTACAAGATAAGTTAGAATCTTGCTCAAGAAAATAGGAGCGCTTACTTCTTATTTTGAGGGGTGCCTTTAGGGTGGGGCTGGAAATTTCCTCACTAGCTTAAGAGATTTTTTTTTTTTTTTTTAAATTGAAAAGCTAAAGAGATTTTGCTCCCACCTATCATTCATCTACACTTTCTAAATTCTGGTCAATAAATTTAAGGATAAGTTTTCTAGCTTAATCATTTTTAAGTATTCACTATTACTCAAAAAATCAAGAGACCACCAACTTTCTAAAATTTGGAAACTTAAAATTTTAAGCTTGCCCACTACACAAAAACCATAAGGCCGCCTAATTATTAAAATTCCTAAAAATTCTTAGTGACACCTGCCAAAATACTATAAAAAGCCCCCTCCATGGGACCAATATCTAAACTATTACTTGCACCCATAGGAGGTTCAAGGGATACGGCGAACGAGTTTATAAAATTTTCCGGCGTGAATTTTTTTTACGGCGTGAGACAATTCCGAGCACTATAATGCTCACATATAAAAGCCAATCGGCTAATTAAGGTACGATACTTCCACTGCTCTGTTTCAAATTTACTGAAACTGCCGCTAAATCCTAGAACAATTCCGCTAATTTTTATGCATTTTTGAGTACCATCCGTGAAATGCCATTGTGGGTGGCAGCATAAAACACAATTTGTTTCATAGTTTTCTCGTACCCACAAAGAAGCTCTGTTGAACGGAGCGATGGAATTCAGAGTCCGCAAGAATTGAGCACATGCCTTGAAATAAATGCCTTCAGCAACAGGATGGTAAGCCTTCGCCTTAAACATGGTTGTTGCTGCGAATCTTGAAAGCAATTTTAAATTTTACTGGTTAACAGTCCAAGTGGTAATGGGTTTTAAACCCCCCCGCCCCAATGCAATTACTCCAGCACAAACATAGTGAGGTTGTGGTGTAACTATTGGATGATGTGTACAATCCAGGGTGATCCATCTTTACAATTTTTAAGATAATGGTTCAAGCCAACTCATATTCATACTTAAGATTTACCAAGTACAAAAATGTATGCACTCATATTGCAATATCAATGTAACTTATAACCTCACCCAAGATTTATCCAAAAAAAAAAACTGTATATGGTATCAATTGTATAATTAAGAAACCCTAGCCGGGGGTAGGATAGTAGAGTCTACTCCAAGCTTTATATAACATCTTCTACGACGTAGACTCCAGTGTAATTCCTTTTTGAGTTTCAGGCTCCGGGGATGCTATCTTCAACTCTTATGACAGAAAACCCGACTCACGGAATTGTTTTAATATTTGACGTTCTGTTAATGCTTGTAAATTCGCTCAAATGGTAAATTAAGGTTGTTTTTATTTAGTATTTCTGTGAGGAAGTCTGATCAATTAGAAGATGCTAAAATAGTAACCAATTGACAAAGATTGCACCATAAAAGTTTTCTCTCAGCCTCATGCAGACACATTTATTACACATTTCACATAATGAAATAAGATGCATATGTTGATTACCCCGTATAAGGAATCTTAAAAATCGCATTGTTACAATTCTTCTAACTAGTCAATGCTCAAATGAAATTCAGCTACTTTTCAAAATCATTAAGCTTGGACAACTAAGAAGAGTTAATTTAGGGTGGTAAACCCTGAATCTTTCTCTTGGAAAACCTAGATTTTTCTGCACAAAAGTATTCTGAGGCAAGTCACAGGTTTTATCATTTTAAGGTTATCATCATGAGATTTATAAACATTAACGGTTCAGATATCAAACTTTGTATTGGAGACATTCATTTTTGAGGATGTGTTTATTTCTTTTCAATGCATTTCAAATTTAAGTTCTGCATTTAGAATAAATCCCATACAAACTGAAGTATATATTTTGGCAAAATCCATTCCCTTTTGCCATACTGACATATATGTGGTTCTTCCTGCAATCAGACAGAAACACTAATCTCTATTTTAAACCTAATGTCATACGTCATGGTTATATTAACATTTAAGTGAGACAAAGCAAACAACTTTCCTTCACTCAGCCCAATCTGGAAGTTGATTAGACCATACTGCTTTCTGTTTCGGTGTCAATTATGTAGTTAAGTGATTTTGGCCTTGTCAATATTTGGTTTTGTTGAATTGCCAATTATTGTCACTTCTCATGTATAAATGTAAACTGTAAAGCTTCACAGAACAATGGGACACATGACTGATAATCAGTCAATATCATTCAACGTTGAACCTCTTTGATGTTATGTGTATTTTGTAATTTCAAGATGGTATCAGTGCTGAGATGCTGATACTTAAGATGGTGATAGTGTGAATACAAATTTAGTGTTCTTGTATGAGCATGGGCCATGTCTGTGATGGTGATGTTCTATGACCTAGTGATGTATTATGTTTGTAATTCTGTGTCTGTGTGCTGCCTGCTTTTTTCTCTCTTTAGGAGTGTAGATTGTATAGTGATTATTTGCTTAGAGCCCATAAAGGGTTGTTGTAGATGGTTAGATGGGCCTAGGACCCAAAATCTGTTTTCGTATGTGGCAACAAATTATTTCTCCTAGGTATTGCTGATGAGTGCTCAAAATGGACTGGTTAAATATCTGCAGATTAGATTTATTGTAAGTGAGTTGCTTGAAGATAAGGCCTCTATATTTGATATTGTTTAAAACTGTAGGCATTGTACCATTTATTTGCAGCAGAGAAAAGGGCTCTGATTTTGTACAACACTTTTTTTTAGGGCAATACAGATTTTATGAGCTGGGAAGATAAAGGAGATCATCTGGCGTTCTGCTTCTTTGCAGTCCAACAAATGGTGGGTATTTTTATCATCCAGTTGCACTTAAACTATACCTAATCATTTAGATGAACAGTTTGCTGCACTGGCATATCATTAATTAAGGAGGTTACCCACTAATGGAATCTCAATTGAAGTGCATGGAGGCCCCAGGTAAATGCTTTGAAATCGATTAGAAGTAGTCCTCGATTAACCATAAACAGAATTATGTACACAATCAAGGAAAGAAATCAACATGACATTGGACAGTCATTATAGTTAAATAAGAAATAACTAGTTCATTTGGCCCTTGGGCACAGATTTCGTTATAAACATCCCATTATGCACTCATACACTACATACTACCTACCATCGACTCTTGATTCACAAGCTACATGGCAATGAGGGTCAAGCCTACACATGCAAACCCTAATGGTTCGCCAACCTAGGAGACTGCCATGTGCCTTAAGCCAACTGTCTCTGTCCTACCAACCTACCAGATGCCCCTTTTGACTGTTGTCCCATCAATCTGCCAGCTGTGCTATCCTGTGGTTCACGGAATCTGCCAGTTGTCCTGTGTTTCTCTGGCACTGGTGCTCCCTTGTAAACCTTTCAGACTTTGGCGTTGCCTTCTAGGTGTCGGCATTCCTCTGTTATAGCCCTCCTAGTGCTGGCTACCCTCCATGGCTCGGCTTCCCTTAGAAAAAAGAATGTGGGTCCAACAAGAAAGGTCATTGATGGTAGGAGCAAAAGTTTTCTTTTTGTTGGGGTGTTACGTCTTTGTCTTATTTGACTATGAAGGTTGTCTGTAGCATATTCAATATGACTTTTCTCCTCCCAAGTGGCCAAGTGCTCCTGAGTTTGACTCTACTCTTTGGTGCAACGAATAGAGCCAAATCTTTACCAAGTTATCATCAAAAGTTTTTCGCTAAATGGCAAGTCTACTATCACTGTTCTGTCTGTCGAGTTTTTCTTGAGTGGAAGTTACAGAACATTTTTTCATAGACATCAAAGAAATCATTATAACATGTATTAAATAGGCAAATACCTTTCTGTTGATGATGTGCATTTTATTAGAACAATGTTTCCCAATGTGATACATGTTTTTATGTTCATTTTGATGTCTATTAAGTAGATATATCATGGAATTAGAAATCATTTTGATGTCTGTTAAGTAGATCAGTCACAGAGAGAAATATCTGAGTATATTTGTTGAGATTTTTGTCTCCTAGAATTTATAAAGTAAAAAATAATACCTTTCTCCACTGACCATTATCTTCTCCCATTGGTGAAATGCCTCGTTGGCTAGGAGTATAAAGCATAATTTATACTGAAAGTTCAAAAATTAAGCTATCCTAGTGTGTTTTACCCAAAAGAAAGTTAATCTTCTTTCTGTTGTACTTAATAATGCACAAACATGTTCTATTGAATTTGATATAATTTTTTTTTCCACTCTGCTGTGAATGTGTGAGGATCTAGGGTTTGCAGCCAGTTTGTGGCTGCCTCTGCACTGAGCAGGGGTGCCTTTTCTTGTTTTCTCATGCCCTTGGGGCTTCCAATGGCGGGAAGGTCTGCTGCTTCCCTTCTTTGCTCTTCTTTGTCCTCCCTCTTCATCTCTTCCCTGTCTATGGTGAATTGGGTCAGTTTTGACCTTCTCAAAAGTAAGTTGCCTCCAAAAATCAACACCTCATCTGTTGGTTTGGGCTTTCATCAACCTTCACCGGCTGCCCTGAATGCTTTTGTCCCTTGGTTGGAATCTACACCAACAATAGATGTGTCTCCAGAAAATGTGCTGCACTCTGTTGCCACTTTGTCAGACCACGCTTTGGTTGGGAGATTTATAGGGATTTGACTGAGCCCCTTAGCGCTGGAAAAATGAATCTCTATGGCCCAGGGGTCCAAAATCTCTGCATATGAACTTATGCTATGCAGAAGGGGCTATTTCATTGTTATTATGGAAACCAAAGAAGAACATGACACCATCTTCCAAGGAGGTACATGGTTCATTGTAATGTCCCCTTTTCACAAGCCAAAATCTCTCAACCTTGTTCACAAATTTCAACTTGCAACAAGAGAACATTAGTACATTTTTCATTTAAAGCCATATATAATTTACATAATAACATTGCCTTTATCTTTTCTATGATCAAATGTCAACTCATAACTTAGTTCATCATGAATTACTATCAATACACATTGCTATGATTACTTTCAAATGCAAATCACTATTATTAATCTATGATCATTTTCTATGCATATCACTTTTATGAATATATAGTTACTTTCAATGCATATCATTATGGCTAATCTTATGATTGCTTTCAATGCATATTATCTTTCATTCATATTTCACAAGTTAATCTTATGATCACTATGCTTTGCATATCATTAACATTTCACATGTTACTCTCATGATCATCATCAATATGCCTTGCATATTCTTATCATGACATTTCACATGATCTGTGATCTTCATCAATACAAATTGCAATCTATTTGTCTATATGTCATTTGTTAACAACTTATGGGAGATTAGAGGAGAGTTAACGTTATCCACCATGGGGTTCTAATGTCTCTATCCTTAAACTCAATGTGGTATCCTTAATACCTTAGAGTCAAGGCCTCTATGAGACTCCTTGGTACTCTTATGATGCTTTACATCATGTAACCAAGGCCTATACATCACTATTTTTGCACTATGGATACCTTATACCTCATGCGACAAGGCCTCTATGTGATACACATCCTTTGCACTATGGGTAACTTATACCTCATGTGACAAAGGCCTCTATAATACCCATGAGTGGCCTCTTGGTACTTTTCCATTCATCTCTCATACGAGCTTAGCAAATCACATAACATTATGCATAATTGTTTACAAGATATATCATTTGAATTATTGCATACTAGATATATTATAAAGGATCATTCTATATGACTGTCTACATATCATTATTCATGATGACTATGACAATATCTTATCATCATGAATAATGAAATGTACACATCTTATTGCTAAGAATGACTGTTCATAAACCAAAGTTATCATAATCGATACATTCATGATTACAAGCATGTGACTGTCATAAATATATATTCTTGAATGAATGACAAAGAGCTATAAGTAAATCTCCATACCTAATCATGTTAATTCGATCAGAATTATTGAAAGAAGATTAAATTAAAGTACTTACCTGCTGTTAGTATGACAACCGATCAGACAAAGGAATAATAATATGAAGATGCTTACTTGCTGTTGTAATTCTTGGATAGAGATTTCTGCAAGTTCTTGATCAAATATAATGTCTTCAATGGATGATACTTGCTGTTTTATGTATTATATATTGCAGACTAAATTCTATTTGTTTGGAGGATGAAAGGATAACTTGATCGATTGATCATATATGGAAAATCTCTGCTGATATATCTCCTTTGTAATGCCTGCTGTAATGTTCTTTGATGGCTGACCAGTCTTGTGTAAAAGACTCTATCTTTATGCTACTTGCACTTGCTATTAATCTGATTACAATCAATAATAACTGTATGCTGAAGTGGATATTCGACTGCCTTTATTTGAAGGAATTTCTGATATATTCTTTCATTCGCTGATGTTCTTGCCTGATGATCTTGCAATGGATCTCCTTGTGATTTTATATCTCCCATCGGTGGCTTTTGGCCAAAAGGCATGCTAATTCATGAGGTCCGTACCTCTTGGGTAAATCGCACCATTTTCTTTTTAATAAATTTGTCTTTGTTTTAGTTTGTCTTCATTCCAATTTTGTCCTTTTCTAGTTTTGTCATTATCTCTATTTTTGTCTTTTCTCTATTTTGTCTTCTTCTCTAATTTGTCTAAGTTATGAAATTGAACATAAAGAGAGTTTATTATCATAAACATATGAAACCTTCAAGATCATACTAAGCCATTATAAACTGGTCTTCTTTCCAATCTTTAATTGGAAAACTTCGAGCTATCATGGGCTGGAATTGAGGGATATGACATTCATGGGCCCAAGCACTTTGTTTTTGAATTTCTGGTCAACCCATTTCAACCCAAAAGTGGATGTGCCTGAGGAAGTATTGGTTTGGGTAAGGCTACCATTTCCCCCTCTCCACCTTTGGTAAATCTTCTTTAGAAACTATCGGAAACAAGATTGGAAAATTTCTTGACTCGATTCCTCCAAAAAAATTGAATGTCGATTGTGCTCAATTTTGTGTTTAGGTAAATCTAAAAAATGGTCTTTCTAAAGCCATAGGGATTAAGGTTATGGACTGGATGCATACCCAGATGTTAGATTACGAGCATCTCTCCTTAAAATGTCTGTCTTGTTATTTAATATTAATAGAGACACTTTTCCAGGGTTTGCTCGCTCATCAGGAAACTCAAAATAAGAAGGATCAGCTTGAGAATGATGGGTTCCAACAATTGCAATACAAGAAAAGAAATAGAAAGTCAAGGAGCAGAAAACCCATATGTACTATTCAAATTTTTTTGGAGAACTTTAACAGATATGACACACTAACCTCTGAGCAATTCTGAACCTGATTAAGAAGAAGAAAGTCATGATCAAGCTCCTCTTGAAGCAGAGCTGGCCGTTCAGACTCTTCAGGAAGGATCACTTGAAGAATCAACCGATGAAATAGCCAAAGACAACTTGATTGAAACAGTTGAGGATATCATCATTCTTGGTACAGGCCTTGATCACATTCTGCCAGATCTTCCTCTAAATTGCGGAGGAGATCTAACCAAGAAATAAAAATTGAAGAAACAAAATAGAATATTGTAGCCAAGACTCAATCAACAATGGAGGGTTTCTCCAAAGGGAAGACACCCATTAAAAATGATTTTGCTCTCATGGAGTTGTAGGAGCCTAGGCGGTGGGCTCAAGAAAAACTACCTCAAGGGATTAATCAAAGATCATTACCCTTGCTTAATAGGAATTCGAGAGACTAAGTTACATCATAAAGGTGCCATTGACATTTGGAGATTTATCTGGAACAGATCTGAAATTGAAGTCATAATGTCATTAGTGATACAGGAGCCTTCATAGGCCTTCTTACTGCTTGGGGTACTACCATTCTCTCCAAGACTGATGGGTACCAAAGTGAACGTTGGCTTTCCCTCACTTTAGAGGTTAACATGTTTGCATTCAGTTATCTTAATTTTGTATGCCCTAAACTCACTTGTGGAGAAGAAACAATGTTGGCTATCAATTCTTTCTTTCATTGAAGAAAATAAGCCAAGAAATATGATTCTGGCTGGGGATTTAAATCTTGCCCTCTTCCCTTCTGAAAAAAGAGGTGGCTCTGCATTAAAAGATCCTTGTAGGGAGCATGTGGAAGATATTATTTCTCTTGCTGGACTCCAAGACATCAAGCCTTCTAAAGGCTTATACACCTGGTCAAAAAGAACTAGAAGTCTTGGGAATCATTTCATTGCAGAAAGATTTGTCAGGTTTCTGTTTCATGAGGATACCCTCATTGATTTTCCCTCAATTGTTTGCAAAACTATTCAGAGCATAGTCCCTGACCACAAGCCTATTCTTTTTGATAATGGAAGCAATAAAAATTCTGGACCAATTCCTTATAAATATAATCCTGATTGGTTGCATTTGAAAGGATTCATACAGGAAATTGAACGCGGTTGGAGAGCTAGGTGCTCCGTTGGGAATGCTCAAGACAGGTGGAAGAAAAAAATCTCTAGATTGAAAATTGATCTAAGAAACTGGATCAAATTACACCATAGTTTGACTTTGGATAACTCGAAACAAATTCTTCTTCTTAGACTGGGTGAATTGGAAGAGCTTTAAGAGTATGAGCTTTTAGAGCTGGAACTTCTTAATGAAGCTCTCAAATCTGAGAGAGAATCCAGTCTCTCTTTAATGACGGGAGAAAGCCTGACAAGAAGAACAATTTTGGTGCCTAAAATCTCACATGACTTGGCTGCGTGAAGGAGACTCCAACACTAAGTATTTCCACCTTAAGGCTCACCAGTGGTATAAAAAAAAATCGGGGAAATAAAGTTGGACAATGGTGACATTGTCTCCAATATTCTTGATATCAAAGAAGCTGCTTATGGCCACTTTGGAAATCTCTAGAAAAAAGTCTGTTGGAAACCTTGCAGCCCAGAATATACCTTTTCAAAATATTCCAAATGTTTTCTTTGAAGAAATCAGAACTGCTCTTTGCCAAGAAGTCACATTGGAAGAGAGCTCAAGGATGTTGTTTTCAGATCTGCGAAGGACAAAGCCCTTGGCCTCGATGGGTTTTCAAATACTTTTTATCATCAATTTTTCGATTTAATTGCCACTGATCTCCATCTTATTATCGAGGGTGCCTGTAAAAAAAGGTAAGCCGATTGTTGCTATTAAGTACCTTTTTAGCTCCAATTCCCAAGGAAAAGAATGCTGTCTCCTTAAGTGGGTTTAGGCCTATTTCTTTGTGTAACTCCTCTTATAAGTTCATGACAAAGTTCATGGCTAATATAATTAAAGAGTACCTAGACTGTTGCATATCAGATGAGCAAGGAGGCCTCACACCTAGCTGTAATGCCCCCTTCTTGTGATTGCCCTAAATCTTGCCCTAAAATCATAAGTTTAATATAGTTAGGGTTATAAATTACTAATTAAATGCTTTAAGCAAGATAAATCCTAGTTTAGGTCCTGCAATCATGTAAGATAATATTGGAAATATAATTCATATGATCAAAACATGTATAATACATATCTTATTTATTTAAACCATGTAAAAATATAACTATTTTAAATCCATATAAACTACACAATATCTATAGTGCCTGATAGAAGATTAGCCATAATAGTACTTGGAGGAGAAACATGATAGGGCGCCCGAAGCTATCCTCTAAGCCCAAGAGCAGATATACCATCCCTCTTGGCCCCAAGAGGCAGACACGCGGGCACCCAACATGGGGTTGTTGAAATGCAACGGACAACTGAGGGGGGGGTGAATTAGTTGTCCCTAAAACTTTGAACACTTATGAACATCAACACATCAAACACTTATTTACTGTTATTCAGATTTAACCATGAAAGCATGAAATAAGAAGCTCAACACAATAACACAATCAACACATGAGACACTAGATTTTTTATATGGAAAACCCTATAAGGGAAAAACCACGGTGGGTGTTAGCCCACAAAAATAAATAAGTTATAGCAATATCGAAAATTAGAGGCTCACTACAAATGTTAGGGCACACTGCCAAGAAAAGCTCACTGCCATGGATTGGTGAACTGATTTGATAGCATCTACTTCATGCCTGAGTTCAGTTCCATTGAAGGACAATATATCACCTCTGCTCTGCTCTTCTTACACCTTCGCACCTATCTTTTCATTTTCGCACTTCGACACCTTTTTCGCAACTACATTACATGTTTTTATACAACTCATTAACTTTGGAATGTACATCAAGGTCGGCATTACATTCATCAACTGTTGGAGCAATCTCCAAGGTCGGCATTACAAACATACATAGAAATAGGTCTAGACCTAAACAAGATTAGCTAAGGGAAAGATGTATGCGAATCACGTTACACCTTAGTTGGGACTCAAAAGCAATCTTCCACACCACAACACGCTTCCACAATCTTCAATGCATCTCCGCACGTAGTGAAAACAACCAGGTCGGCCAAGATTGGTGTTAACATTAAGTCTTCTAAGAACAGTCTTCTTCTACGATCCAAATTTCTCTTTGCGGACCAATCAAAATGTAGGAACATGATCAGGAGACATCCACAAGCACATTGTAATCACCAGGAACAACCGCACAATCTCTAACCACTCTGTCTAGAAGATTCTTCAAATCGGAGCACATAAACAACACTGCCAGCTACTGTTATAAGGAAAAGATCGTTTGCGGACCACCAAATCATGAACCATTGGAGTTGAAGGCACTTAACATCATTACCAACTTGATTCCAGAACCGCAGACTGTGAAACTTTAATGCAGAGGAATGCGGAGCAGAATACAATCTCTTTGTCACCAATGAATACCTAGAAAAAGAAGCTTTTACTTTGGTGAACATAACTCGCTCAAATCTTTATACCGGAGGCTCAAACTTGGAACATAGCATCTTCAGACATGCCTCTAAATAACTTCCAATCCGCAGACAAAGATATTCATTCTACAGGAAATGCGGAGCAAACTGTTGGATTGTTCTTCTGTAAACAAAGATACTCTGCAATACACTGTTTCTACTGCAACTCACTGTTTCCACTGGAGGAACTAATTTTCTCAATATCCTTAGCATCATGATCAAGTACTTATTTTCTTCAACACTTACATAGGCAAATATAAAGCATGTAACTCATTACAAGCAAGCAACAAAATAAGAGTACAGTTGACACCAATGACAACATAGATATGTTGACATTAATGACAACACCGGTTAGGCACATACTTGCAACAGGGGTGACATACTTAGTGGATAAACTTGTACCTGCCTTCCCTATCCATGCTGTCTTATCCATCCTTCTTATGGTTGAGACTCCTTGAATCCATCTCAACAACCAACCCATGTAGAGGTCGGAGGGAAAGCTACAATGGGGTGCCCGTAGATTCTCCTATCTAAGCCCAAGGGTGGACATTCACCCTCTGGGCCCCAAGTGGCAGACACGCGGGCATCCAACATGGGGTGGCGTACTTAGAAGGAAATCTAGTACCTGCCCCCCCTTGTGTTTACCCACTCCTCCACATGGTTGCTTATTGGGAATGAGCAATTTACATATCTAGATTCATAAGAGATTATTAATAATCAAATCATCATCATAATAGTGCATACCACAATACTTGCTAAAATATAAGAATGCTATTCTAAGATGCAAATATATTAGCCAATGCTGACTTCTGCCCTTTTCTGCTGAGTGTAGATAAGCTGATTTGATTGATTCAATAATAGAACAATAGAATGATAGAATAATAGAAGGATAGAATAATCCAATGATAGAATACTAGAATGATAGAATGATAGAATAATCAAATTATAGGATGATAGAATGATAGAATAATAGAAGGATAGAATAATCAAGTGATAGAATGATATATTGATAGAAGAGTAGAAGGATAGAATAAAATGATGATATAATAATAGAATGATGGGATAATAGAATGATAGAATGATAAAATAGATATGATATAATGATAGAAGAACAGAATGAAAGAATGATATAATAAGCGAATAATAGAATGATGGAATAATAGATTAATAGAATGGGAGGATATTTTTTTACAAAAAAAAAAGGCAAAAAAAAAAACAGCTTTCCTGCGACAAAGCAACATTAACAAAGTGGCCAGAAATGGAACTAGGGCAGAGCACCCTCGCAGCGCTTTACAGGGGAAGGAGAAGGTTTTCTACGGGGGCTGGGCTCCCCCTCCGCAACATCACGAGGAACAGGGCTGGCAAATTATGAAGAGTAGGAAACCGCAGAGGGGAGTAAGGGCAGAGGCCGCATTAAGAGAATCTGCCCAAGCCAGGGTTTCAGGGATTTGGGCTATCCCAATTACCTCAGCAACCCCTGCATTTGCAACTGGAGCAATCGCATTGCTTTAGGCCGGGAAATAAGCCGCAATGCTCGACAACCCCCTGCTATCTCCTACCCTTCCCTTCCAAGACAAGGAAATGCAGAGGGTTTTCCAAAACCACCCCCCAGGATCATTCATTCAAAAGAGAAGCCCTATACAAGCAGCATGCCGAATTCTAGGGCGTCCCACCAATGGCCAATCTCCAAAAACCCTAAACTCGGAAACACGGCTTCTAACTATCCTGGGATGGGCAACGACCAGGTAGCAATCCGAGAGTAGGCAAACCCTAGACCCACTTGGTCAAGGCAACAAATGAGTCCAATGCATTATCAAAAATCAGAGGCCATGAAAAAGAAAGCATCAATAGATATTTGCAATATTTACACAGATGGTTTGGGGAATCACTGTAGAACCCACGGTTTCTTTATTCGATGGTGTGGGATAGGGCAACCTGCGAAGGAAATTGCGGATTGGGTCCAAGTTCTCTACAAGGACCAGGTAAGTATCACTATCACTTCTGAAGATTTCATATTCATTGTCTGCAAAAATGCAAACCTAAAAAAAGAAATTTTAAACAGTAGAAGTTTGTTTTATAAAGGGCATAATTTCGAATACCTAGATTGGCTAGCGAATATTGACCTCAGTAAACTGAAACTTAAATTAGCTAGATGGGTCAAATTACCAAATCTCCTAGTCGAGCTTATCCATAGCGAAATCTTAAGGGAGATAGGTAATCACCTGGGAGAATTCATAGGAATGGAGGAGGACTTCTTATCTCACTCTGATGTTTTCCTGTTAGTAAAAATGGATATAAGCATCAAAGACCTCGAACCTCTTGAAATCAATACTAACTTGGCTAGCTACTGTATCAAGCTAGTATTCCAACCGTGGACCTTCCCACAGTAATATTATCAACATAGTTCCAAAAATACCTACTAAAAAGTGTTCCATTCCCCAATCTTGGGGTGTTAACATCAGATTTAATGATAATAAAGGCGGATTTATTGTGGACTATCAGAGGACTAGCTTTCCTTCCCTAAAGGAGCACCTCAATGGTAGTAGGGATTTGGCTGGACAAAATCAGAACCCGAGTATGGTATCAACTCAACCCAAGAAATGCCCTAATTCTACCCAAAATACCAAAGAAAACACCCAGAATCATAATAATGAGTTTACTATACAGAATATGAACCATGCTCAGGCTAGCTCAGGCAAAGAAACACTCGTAGCGGTTAAGCCTCCAAAGCAGATTTATGAACCATAGATAGGCAAAGAAAGGATGGAACTTGAGGAGGGGGAAGTTCTTTTAGAAGATACCAGAAATAATAACCTCCCAGCAGTGGAAGGTAGTATAGATCCAGAGGTATTAGAGACACCAGAATGGGTGTAATGTCCCTTTTTTTGGCACATAGGCTTTTGTGCGCATTTTGGCTTGTTCTTAGTCCTTTAGTGGCTATCCGACATGTTTGGGAGAACTCCAATGTTCTTGGAGTGGCCACAGGTCAGTTTTACAGAGCATTTGGTTACGGTTTTGAACTCAGATGGTGTTTATGATCATTGTGATGCTTTCTGATGTTTGATCGGGTTCCCGGTTTGCTCTCCAAGATTCTTGGAGAAGCCGTCTATTTTTGGAAAGTCGCCCAGAAGGCATCATTTATCTTCCCAGACATCATGGAGTATGTTGGTATGCTTAATTTTGCAGTTTGGTGATGTTTGGAATTTTCCGCAAAATGGTGTTATTTAATGAGCTATTTTAATTATTATTTTCACTGAAGCTCCTAGGGGTGAAAATAATTAATAAAAATCTAAGTGTTATAGCTCGTTGGAACGAGGAAGAAAAGTTTTAAATCATGGATGCATCATTTTGGGGCCTTGAGAAGCAAATATTTCCTTTATTTTGACAAGGGGGTCTTTGGAGCTAAAAAGAGCTTTTAATTAAAAGTGGTGACTTTAAGTTGTGCACACATAATGAATTATTTTATATTGTTTGAGGAGAAATATGAAGGGATAAAGGAAATAATATTTTATTTCCCTCAAAAAGTTATAAAAAGAGGAGTTGGGCTCATTGTTTGGGTATGCTTGGATTTGTATTGTTACTCTGCTGGATTGAACCTGCGTGTTCTTCCATATTCTCTTGAGGACGAAAACCCTCTTGTGGAATGCTCTTGAGGACGAAAACCCTCGAGGTTGGGTGTGGTTTCACTACAGGAATCACCATTGTGCTGAAGAAGAGATTTGAGCAAACTTATCCAGAGTTTGCCAGTGAGCTTTCATGGAGCTGAATATGTTTGAAGTTGCTAAGAGTTTTTGGATTAGAGTTCATTAAATATCATGGCAATCAGATGAGAATGAAGTTAGTAGCAGATTTTTTATGCCTTGTATAGTTTTAATGTCATATTGCTGGTCCGTACCATTATATTGCCGTACAGGCAGAAAAAGAGTTTCGCAAAACTAAAATTATCGAGAAGTTCTTTGTGTCTAAATCTTTTTGCACTATTAATATATTCCTTAGGCGACCCCAATCTGATCATAGTGAGTGGTTGGGAAGCTTTGTTTATTTTTTTATGAGCAACCGTACTTCTGCTGGCCGTACGGCCTGGGAAATGCATAGTTTGTGAAGTGTTTTTGTTAACTGATCTTTAGTGCATGGGAAACATTGGATTTGTCTTGTATTAGCATAGTTTTTTGAGTGGGAAACAATATTGTTAAGTGTGGGCAGTTTCTTGGGTGTTTTCAGCAATCCGTACTATGCTGGGAAGGTGCCGTACTAGTCTGGAAGAAGTCATTTTATAGTCTATCACTCTCTCTGTGGTGTTCAATACATATAATTGATAGATCATTTAGGGACCACTTGTTTTGTCAAACATTGGGTTTAGTCTTGTAATATTATACTTCCCTGGATGCCAATGGTCTGTGTTGAGAGCAGTTGATGTATCATTTCAGGTTGCAGCAGTGACAGACAGCAAATAAATACTACATTATCATTCAGCTATTCAAGAAATCTGCAGGGTATGGTCATGCTATCTTCACAAGATTCTTAATAAGTCCAAACAAGACTTGATTTACATTGTATTTGATATCATTGTAATCTTTCTTGTGAATCACATGAAGGCCCCTGGATGGTTTACCGCCAGTGTGGAGGAAAGAACAATTAAACATATTGTAACCCCTGGATGGTTTTACCGCCAGTGTGGATAAATAAACTTTTCTTTATTGTTTCTACCCACTGCATAAGTGGAGTATTCCCACTGAATAAGTGGATGGCATTGTAATTTTCCTTTCTTGCTCTCATACCCACTAAAAGTGGTGAATCCCCACAACTTGTGGATGCCTGCATATGCAGATGAATGTTTACTTGTTTGCACAATGTTTTAATTTGTAATCTAAAGCACATTATGCTCTCACCTTGCCCGAATTGGGATCTTGGTGATCAGAAGTGCGGAGGAGTTTAGTTGTGCTAACACTGTTTATCATTGTTCTATATTTTGGAAAAAATTTTGGGGTTGTATATTACAATGGGTCCCAAACACATATGAACCAGAGGAAAAACATAAAGAGTCTGGGAATCAAAAGACACCCACAGATAAGATTAGCCATACAGATCTAAAAGAGATCTGTAATGAGATCCTAGATAAGGCAATAAAGGAAGTGGTAATTGAGGAAGCTAACAAAGAGAAGGAAAAGCTCATCACCAAGATCTTGGAACTTGAAGAACGAGAGAAAAGGTAGGAGGGTAATAAAGAGGACCCAAAAGTTCAGGGAGATAGAGAGTTGGAGGAAGCAGATCTACGGCTGGGAATTGCTATAAGCGACTTCAGTAGGGATACCCCAGATTGTGCCAAAAGTAATAAGAAAAGGGGTAGGAAATCACTATTGGAACTAAGAGAGAAAGTAGGCTAGGCGACTGATCAAACTAAGATCACCACTCTGTTCAATGTAGGGAAGGGGAAGTGCCTTCCCTTGTCGCCATGAGAGTCTACACCTGGAATGTTAGGGGTCTCAATGCCCCTAACAAACAGCGAATCATAAAACACTGTATAACCAACACAAAACCAGACATACTAATGATCTAGGAAACTAAACTTAATAAAGAAAAGGTTGACACTCTAAATAAGAAGTTAGGAATATGGGAGCGAGCTGGAGTTCCAACTGAGGGTGCTTCGGGAGGTCTAGGGGTAATCTAGGACCCTAGAGTGGTTTCATTTTCAGTAATAAGCTGGAAAAAGAACTGGATGGTTGGGTACGACAAAAGCATCAGAAGCAATCTACAGTTTATTCTTTTTAACATTTATGGTCCTTCCCTGAACTAGGATAAGAGATCAGTCTGGAAAGAAATAGAACAATTCATGGGTACTCTACAAGATCAAGCATGTATTTTGGGTGGAGACTTCAATGCGATCTTAGACCCTAAAGAAAAGTTGGGAGGCTCTGGAAGGCTATCCACAGTAGCGAATGACTTTAAAGATTGGGTTCAGAAGAATAATTTATTGGAAATTAAAACAGCATAGGAAGGATTCACATGGAATAACAGAAGATTGGGCTTTAGCAATATTCATGTTTAGGGGTAATTGGGCTAAACTTTCTTATAATCTGACGGTTGAGATCTTACCATTCTCGGGCTTCGATCATTACTCAGTCTAGTTAAGTATCTCAGAAGACTGCCAACCTAAACGGTGCCCCTTTAAATTTGAACAAATGTGGGTCAAAGATAATAACCTTATAACCTTAATTGAGCAATGGTGGAAAGAAACGAGAGTATCTGGGTCTAAGCTTTTTTGTTTAGTATCCAAACTGAAAACTATCAAATGTAAGCTTCTTAGTTGGAACAAAACTAACTTTGGTAATATCTTTGAGATCAAAACTAAGCTAGAAAAGGAACTTGAAAACCTCAACAGATGTGTTATTGCTAAAGGCATGGATGCAAAATTTTATTTAAAAGAAAAACAGCTGAAAACTGAATATGAAGATATCCTAGCCAAAGAGGAAATCTTTTGGCGACAAAAGTCTAGAGAGACCTGGCTTGAAGCAGGAGATAAGAACACTAAGTTTTTTCATAACAGCACCAGAGTACGCAAAAATGTTAATAGGATTTTTAAAATTAAAGATACGAACAATGTCTGGATAGAAGAACCTCAACAAATTACATGTGAAACGGTTAGGTATTTTGAAAACATTCTTAACAATCAGGAGGGATCTAATTGCTTCCATCAACAAGCCATACTGAAAGATATTCCAAGGATTATCTCAGAGGATCAAAACAAAGCTCTCACTGGAAAATTCACCAAGACTGAGATTGAACTGGCAATCTCTCAAATGCAACCGGATAAAGCTCCGGGACCAGATGGTTTCTCAGCCTTCTTCTTTTAGAAATGTTGGCACTTCATAGGAGATGAAGTGGTCGAAGCATTAGAGGGGGTAAGAAATTCGGGTAGCCTTCTAAAAGAGGTAAATAATACTTTTCTCACACTCATTCCAAAAAAAGAGAAGCCAAAAAGCTTGGGGGATCTGTGGCCTATTTCTGTCTGTAACACTATTTATAAGATACTCACTAAAACCTTGGCTAATAGAATTCAGACAGTCTTACCAGACATCATAAGTGATGAACAAATAGGGTTTGTTCCAGGAAGATCCATATTTGATGGAGTTATTACAGCCCAAGAAGCCATTCACACCATACAGCACAATAAAAAACCTAGTATATTAATTAAATTAGATATCAGTAAAACCTACGACAAGGTGGATTGGCTGTTCCTTTGCAAAACCTTGGAGGCTTTTGGATTTACTAAACAATGGATAAACCTCATTTATGCATGTATTTCTAACCCTAAGTTTTCAGTCTTAATCAATGGGACCCCGAAAGGTTTTTTTTAGCATATCAAGAGGATTGAGACAAGGGGACCCTATCTCCCCTTTTCTCTTTATTATAATGGCAGAAGTTCTAGGGAGGATGATCACCAAGGCCAGGGAAGAAGGAAAGATTCGGGGAATCAAAATCACTTCTGGAGTAGACCCTACAACTCATCAACAGTTTGTAGATGATACTATGCTCTATGGTATGGGGGGCATCGAAGAAGCTAAGGCATTCAAAGAGATCCTGGTTTCCTACTGTAGGGCCTCTGGACAAGAGGTTAATGTTGAGAAATCAACAATTTATTTTTTCAACACAGATCTTGAGACAGAAAAAGAAATTTGCAGAATTTTGTCCTTTAAAAAAGGGGTAATGCCATGTAAATATTTAGGCATACCTTTCGGTAAAAGCAATAAGACTAAAGATCTCTGGGACCATATCACTTCTAAGATCAGGAATAAAGCAGAATCATGGAAAGGCAAATGGCTATCCTTAGCAGGTAAAGTAACAATGTTAAAATCGGTTCTCTCACCTATCCCAATATATCAATTATCCTGTATGAATCTTCCAGTAGAAAAACGGGAAGAAATCAACAAAATCCTAAGAACTTTTTTATGGCAAGGTACGGAAGATAAAAAGAAAATGGCACTTGTAGCTTGGGACAAGATCTGTAGACCAAAAGAGGAAGGAGGCTTGGGTTTGAAAAACATCAAGGAACAGAGTAAGGCTCTAGGAGCCAAACTTGTCTGAAGAATGTACCAACAACCTAATCTAAAGTGGCTAAAAATCCTCAGAAACAAATATCTTAGAGGTGAGGAACCGGCCTCCCTATTTAGAATGGCTAATCCCCCTAAAGGTTCCCGCCTTTGGAATTTTATGATGGACTGCAGAAAGCTCATAATGGACAAACTAACTTGGAGTCTTTGTGACGGAAATCAAGCTCTTTTTTTGGGATAACTCATGGGGGGGGTTTGAGACGATAAGTAGCCTGGATAACTTAGAAAATGCCAAAAGAATCCTAGAATCCCAATGGGGGAAACATGTAAAAGATTACATAGAATTCCCTAATCATGGTGAGATTTAGGGATGGAAATGGAAATCTCTAGAAAATAGGAACATCCCAAACAATGAAAAAGAGAAATTACTTGACATCCTCAACAAAAGGAAGGTAGCCCTCAAAGGAGACATAGATAGATTAGTTTGGGATGGGGCTAAATCAGGAAAATATAAAACAAAGGATGGTTATAAAACTCTAATCAAACAACAGCTCAGACCAAAAACGGAGATACCGTTGAGACTTTGTTGGGATAAGAATTGTCTCCCAAAAGCTAGGATATTTGCATGGATGGCCCTATAGAAGAAAATTCTAACTGCAGATAGGTTTACCAAGATGGGGTATGAGGGGCCTAGCAGAGGTCCCCTTTGTGAAAAGGACCAAGAAACAGCAGACCATATCCTACTTAACTGTCAATTCTCTAATAAATGTTGGAATTGGCTAAGAAATAAGTTGGGCTGGATTATTGCCTTTCCTAATAACATTATGAACTTATTCCAATGCTGGCCTGATACTCACAAACATAGCATTTATCATATATTGTGGACAATTACCCCTTCTATCATGTTATGGGAGCTTTGGAAAGAAAGAAATAGAAGAATCTTTAAAGATAGAAAATTGACTTTTGAGCAGCTAATTATTAAGACTGAAGCAGTTATTATAGAAATTGTCAACAGTAGGGTTCTAAATAACTCCAAAAAAGAAATCACAATGACCCACTGGGATGAGAAGATGCATGGTAAATGGGCAGAATTAAAATTGCCCTTCTATGTGGGACCAGGTAACCGCAATACCACCAATAAGAGACAGGAATGTAAATGGCAACCTCCTAAAAAAGGTTGGTTCAAGCTAAATTTTAATGGGGCGTCTAGGGGTAACTCGGGAGTCGTAGGGATAGGCTGTGTAATCCATGATTCAGAAATGAGAGAAATTGCAACTTTAGCCAAACCTTTAGGAGAAGCAACAAATAACACAGCCGAATTAACTGCCCTGATTGAAGGTCTGGGAATTTGCAAAGATTTGAAAATTGAAAAATTAGAGGTCGAAGGAGACTCTGTGATTGTTATTAACGCCTTACGAAAGGGGAGCATGCCTAACTGGAAATTAAATACTCTACTGGCTATTGCCCTCGACGTCACTGCTTCTTTTAAAAGGTGCACTTTTAATCACATCTTCAGAGAAGGTAACAGTAAATCTGACTCCTTGGCTAACAAAGGTGCTGATGGCATCTGCCTTTCTACAAAATTTAGTTCTAATGAAGCATTATTAAATCCTATCTGAAACAATAGAGAAGGGCTGATTTTCTTATCTCTCAATATATGAACGGTTTTGCATACATTTTCTTATATATAAAATCCTCTCTTAATGCCAATAAGATCTTTATTTTTATCTATTGTCATACTCATTCCAAACCATTAAATTCTATCAGAATCAGGATTATAAGTAACTGGCTATATTTATAATAGAAGTTTGTCAGAGATTGCTACAGTAGAGCTAGAGTCTAGGGACCTCGCAGGGTCTAATCATAATTTCTCGTCCACACAGGGACCACTTTCTGATTCTATATTCAAAAGGTAGCTATTATGAAGCTTATAATAAGCCTACTGCTCGTTAACTTACATAAAGATAACAAAATTCAGGCTATTCTGTGACTTACTCTTGATCATATTAGAGCAATTGAAGGTTAAAAGTCGCTACCCATTCAAACCCATCTTCCACCACCAGATCGAGGACTCTTTGGATGAATCCTATTGCTATCAGCGCCTTCTCTTTGACCATCATGAGATCTGGTCCGTTGAGATCTGGTCCATTGAGATCTAAAATGAAAGGATAGAGCTTCAAAATAGCATCGGGATCATCTAAAGAGGCCATATCCCTTGGTCGTAGTATTCCAACACCTATACTTGCTGCCTCCAGGGTTTCCTCCAAACCTCCCAAGTGTTCAGGATTGAACAAGCCCCTCATCATCTGCTCTGTAGTTCCTTTGTCAATCTCCATCTCTAGCAACATTGCTAGCACCCTAGAAGTGATGTCGGTATCAACTCGATACCTTTTAGCCTCCCCTATAAACTTTCTTCCAACAATCATTCTAATGGCTCCAACCATTAATTCATTAGACCGGCGTAGCATACGCTGTGAACGAAGCAAAGTAACAGGTCCAAGAAAGGCCATTTGGCGTTTGGAACTAACCAATCTCACAGGAGTCTCCATCCCTCCGCAACTGATGGCTTCTGCTGTAAAGATAACTGAAAATTGAAATGGCATTGGGAATGATGGAAGAGGAAACTGGAGTGTTATAAAATGAGAACTACCCTGAATAGCTGCATCTAGTGAATAGCATTAATTGGAATTTGGAACTCGTAGTATCAATCATGTCTTATTAAGCTCGAGTTCCTCCCCAGTTTACACGCTTCAAAGGTGCCACCTATCCATTCTCTTATATATATATCTATATATATATATAGATTCAATGTCTAAGAGATTTTGATGTATCACAATATGCATTTTATCATTCAAATCTTGCACGGCGATTCTCTTCTCTACGTTGGGCTCAGAACCCAAGCAGGACGAGATAGAGGGATGATTAGATCTCCATTAATGAATTATAATGATGTTTTGGTTGAAGCAGACTGTCTCGGTAAAAAGGGTTAGAAATAATGATGTTATGCTTGAAGCTCGAATTACAATTGACATGTGAGAAGGCAGGAAACTTGAATTGTAATAATAAGGTCTCGAGGATATCTTTGGCCTAATACGCTATCATATCAGCTCAATAACGGCTATGATATGATATGATTTGACAGGTAATAACATTCTCTAAGAAGGGATTGAGTTATTCAGTTTTAGTAGAAACTTACATGAAATGATATTATTATTTAATAGATTTCGTTTAGTCACACACACACACACACACACATATATATATCGGTACAAGTATATATATATATATGTATATGTTTGTATATATATTAGATCAGTTAACAATCCGGGGATATCCCCCTCTTAGCTTGATTTGATACTATCATCGAGATAAGTATGTGTTGACATTTCTGATAAGCATGGAAAGTGTAAGTATTCTAATATTTATTTAATCCTTTCAGGCAGATTTATGAAGAACCCTAACAGGTTTATGTAGGAAAATGATTAATCATTTACTTCCTTTATAGTATGGCTAACATGCGAAAAAGATTTGGAAGGGTGTCCTTGTGTTTCCAGGTAAGACAGGTATACTGAAATGAGCAATTTAGAAGAAGCTCTCCCACTTGGATCAAAGATAGTTGAACCAATGATAGATGCCCCGGAAGATGTCCCATGGGTCGAAGAACCATAAAGACAAACAACAAGGATATAACAGAAGAATGGTCCACGAAAGGAGCAAGGACTGTAATTGTTTCTCAGAAATATTGTAAGGGAGGAATTATCCTCATAGGGCATTGCCCTGTATATGATATGTAAATAAACATTATGTACTGGACTGCATAAGTCCTGGGCTAGATCGGAGGTTTTCTTCACTCTGTTCTTTCCTACTGGTGCCCGCACTGAACAGAGTTGTACTTTTGAAACTTTACTGATTCAATATATTAATGGCTTCGGCCTTTTACCCATCAAAAAAAAAATAGAATGGGAGGATGATAGAGTTATAGCATGATAGAATGGCTGCAATAAATAATTCTCTGCTGGTATCAATTATATATATATATATATATATATATATATATCACTGTTGGTGTATTTCTTTCTACCTTCTATATATTCTTTTGCTGATCTGTTGCTGGATGATTCTCTATTTCTGCTGTAATTCTTTATATATCTTTATATTTCTGCTTGATATCCCTTTCTTATCTATCTCTGCTTTTATATTTAATTCTGCTCCTTCATATCCGAAATATTTTTCCTTTTTCTGCTCTAATTTCTCCATGATCTTCCCCCCTTCTTCACATTTCTTATTTGCTTTTATATCCTCGTGTCTCTATGAAGAGAGATAACCTTTTAAAAGGACATTACTTTTTGTTACTAATGCTGATCGCTGTCTTTAACTAATCTCTGCTCCTTTTGATAATAAACATTGCCTTTAGACTAATCGCTGCATTCTTCTATTATGATCGCTTGTGCTTCTTACTATCTACCTTCACTTTAATTATAACCACTGCCTTATATATGTTTTTTAAAAATATTTCGGGCTACAATGCATTGACGTTTTAAATACTTATCGCCAAGGTCGTGATGCCAACTGTTGGTACTGACTCCAAACTACCTGACCCGTCGGTTGGTACCGACAACTAATTACATCATTTATTCACTTAAACTAATTTGCTGTCTACATCTATCCCCCCCTCAAAATTGGTCGTCTTCCAGACGACATTCACATCAAAATAACAAAATTATGACAACTATGATAACTTATAATCATCCTACTGAGAGTGGGGAGGTTGGGAAGACGTCCCTGGGTATACTGACGAGGTTGGGGTGGTTGATCGCTGCTGTGCTTGTAGCTTCCTTGCTTCCTCGGTCCTTTGTCGCAGCTGGTGTTGGTCCACTAACTCCTGCTCTCTGGCTGCCTTCACCATATGACTTGCTTCCATTACTTGTGCTTTGGCCTTCACCACTTCTGCCTCCTTTGCCTCAAATTGTACTCCCATGTCCATCTTTTCCTCCAACTCTGCCAACTTGGCCTCTAGGCCCGATGCTCTGGACTTCTCTGCTTCAGTGGCCTTTGTCTGCTGTACTAACTGTTCCTGAGATCTTTGAATATGCTCTGCCAATTCTTTCTTCTTTGTCTGTAGGGCTGCCTCACTCTCCTTTTTCTCCATCACATCCTTCTTCATTTCATAGAATACTTGTCTATATGCCTTCTCTATGATAAACAGGGACTCTATGACCTCTGCATCTCTTCCCCCTACCATTGGCCATGACCCTCTCCATCGGTCATGCATGTCTCGGGTGTCTACCTCTGGCCATCCTCGCTGTGAAATGCCGAGCAAATTCCTCCTCACGGCCTAGCTGTACAAAGTTCCTGATTCTCCTTACCTCTTGAGCCACTACCTGTGATCGTCCCAATCTAAGTTGTTTGGAGATCTCGGCTATCTCCCCCATGTAATCTGCCACGTTCTTTAAGTCCTCCATGTACCTCTGAATGGTACCGATTGGGTCTGAGGGGTTGGGTCTGGAAAGTGAGGGTCATCCCCTCTGGAAATCCCTCCTTTGGTGGAGTGGCCATTGGAGTGGTCACTGGGGAGCTCATGATGTCCATGGGAGACTCCTGTGAAGGTCCCCCCGCCTCTTGTGTAGCCGGTGCTGGTTGCGGTGGAATGCTCTGCTGAGTGACCTGGCCAGTAACACTAAGCTGCTCTACACTCTCTGCCCCCCTCGGTGTGTTCCCCTCCTCCTAACCCTCTGTCACTAGGTGTAGTGGACTCAGCAAGGGTACTTCAGGCATGTCTACTGTTAGGCTGATGTTACTTAACCAACTATCTATATTGTCCTGGGGACCTGATGGTAGCCCTACCTGATATGTGTGCAACCCTCCTGTTGTGGGAGGCTCCATTGGCGAGGTCGGGCCAACTGTGCTGGTTGTCACCAATGGTGTAGCTGGTGATGGGGTGGCTTGTGCTGACAGTTTTATCCTAACTGGAAGTGTGGTTGTGCCTTGTGCCTCCGTACTATGTGGGGGTGTCGGTAATGTGAATGATGCTGATTTGAGTTTTGGGAGTACCAAAACTCCTACGGCCTTAGGCTGCCCCTCTTTTGCTGTTTTCTCTATCTCCATGGGCTGTCCCACTTTTGTTGCTACTGTAGTTTCCCTCTCCTCGGCATCCCCCATGGTGGCCTCTCTCACCACATTCCGTGTCATTCTCCGTGTAGGTATTTCATCTATCGATGAGTCACTTTCTACTACTGGTGATTGCCCCCTGTCTTCTTCCTCTTCTTCTTTCTCTTCCTCTTCACTTTCCACCGATGCTTCCCTTTGCTTCCTTTTCTTCGGCCGATGTGATGGTTCTTCCTCGTGGACTGTATCGAGGCCTTTCCAGTAGAAGGCTGTAGGCCACCCTGACTCTATCTATGATGTCGGTTGCAGCCCACCCCATTTGTCGGCTGGAACTTGGGTATGGACAACATCGAGAAAGAGGGCAATGGCGTGTTGTCATGTAAAATACCTTATGCCGCGGAGATAAAAATTCTTTGATCCTCTCCGTCAAATACCTCGCCCAATTGTAAACCTTGCCAACACTCAGTCCAATCATATAGTTGACCATCCACAGGGCGATGTCCGATGCCCTACTGGAACCCGTCAGTTTGCATTTCATTACATCTATGAGGCACTTCCATTCTTCATTTGCTAATAAATTTTTTCTCAAACCCCGATTACCTGAATTCCAGATAGTACCTTTTTCTTTATCTATGAGGTCACTTTGGCATAGCCTCTGGATTAGGGCCTCTTTGTGCTGCTGAGTCATTTGGCCGGGTTTCACCACGCTCGTGCCGATGGCTAGAACTCCCATCACTCTGGTGAAGTTTTGTGGCCAAAATGAGACTGTGACTGTATGGCCCCAATACTCCACGATGGACCTGTTAGAGTGTTGGCAAAAGTTGTCAACCATGGCCTTCAGATACGGCTCGAACTCCCTGGCATTGAAGTAGGGCATCAGTATTGCTTTGTCTACCTGGGCGTGTTTTAATGCAATCTTCAGCACATTGTTTTCCGGTGCATTTTTCCACCATTGCTTGCACTCATTTCCTGTCAGGCTTTCCCAGGTGATGGCCTTCATTCCCGTATCAGTGCTTGGTCTTTTCTTTTCCTCCGATGCAATCTTCGGCCTGTAGGATGCAATTTTTTTCCCTTTGTCCATTTTATCTTCAGCAAGCTTCAATGCTGGTAAATATATAATGCAAAAAAAAAATCCCAATTCGTTACCTTAACGGACTCACTCCTGCGTCTAGATGATTTGGTACGGTCTCTTTGACTTCATCCGGCGGCCTTTGTGAACTGTACAATCGGCAGCTTGAAGACGCTCTCCTTCTGTACGGCCTGCTATTTTCTTTCTGTTCGTCCTTGACGACTTCTCTGTACGGCCAACGGACTTCTGAAAAATGGTACAGTACCCTTTGTTCTCTACTTGTACGGCCAACGGACTCATGAAAAAACTGTTTTTTTGTTTTGCAATTTTCCATTTTTAAATTGCAAAGGGGGCGGGGTAAGTTGGGGTCGTATGGTGTACGACCTGGTTTTGTTTTTTTTTTTTTCAATTTTTTTTCTTCAATTTTTTTTTTTTGTTAATCTATTTTTTCTTTACCTTTACCAGGCTGCTGTGTCCTCTCCGACTCCATCGCCTCGGTCTCCTTGTCCTCCACGACTTCAATTTCTGTCATGTGGCGAAATATACATTGTATATACCCTCTCTGTCGGAGGCAATTATTGGAGCAGCATTGATCAACTTCTTCAAGCTCCCATATCCGATCAAATACTGTGTTTTCATCTTGCATCATCCTCAGGTTCCACCCCATCGGTTCCTGGGCCCACTGGAATGTTCTTCCGTCACTGTTCATCTTAATACTCTTAGTCCTGAACTCTGCCTTCCAAATCCGACTCCTCAGAATCTGGATAGGTGGGGTTCTCTGGTTCTTCATTCTTAGTTGCAGAATCTCATCGTCATAAGGCGACCTTTCAATTATAAACATACTCTCCGCTACATACCTTCTCACTGGAGTTTTTATTTCTCTTGGTAACAAGAATTCAAATTTATCTCTTACTTTGTTGCATTCTGCTATCCACCGGGTCCACGCCTGTTCTTCCTCATTTTGGGTGTCATCCTTTGAGCCATTTTCAATGATGTCGCTATCGACCATTCCTTCTCGTATGCCGGTTTGCATTGTTCTCGGTCCAAAGAACCCGGTTACAGGTTCAAATGGTGCACTCGGAAAGCATATTCCATCAATCCCTTTTGTTGTGTCTTTCATCACTGCATATCCCAACATGTTGATTTCTACTGTTTCTTCCCTCTTCTGCTTGTATTTTTTCAGTTTTGACCTGTTCACTGTGTCATTGATTGGGGTTCCATCAAGGTTGTCGAGTCTTATAGCTCCATTGTCCAATACTTCCTGTACCCTGAATGGTCCCAACCAACGAACCTTGAACTTCCCGGGTTTGATCTTGTTACGACCGTTATACTTCAAGACCAACTGTCTCGGTCGGAAGTTCATTCGTTGGATGTGTTTGTCATGCCAAAATTTCCTTCGCTTCTGCATCACTTTTGTGGATCATTGAGCCATGATCCGTTTCTCATCAAGTTTGTTCAACTGGCGTAGTCATTCTTGCAGACTCTCTATGTCCCCCAGTCTGTTTTCTACTGCTATTCTTAGGCTTGGGACTAGATATTCTGTTGGCACCACCGCTTCTTGACCATACATGAGTTGGAATGGCGTGTCTTGTGGTTACCTTGTACGTCGTCCGATATGCCCATAGTACGGTTGGTAGTCTTTCCTCCCAGTCTGCCCCTTCTATCCCACAGGACTTGTGGATCACCGAAATTAACACTTTATTTGTTGATTCTGCTTGCCCATTCGCTCTTGAGTAGTACGAACTTGACAGTGTATGGAGGATCTTGAATTCCGTTGTCATCAGTCGGATCACGTGGTTGACGAAGTGTCCCCCACGATCACTTGTCAGCTGTATGGGTATACCATACCTTGTTACTATTTGTTCATACATGAATCTTGCAGTACTTAAGGCAATGTTATCCTCCAATGCTCTTGCCTCTGCCCATTTTGTCAAATACTTGGTGGTTACCACTATGTACCGACACCGATGCAGTTCACTGACCTTCAATGCTCCCACAAAATCTAGCCCCCACCTCTCGAAGAGTTCTTGAGGCTAGGTTGGCCACAGGGGCATTTAGTCCCTCCTCAATGTTTTGCCTACTCTCTGACATGTGTCACACTCCAATACCCATTTTTTCGTATCTGCATACAATGTTGGCCACCATAGTCCGGCTAGCAAAATTTTTTTGGCTGTGGCATCCAGACCCATGTGCCCTCCTGCCAATCCTTCATGTGCTTCTTCTAGTACACTCTTTATTTCTTCTTCCATGACACATCTCCTCAGGATATGGTCTGGTCCCATCTTATACAACAACCCATTTATGAGCTGGAATGTCTTGCTTTTCAGTGCAATTTTTCTCCTCTCATTTGATGACATTCCCTGAGGGAATGTTGACGTCAACAAGTATTCACCGATCTTCTCATACCATGATGGCAATGCTGCAATTTGGAAGAGATGAGCATCGGGGAAGTCTTCATTCATCCCTTCTATCGGTTCCTCCGACCTAATCTGTGACAATTGATCTGCTATTATATGACTCTTCCCAGGTCGTACTATGATCGTGAATTTTTGTAAGAGGAGTAGCCATCTACTGATTCTCCCTTGAATGATCGGCTTATTCACCAAGTACATGAGTGCTTGATGGTCGGCATAGAATGTAAATGGTGTTGCTAGCAGGTAGTGCTGAATTTTTTTGCACTGAATACACCATTCCGAGAGCCTCCCTCTCGGTTGTGCTATAATTTCTTTCTGCCTTTGAAAGTAATCTGCTGGCGAAATACACCAGGTGGTCCAGACCATGCGGTCCCACCTATGCTAATGTGGCCCTGATTGCAAAGTTTGAGGCATCGACGTGTACATGGAACTCTTTATCCCAGTTCGGGTATGCCAGTATGGGTGCACTTATCAATCTGGTCTTTAACTCCTTGAATGCCTTCTGGTGTTCATCAGACCATACGAATTGAACTCCTTTCCTTGTCAACATATCGAGTGGGCAAGAGATCTGGGCAAAATTCTTTATGAATCGTCTGTAATATCCGACGTGACCAAGGAATGATTTTATTCCTGTGATGTCACTTGAGGCTTTCATCTCCACGATCACCCGTATCTTATCTGGATCTGCTTTCAGTCCTGCTTTGCATACAATGTGACCCAACAACTTCCCCTGTGGTACCATGAATCGACATTTCTTTGGATTCAATGCCAACCGTGCGGATCTGCAACACTCCATACATTCAGCAAGTGCCTTTAGACGTGTTTGTTGATTGCTATAGATTGACCAATCATCCAAAAATGCCTTAAAATTCTCGACCGACAATTTATCAAAGATATGCAAAATGATTCTTTGAAATGTTGCCGGCGCATTATAGAGACCGAACGGCATCCAATTGTATGCATAGACCCCATCTTCTACCACAAATGTCGTCTTAAGTTTATCTTCCTCAACAACACTGATTTGGTTATACCCCGAGAATCCATCCATGAACGAATAAATTTCGTGACCAGCCACTTCTTCCAGAATTGAGTCTGTAAATGGAATGGGAAATGGATCCTTGATAGTAACTGCATTCAGGTATCTGAAGTCTACACATATTCTAATCTTCCCACCCTCTTTCTTGAGTGATATGACGATGGGTGAGACCCATTCACTAGTTTTTACCTTGAATATAATTCCGGCCTCCAACATCTTCTCTATCTCCTCCTGGACTTTGGCCGCAAAACTTCTATTCATTCTGTATGGCCATTTTCTAACAGGACGTGCCCCTGGTATTAGTGGGATCCTATGAACACATAGTTCCGGAGGAATCCCTTTCAAGTCCTTATATGTCCAAGAAAACGCCTCCTTGTATTCCATGAAGATCCTGAATGCCGCTGCTTTGAGGACGGGATTCCAATCATCCCCTACTAGTATCACTCGAGGGTTACTATCTTCACCTAGATTTAGCTTCTTCATGGATGGTTCCTCGTACTTGATCTTTCCCTCAACTCCAAAGTTGTTAGCGGGTGTATTGTCTATCTCGGCTATCCCTTCTGTGTATTCCCCAAAGGCGGTCGGGAAGGTGTGGTTGTCATTCCCTTCCAATTTGTCTTCTTTCCGTTCTCTTCCATCACCTTCTGTGTCTGCATTCACCCGAGAGTTCTCACCGATTTCCTTTATCGAGATCATGTTAAATTCCGGCTTGAAGAACTCATAGTCCTCCATCTGCCACTGGAAAAGCCCACTAATTGAATTAGTTTCGTCCTCAGAACATTTTTGCAGTTTTAATATTCCTTCATCAGGGTCCATTGGTCCTCTAACAACTGACTGTCCTCCGTTTGAATCGGAATCTGACACCAACTCCTCACTTACATCATGTGTTCTCAGATCTATGATGATCTTCTTACCTTTGTTCTCTATTGACAATGTGTTCTTTTTCCAGTTGTGGTTGGCCTTGGCGACTGTCAGCCACCCTCGGTCGAGTAATGCATCGTACGACACATTTTGTGCTATTATGATGACAAAGTTTAACAGAAAGGGTTGGGTGCCAATCTTCACTTTTTGAGCCATTAGCACTTCTAGCGCTTTAATTCTGTACTAGTCCGCTCCCACTAACTGGAAATTTTGTGGCCATAATGTGGGTTTTCCCAAGCACTTCCATGTATCTTCTGTCAACACATTCACTCCTGATCCTCCGTCGATTATTGTGTTCGTCAGGTAGCATCCACCGATTGACATGTGGACGACGGCTGGATTCTTGCCATTGTTAACTGCCAACGGCCTTGGGTCAATGACTTGTTCTCCTTTCAGCGGTGGCTCCACTATGACATCTTCGTCTTTTGTTTGCCTGTTTGGGTTCCCTTCCATCACCTTCGAGATTGCCATCCTCAGTTGTGGCATGCTCTGTAGAAGATTTGCTATCCTGACGGATACAGTGGTCTGCAACACCTGATTCACAATATTCTTGTTCGACTTTGGTTGTACGGTGGTTATTTTTTTGTTCTTTCCTTCCGTTTCCATCGCCATTTCTATTTCTTTTCTAGCCTCCCAAAGTCTCTCCTCGGTTCTGGGGTCTGGATACGTAGCTTTTTTCTCTTGTGCTCGGGTGACAGCAAGGATCTCTTCATCATTTTCCTCGACATTGATGAGGTTCACCCCTTTCTACTTCGGGTAGTCTTTTTCTTCGTGATCTCCAGGCCCACACCACTTGCATAAGGCATTTATTTTGTTCTGATTATTTTTCGGGCATTCCCTTGCAAAGTGCCCCCATTCGTTGCATTGTCGGCACTGTATCATGGGTCGCCCCTTGCTGTCGTACTGCAATCTGTTTCTGGGGCTATTATTGTTACTCCTGTTATTCCGATACCCTCCAGGGGATGCATTGGGACTATTCTGAGGTTTCGGGGGTGTCGTTGGCGGAGTTGACGATTCTCCTTGTGTAAAGAGCACCTGAGTACTTCTTGCTTTTAGATTAAATGGGCATTCCTTGATTGAATGTCCTATTACTTGGCAGATATCACAGAATAACTTCTTTGGACATTTTGCTTTTACGTGTCCTTCCTTGTTGCAATCGGTGCACCATAATTCTCGGCCTTCTTTGGTTGTTTCTTTATCAGCCTTCAGTTCTTTCATCATGCGAATCATATCTCTCCTCAGTGCCTGGATGGGTTTTGACTCACCGTCACTGCTGTCATCACCCGTACCTTCATCGTCCTCGGTCCTTCTCTTACTTCGGGAAGATGTTTTGTTCTCGCTTTCTATATCCATCGCCCGATTGTATGCTTCAGCGTCCGATGACGGTGGTACGACTTTCATCTCTTTCCTTAATGACGGAAGTAACCCTTTGATGAACCATCTCTTTTTCAGTCCGTTGGCTGGTTGGGTTTCCAATTTTCCGAGCAATTCTTTGAGCCTCCTATTATATGCTCTCACGTTTTCATTTTTTCCTTGTCTGGTGTTGTAGATTCTCGCTACAATCTTGTTATCATCCCTTAGAAGCTTAAACTCATTCTCGAAGGCTTTTCTCAATCCATCCCATGAGGCCTTCTGTGCTGCCTCTAGATCTGTATACCAGTCAATAGCTATACCTCTTAGCGTTGCTGGGAACGCTTTTATCCAATAATCTTCGTCTTCTTGTCCATTTGCCACCCATATAGTTTCGCATGTCTTACAATGTCAGACAAGATCCTCTGACCCGTTCCTCAAAAACTTCGACAACTTTTGCCTTTCACTTGCCGGTGGAGTCACCATCTTTTTTCTGGGGTGCCCTCTTTGTGTCTTTGACCCGATTGGACTGGTTCTACCGTGCCGTTCCAGTGTCTTCCTCACACTATCGGCCACATATGGTTCCTTCCCACGTCCGTTCTCAGAGTCCTCTACACTTTGAGTCACCTCTAGTTCTCTTTAGTACTCCCTCTCCCTCTGCGCAGGGGTCTTGGGCTCAGGTCCTCTGATCCTCGGTCTTTCGTTTGAGATGGACAATGCTACAATACGACGTATGCTATCTTCTAGTTCTTCTGTCAATTTCTTCCCATTTTCTTTTTCTCTATTTGTTGTTGGTGTTCTAAAATTCTGTTCATCAACTCCCTCACTGTAGAACTCACCAATGTCTTGATTTATTTCTTCATGTCGTTCATTCCCTTTTTCAATAATCTATTTTAATCTTTTTTTGCGTTCTTCTTATTCTCTTACTCTTAGTGATCTTCTCAATATTTCTTTCGGTGTTTCTTGCCCAACTGGTATTTTATTCTTATCCTTATTAAGCTGTATGGGCATTAATTATGCTTACACTTGTCAGTTGTACGGCGTGCGACGGCAATTGGCTTCGCGTTCTTCCTCCTCTTGTTTCATATGCTCCTCATACCTCCTGAGTACTTGTTGTCGTCGCAATTCCCTCTCTCTTTCTTCTCGGAGGTCTTGGAAAGGTATCAGATTCCTTACCAAGAGTCGAGGGATGCGGTTTAGAAGGTTGTCTACTTCACTGTTGACATACAGGGTTTCTTCAATAACCTCCTCTGGAACCTCCCTGCGGATGGATTCGTTTCGCACGTACTGCCCGATTGATAATAGCCACAGGTTTACCAATTCCTGCGTTAAATCATCTTCTTGGCTCCTTGGTTCCTTCTCTTCCCTGTCACTTCCCTCGCGTTCTTCTTGGATTTCTCGTGCTATTATTTCTATTTGCCTTCTATTTTGTACTTCCTCGTCGGTGTGGATCGGTTGCCCCATTATGCTGCCATCTCTATTGTGTTTTTCTCGACCCTGAGTACACCCGACGGTTTGCTCATCCCTGACGATACCACTTATCCGATGGTGTCTGACGACTCAACTTGTCGTTTGGTGGTTTCCGACAACTCAACTTGTCGTCCGACGGCTCAACTTGTCATCGACTTGTTACCCTCGACTCGTTTTCGAACAGGCAACGACGCCAAATGTTTACCGCAATATGGTGTGTTTTACAGAATATGAAGCAACCGGAAATAATGAAGTAGTAGTATAGTGCATTACACGAATAGAACAGAATTACTCAGAATGGACCATTGTATTCATTCATTGATTCACAGAGAACATTACAATGTTCATGACAGCAACATATTTCATCATAACTCCAATATCTCCATGTATCAACTATCATCAAAGTACACACATATCCGACTACAATGCATTGATGTTTTAAATACTTATCGCCAAGGTTGGTTGTGATGCCAACCGTTGGTACCGACTCCAAACTACCCGACCCGTCGGTTGGTACTGACAACTAATTACATCATTTATTCACTTAAACTAATTTGCTGTCTACAGCTGTTATGTACGGCCAACAATGCAACATATATCAGCTCCAAACCCTCAATAGAATATGCTCTAAACAGCCATGAAATCAGTCATTCAAATCTGCATAGACAATCCTCGCAAAATCTGCAAATGATATGAACAATGAATCCACAAATCTCATTACACGAACTCCATTCCGGCACAAATGTGAATGCTGAATGCATCCACCATCAATGGCACCTTTGGGTGGTATTGCACCCCTGTAGAATGCCGTCACTCAGGGAGGTTTTCGTCTCCAAGAGCCTTGGTTTGAATACTCAAACCTTTGAAACCCTAGCAGAGCTCACAAAGAGAAATATCATCAACATAGCATACCCAAATGAACTCTATTTTCCCATTATATTTCTCCTCCAAGATGGGCGTCGGGTTTTGGGGGGAAAACTTTATATTTTAAAGTTATATTTTATTCCCCTAGGGATGGGCGCCCATGTCTTTAAGTGACCCCTTTTGATGTATTATTCATAAAGTCACTTTTCCATTAATATTTATAAAGTCCCAATTAAATATATATAAGTTATAACTTCGGACTTTAAAAATAATATCAAGATGATATTGGAATGCCATGATCTACAACGCGTCGGAAAGCCCTTGACGAGACGAGTCTAACCCGACTCTAAAAATCCTGATCTGGTATCGGCCCTGAACTTAATAAAAATAGTAACGGCCAAGAGCAAACAGAGCCAACTCCGAGGGTGCCAACTGGATCCACTGGCATCGAACCACATCTCTATCACCGACAAACACCTCCATGACCAAACTAACCACGGTTCCCTAACCAAACTGCTAGCCTACGGGAACCCCATGATGGACTAACCATGTATCAAGAATGGGACATTACATTATAGCATGATAGAATGACTGCAATAAATAATTATCTGCTGTTATATATATATATCACTGCTGGTGTATTCCCTTTCTGCCTTCTATATATTCCTTTTGCTGATATGTTGTTGGATGATTTTCTATTTCTGCTGAAATTCTTTATATATCTTTATATTTCTGCTTGATATCCCTTTCTTATTTATCTCTGCTTTTATATTTGATTCTGCTCCTTATCCGAAATATATTTCTTTTTTCTGCTCTAATATCTCCATGATCTTCCCCCCTTCTTCACATTTCTTATTTCCTTTTATATCCTCATCTCTATGAAGAGATGTATCTCTTTGAAGAGAGATAACCTTTTAAAAGGACATTACTTTTTGTTACTAATGCTGATCGCTGTCTTTAACTAATCACTGCTCCTTTTGATAATAAACATTGCCTTTAGACTAATCGCTGCATTCTTCTGTTATGATCGCTGCTGCTTCTTACTATCTACTTCACTTTAATTATAACCGCTGCCTTATATATGTTTTTTTAAATATTTCGGGCTGCATTAGAAGGTCGGCTGATGTGGAGGAAGTCGGCTGCCTTAATAAAGATGGTCAGCCAACATAGGTGGTCGGCCATGCTTTAATTTGTTTAAATTTCTTTAAGGAAGTCGGCCCTGACATAAATTAAAACTCTTTTTATTCTGCAGGGACATCACACTAGCAAGCAATTATATGATAACATTGTGATTGTTCACGAGGCATTGCATACCAGCAGTAAGGAAACTAAGAAAAAGTTTGCGACTAAACCTCTGTACCCTAGGGACACCTCCCCTATATTTTTTGATCGTATCCCCCACCAAAAATGTTTCAGGGACATGGGGATGGGTTGAAAACGTTCCCCCACCATCCCCTATCCCCATAAATTTTAGGAAACATCCCTGGTATGTCGGAAAAAATCCAGAAACACTAGGGGACAGCTAGGGGATGTCTAGACGCCCCCTTTCCATTTCAGGGACAATTAGCTGTCCCTTAGGGCCCATCCTTTTAAAAAAACAAATAAGAAAAAACACAAAAATGAGAGAAAAAAAGGAGCTGACAAGCCGACAGTGGCCTGATCAGGCTGTCCACTAGTGCAAGGCCAATAGCGGCTCTGCATAGGCCGTCTAGCAGCCATAGTAGGGCCTCAACCTTGCTCACGACCCCTGAACCAAAGCTATGCCTTTAATTTTTTATTTTTCTCTTACTCAGCCCTTGATTGGTTCAACACTACAACTTTTAAATCCCTGCCTCGTCACATTTTATCCTGTGACGCGCTCTTTGTGTTTAACTTTGTGTAAAGCCCCCACTTTGTTTGTTTTGACATGCATTGTATTTTTCGTACTTTACTTTACCATGCTATAGTTGTGGTATATGTTAGGAGTATACATGTGTTAACTTTTTGTATATTATATATTATATAATAGATGTCATTTATTATATTATATGTATTATATAATATATTAAATGGTATATTCATGTTACTTTTTATATGTTATATATTATATAATATATTTCATATATTTATGTTTATATTAGAATAAAGTATAAACAATTATATTATATTATAACATAACACTTTTATATAATAAAACCAATATATTATTAGATATTGTAATGATCCTAACTTGTATCTACATAACAATTCCAAGAAGATATCAAAGCACCACAAATCCGAGCAATGAAATATAAGAATGTAAATATGATAAATTCAGAATACCAAGTGTTTCAACCAAACTTCTGATTTCTGCCCTAGAATTCTGCTCTTTAGGGTTCTGCCCTGACCCTAGGTCTGCTGTGAATAAATCAAGCTGAGCCAGAAATATGAATTCCACCATTAGACATAACTATTGTCTAATGCAATTCATCATAATGAGTTCGCCAAGCAAGGAGGTTATATCCAACATTAACATGCATGTGAGCAAATGATAACAATGATACAAATATAAAAATAGGATCTGCTGTAATACAATCAGGTCTGATCACATAAACTGCTGGAAACATATCAAATAGAGTATACAAATAATGTCTAACCAAAGGCTAAATAGCCCAGCCTCCAATGGCGATAATTTCATACCAAAAAGGGGTGATGAATAATGTAAATACAAGCCTGCTGTAGCACTGCTGGTCTGAAACCCTAGGCGCAGCAATTAAACAATTTGCAGATCTGCCCTAAGGCAGTTCGCCCAGCCTCATGTGAGATCGCCTAAGGGAAAAGGGGCTCTCCACCAAGTTCGCCCCTCCAATTTATGCTTTGGTGTCACCTTATATGATGTTCGCCACTGCCTTATGATGCTCTCCAAGCTTATTAGGAAATCTGCTCTGTAGAATCTGCTTCAACACTAAGCACATGTAGACTCCCGTGATGGAATCTTCCCAATGTTAGGTGAATGAGGTCATCTCCATTCCTTGTCAAGGGGCCATCTCCTCGATGCTGAACTAAGAATCGGAATTCTCAGCCAATAAGGTAGGAAGGTTACCAAGAACATTCGACGGATGATGATTGAAATGCCTCAATGCCACTTGTATTTATACACTTTTCCAATTTTCCCTCTATGTTGGCCGACTTGGCTATTTCCCTTATTACATTATTGCTGTCCCTTAAAGGGAGCCGACCTAGGCATTATGCCCTATGGCCGACCATGCTTGTAATGTCCCCTTTTTTAGTGAGTTAGTCTATACTTGGTTCCCGTAGACTAACCAAAGTGGTTAGAGAACTCTGAGAGTTCGTTTGGTCGGTTTTTAACATTCTCGCTGGGACTTACTATTTTTAGTAAGTCGCGAAGTTGGCTATTTTGGGAAACTCTTTATTGGAGATGGAGCGTTTCGTCGAGATCTTTCCAACGGTCTATAACTCATGGGATTATGTGACCGTTTGGGCTTTCATATTAAAGTCCGAAGTTATACTTTATTATTATATTTGGACTTTAATTAATTAATGTCGGTGACTTTGGAGAAATAAGGAAAAATGCAAAAATAAGTCACTAAGGGATTTGGGTGCCCCTTTGAGGAATAAAAACAAATTTAAAAATAACATTTCCCTCTCATATGGGTCGACCCACTTGTGGAGTTATAAAAAGGCAAAGAGTAGGAAAAGTTATTCATTCTTGATATTACATTTTATGCTTCTATTTGCTCTGCAAATGAGGGTTTGGGGGATTTCTTCCAGCCAAGGCTTTTGGTGACGAAAACCACCATTGGTAGCAATTTTCCGCAGGTGTGAAAGATCACCCAAGGGGATTTTGGAGGTGCCATACTCAGTGGCTGTATTTGAGCTTCATTTTGATACCACCATTGACGGAGATGGAGATAACAAGATATATCTTATTGCAGTTTTGTTGCAGCTGAGGAAGAGTATTAGTGACGGATTGTATTGCAGATTTGAGAAGGGTTGGGACTGCCATTACTTCATTGCTGGCCGTACTTCATTTTGCTGGTCATACCTCTTCATGTGTAGGCCATACCACTTCATATGCCAGGCGTACTTGGAGTAGCCGTTTGGAGTTTATTGGGGCTGTTCTTCCTTGCTTAGTGGAGTATTGGAGGGACAGAGAGTGACCACTTTGCTAGATATAGGTGCCACCCACAACTTCATTGATGAGGGGCTTGTGGCACGAAGGGGACTCAAAACAGAAGAGTTCGAGGGATTCAAAGTCAAAGTTGCAGACGGGTTTGTCATTACTTGCAAACGAAGGATCCCTAATTTAACCATCAGGTTAAATAACTATGAGTTCCAAGCTGAATACTATGTGGTCAGTATGGGTGACATGGATGTAGTCCTAGGAATAAAGTGCTACACATGATAGGTGAATTTTCCCTCAACCTGAGAACCATGGAGATGAAGTTCGAAGTAGATGGTCAGAAACATATTTTGAGGGGAATGTCCGATGGGGGTTTAAGAGCAGTGTCCATTTGGAGGATGGAGAGGATACTGCGGCATGACCAGGTGCAGTGGGCAGCTGAGATTCTTGTGATGCCAAAGGCACCGAAACAACAAAAACAGGATTATCCAGTGGAGATTCAGTCAGTACTAACTAAGCACTCCAAAGTGTTTAGTGATATACCTCTAGGTAGACCTCCAGACAGGGGTTTTGAGCATGTTATAGAGCTGGAGCAGGGGCCAAACCAGTTATCACAGTTCCCTACAGACATCCTAAGAGATACAAGGATGAGATTGAGAAGGCTATTCAAGAGCTTCTCAAGATGGGTCACATCAGGCCTAGTAAGAGTCCTTTTGCTTCTTCTGTTGTTTTGGTCAAGAAGAAGGATGGCACACTCAGGATGTGTATTGATTATAGGGAACTGAACAAAAAGACTATTAAGAATAGGTACCCCATCCCCAGGATTGATGAGCTTATTGACAAGCTGCATGGTGCATGTTTCTTCTCCAAGATAGACTTGAGGTCAGGGTACCATCAAATTCGGGTACGTGAGGAGGATGTGGAGAAGACAGCGTTTAGGTGTCACTATGGGCACTTTGATTTTCTAGTTATGCCTTTCGGCTTAACCAATGTACCTGCCACTTTCTAGTCTTGTATGAATAAGGTCTTCAGAGAACAGTTGCGGAAGTTTGTACTCATATTTTTCGATGACATACTCATATTCAGCAGGACTTGAGAGGATCATTTCAGACATCTGGATATTGTGTTGGGTATACTTGAGTAGGAGTCCCTATATGCAAAAATGTCTAAATGCGAGTTTGGCATGACGGAGTTGCTGTATTTGGGACACATCATTAGTGCAGAGGGTGTCCGTGTGGATCCGGAGAAGATCCGAGCTATAGTTGACTGCCCACCACCCAAGAATCTCTCTTAGCACAAGGGGTTCTTTGGCCTTTGTGGATTCTACCGCAGGTTCGTAAAGGGATTTTCTCAGAAAGCAGCCCCACTCATAGATTTGACACAGAAGGGAGCTTTCGTTTGGTCAGATGGTGCTCAGCAGTGTTTCGACAAGTTTAAGGAGGTGATGAGCACTTGTCCAGTTTTGGCCATTCCTGATTTTTCGAAGCCGTTTGAGCTTCAGTGTGATGCCTTTGGGGAAGGCATAGGTGCGGTGTTGATGCAGGACAAACACTCTATTGCTTTTGAGAGCCGAAAGTTGAGGGGCCCTGAGAGGAGCTATAGTATCTACGATAAGGAGATGTTAGCCATCATGCATGCATTGGCTAAATTCAGGCAGTATCTGGTCGGAGGGAAATTTACTGTTAAATCTGATCACAATAGTTTGAAACATTTCCTTAGTCAGAAGGACCTAAATGACCGGCAGCAAAAGTGGGTCAGCAAGTTGCAGGCATATGACTTCGACATTGCTTTTGTCAAAGGGAAGAAGAATATAGTTGCTGACGCTTTATCCAGGAGACCACACTTGTGTGCCTTAGGAGAGATTGCAGAGGACTGGAGAGATATAATCACTGCAGAATATGCAAAGGATAAGTGGGCCTCTGGGATTATGGATGGCACTAACCGTGATGACAGGTACACTATTGTAAATGACTTGATCATTTACAAGGGGAGGATATTTTTGGTGCCAGCTTTTGCTATGAAGCAGAAGATCTTGAGAGCTTTCCATGACTTGCCTATGGCTGGGTATCCAGGATTCTACAAGACCTATAGGCCAGTTAGAGAGAGGTTTACTTGGAAAGGCCTCAAGTTAGAAGTACAGAAGTATGTGCGGGAGTGTCCAGTATGCCAACAGAACAAACATGAGCACTCCTACCCAGCAGGATTATTGCAGCCCTTACCCATTCCCGAGAGGAAGTGGGATTGCCTATCGATGGACTTCGCCGAAAGCCCAAGGCAGAGACTGCATCTTTGTGGTGGTTGACAGGTTGACAAAGTTTGCCCATTTCTTTGCCATTTTAGCCACTTATATAGCAGCTCAGGTTGCTGATTTATTCTTTAGAGAGGTGTTCCGACTTCACGGATTGCCTAGGAGTATTGTGAGTGACAGGGATAGCAGGTTCCTTAGCAATTTTTGGCAGGAGCTTTTCAGGTTGACAGGGACCGAGCTCACCTCCAGCACGAGTTACCACCCCCAGACTGATGGACAGACGGAGATAGTTAATAAGTGGGTGGAGGGATACCTCAGGAATTACATAGCCGGGCAGCAGAAAGCGTGGGTCAAGTGGCTTCACTTGGGAGAGTATTGTTATAATACCACTTACCACATGTCTATCCAGATGACACCATTTACGACACTTTATGGGTACGAGGCTCCCAGTTTCTTGGATCTATTGTTTGGAGACAACAAAGTACCAAAGGCTAAAGACCTCTTGCAGGAGAGTCAGGACATCGTGAGGTCTTTGAAAGAGAACATTCAGAAGGCGCAGAATCAGTAGAAGCAGTATGCAGACCAACACAGGGTTGAGCGATCTTTTGAGGTGGGTGATATGGTGTACCTTATGCTGCAACCATACAGACAATCTACTCTTAAGAGGAGTGGTGCTGAGAAGTTAAAGTCACGGTATTATGGTCCATTCAGGATCTCCAGGAGGGTTGGAGAGGTGGCTTATGAGTTAGAATTGCCGGTAGAGAGCAGAGTTCATAATGTCTTCCATGTGTCACGCCTCAAAAAGGCACTAGGGCACAATGTGATACCTTCTACAGAGTTGCCTCCTCTTGATGAAGAGGGGAAGTTGGTTTTGATACCTGAGGCCATCATTGACACCAGGGAACGTACATTGAGGAAAAGAGTCATCAGGGAATATTTGGTGAAGTGGAAGAACCTGCCGGTAGAGGATGCTACATGGGAGAGTGAGCAAATCTTGTTGCATCTAGATTTGAGATTGCTTGAGGCAAGCAATCTTGGGGAGGGCGGACTGTAATGTCCCCTTCTTCTAGTGAGTTAGTCTATATTTGGTTCCCGTAGACTAACCAAAGTGGTTAGGGAACTCTGGGAGTTCGTTTGGTCGGTTTTTGACATTCTGGCTGGGACTTACTATTTTTAGTAAGTCGAGAAGTTGGCTATTTTGGGAAACTCTTTATTGGAGATGGAGCGTTTTGTCGAGATCTTTCCAATGGTCTATAATTCATGGGATTTTGTGACCGTTTGGGCTTTCATATTAAAGTCCGTAAGTTATACTTTATTTTTATATTTGGACTTTAATTAATTAATGTCGGTGACTTTGGAGAAATAAGGAAAAATGCAAAAATAAGCCACTAAGGGATTTGGGTGCCCCTTTGAGGAATAAAAAAGCAAATTTAAAAATAACATTTCTCTCTCATATGGGTCGACCCACTTGTGGAGTTATAAAAAGGCAAAGAGTAGGAAAAGTTATTCATTCTTGATATTACATTTTATGCTTCTATTTGCTCTGCAAATGAGGGTTTGGGGGATTTCTTCCAGCCAGGGCTTTTGGTGACGAAAACCACTATTGGTAGCAATCTTCCGTAGGTGTGAAAGATCACCCAAGGGGATTTTGGAGTAGCCATATTTAGTGGCTGTATTTGAGCTTCATTTTGATACCACCATTGATGGAGATGGAGATAACAAGATATATCTTACTGCAGTTTTGTTGCAGCTGAGGAAGAGTATTAGTGACGGATTGTCTTGCAGATTTGAGAAGGGTTGGGACTGCCATTACTTCATTGTTGGCCGTACTTCATTTTTTTGGTCATACCTCTTCATGTGTAGGCCGTACCACTTCATATGCTGGCCGTACTTCTTGGAGCAGCCGTTTGGAGTTTATTGGGGCTGTTCTTCTTTGCTTAGTGGTTGTTTTTGACCTAAGGGTCTATGCTGATAATTGTAGATTGTTTCCTTGCATTTGCTGATACTTTCAATGCAAAACTCCATTGTCATGTTGCTGGTCCGTCAATAGTAGAAATATGAAGATGCTTATTTTGACATGGGTATGTGATGGTTATTCATTTTATGCCATTCTATGAACTGGGTCTTCATTATTTAATTCATATCTATTATAGTTTTTCTGGGTTTTCAGTTGTATGCTATATTCCTTGTATTCTGACATACACACTTCAAGAAAACGAAAACCCCTTTCTGCATCTTCTATCTAGTTCTGAAAGATCACAAAAAAAACTAAAAAATATATCATTAAAATAAAGATAAATCAAAAGAACAACAGGTGCAGGTTATTACAATGCTCCTTTCTCCAAGGCGCCAAGACAATATTAATGTTATTTCCTCCTTTGCCAAAGATAAGGTAAGGTTATTGTCCAACATGAAGAGGATTTCCATAATGACATCTCAATGACAAGATTGTGCAAAGCTTGAAAAGGCTAAATGATGGAAATGTTGTTTAAGACCAAGCCAAAGTCACAAGATCATTCCCTTACCATCTTGTTAGCCTACGGGAATGGATGATAGGCTAAACAAGAACTCCATGATGGCTTACTCCGGAAATGGGGACATGACAGTCCTCCCTTCCTGGGATTGCTTGTCCTCAAGCAATCGAAGATAGGGATGCTTAAACAATCCTTGGATCCCAAATCAATTGAGGCTCCGCTATCATGCTCAAACATATTACTTCAAGGCTACTGGTGTAGAAGATCTTGGGACCGCTTCCACTGTCGCATAGTGATGCAAACACAAGTGAATCCATCCCCTTCACCTCGCTGTCATAAATCAGAACAGTAGTATGCAAACTGAAAATGTCATTCCAAATGACATGCAAAGTACTATCCTCAATGCGTGAAGATAGGAAATCATCATTAGACCGATCAACAATAAGAATATATTGATTCCCATGGATGACCAAAGAATCATCATAAACGGAAACCCTTATGACTCCCTCTTCAAGTGAAACCATGACGTAAGTGGCTGATCCACTAGGTGAAGCTTCCAAGGTCTCACCAAACTGCCAAGTGTCCATGCACCATGAAGTGTAGCAGCCATCTCTTATCAATGTGTAGAATAGAGTCTTATGAACTAAGGCTGGAATGACACCACTTAGCTGGTACATATGTATTAGCAACTTAAAAGCAACCATAATATCTTCATACCTTGTGGCATGACCCAGCTGTACCTCCCTAACATGTCTCGCCAAAGTCTCCATGGTATCCATCACAAATCTCCGGAATAAGGTAGCTATGTGTTCTATCCAAGAGGCATCAACATAAGGTAGACCACTCAGATTTGAATATCCTACATGCTCAGCCACCATCCAAGACTTATCTTCAACACAGAAGCCAATAGTAGAAGGTGTCTTCTTCATCTCATACTCGTATGTAAGGGCTGCCAATAGGAGTTTATGCAAGAGCCAAATACTGCTGCTCCAAATCAGAAAATCAGAATCTCTATCATATCGTCTCATAGTGTGTTCATCCTCCTTGAACCTTGCCATTGTCGCTGTTGCATCTTCACCACTCCAAGCTGATCCGATACAGCACTCTCCATGGAAAGCATAAGCCTCAAGGCGGAACCTTATGACTGATATGAAATGATGATGTGAACTGCTGTTGTAACTCAGAAAATCAGAACTGTCAATGTGCTTTTGAAATGCAAGCTCTCCATCTAATGCTGATCCAACCTGCTTTTCTTCACGGATAGTCCATACTTCATGGCTGATCCACATGGCTGGTATAACATAGTGAAGTGAAGATGAGGGACTTATGTTATACTTCAAAAAATCAGACCGTACCTCGTGCCCTTAAGAGATGCCTTCGCAGACCTGTATCTGTTCTTTCTCCTCAATTTGGTGATCATCAACTAGGGCAGGATCCAGGCATGTCTCCAATGAAAACTCAGGTGTATCATGCATCTCAAACTCTGTCTCAGGACTGCAATCCATGTCTCCATATTTCCCTTCCATTCCATCAAGTTGCTTCATGCATGTGGCTATTATAGAAGACTGAATCTTTGATGTGTATGTGAGTGCATTCATCATGTCTTCCTCCCTTCTCAGGGCATGAACATATACCTTGTATAATTTGAAGAGATAATCATCATCCATACGGAGCTGCAAGTAGTCACCCTCCGTCATAGCCATGGTCTCTTGAAACCTTTGGAATTGTGTGAGGTAGAGGCCTTCTTTCCCGGGCTCATCCTTTCCTCCGGTCTCCATTGTCTCATCCACAGGATGTGGTCTAATCATAGCTTGATTATACCTCCATGAATCAGCTTCTTCATGATGCCCAAGTGTGAAGTCTCCACAATGCTCTCTCAAGGGATCTCCATCAAAATAGTGGGTGGAGTCTTCGATCTCATGATCCTCCTCAATGGTGGATGAAGATGTGTGCACCTCTATGATTTCTTTATCTTGCCATGCCGAATCAAACTTGTCCAACATATCTTGATCACTTCCCTTCTTATGAACAAGGTCCACCTCAAGGGTACCTACACCATCATTTGATTCCATGTCAATATGATGTAAAGGTAATGAAACAATATTGTTCAATGAGTCCAAACCTTGATGAATGACAACCTTCGTGATGGCACGTTCTTCTTTCATGTGATTATGAAACCTTAGGTGATCCTTTGTAGTATGTGAAATCCCTTCGCACAAACCCTTATCTTCTATGGCGGCATCTTCTCGGGCTTGGTCTTCAACATGCATAGGCTGGATCATATTCACCTCATGATCATTTATAGGCTGCAACTCTTCCATTTCCTCTTCATGGGTCTGATGTGTATCATTCATGGACTGATTCATGTTCTCCTCTTGAATTTCTTTAGGCTGCAAATCACCTGAATAATTATTACACTCACCATAAGATCTTCTATAAAATTCCCTAGCAAATGATTTTCTTTCCACCATCCTTTGGAGAGACATCAAACTTCTTGACATATAATCTGAAAACTCCTGTGGTTGTTGTTTATGCTCAGCTATAAGTCTTTCCAACTCTTTCATGCTAGACATTTTGCACCTGCTGTAATTAGCTGAAACCAACTGTTGAAATAGTTATGCAACCAAAACCCTCAGGCTGGCAGAAACATGGCTCTGATACCATTGTAATGATCCTAACTTGCATCTACACAACAATTCCAAGAAGATATCAAAGCACCGCAAATCCGAGCAATGAAATATAAGAATATAAATATGATAAATTCAGAATACCAAGTGTTTCAACCAAACTTCTGATTTCTGCCCTAGAATTCTGCACTTTAGGGTTTTGCCCTGACCCTAGGTCTGCTGTGAATAAATCAGGCTGAGCCAGAAATATGAATTCCACCATTAGACATAACTGTTGTCCAATGCAATTCATCATAATGAGTTCGCCCAAGTAAGGAGGTTATATCCAACATTAACATGCATGTGAGCAAATGATAACAATGATACAAATATAAAAATAGGATCTGCTGTAATATAATCAGGTCTGATCACATAAACTGCTGGAAACATATCAAATAGAGTATACAAATAATGTCTAACCAAAGGCTAAATAGCCCAGCCTCCAATGGCGATTTCATACCAAAAAGTGGTGATGAATAATGTAAATATAAGCCTGCTGTAGCACTGCTGGTTTGAAACCCTAGGCGCAGCAATTAAACAATTTGCAGATCTGCCATAAGGCAGTTCGCCCAGCCTCATGTGAGATCGCCTAAGGGAAAAGGGGCTCTCCACCAAGTTTGCCCCTCCAATGGATGCTTTGGTGTCACCTTATATGATGTTTGCCACTTTATGATGCTCTCCAAGCTTATTAGGAAATCTGCTCTGTAGAATCTGCTCCAACACTAGGCACATGTAGACTCCCGTGATGGAATCTTCCCAATGTTAGGTGAATGGGGTCATCTCCATTCCTTGTCAAGGGGCCATCTCCTCGATGCTGAATTAAGAATCAGAATTCTCAGCCAATAAGGTAGGAAGGTTACCAAGAACATTCGATGGATGATGATTGAAATGCCTCAATGCCACTTGTATTTGTACACTTTTCCAATTTTCCCTCTACGTTGGCCGACCTGGCTATTTCCCTTATTACATTATTGCTGTCCCTTAATGGGAGCCGACCTAGGCATTATGTCTTAGGGCCGACCATGCTCCTTTCTCCAAGGTGCCAAGACAATATTAATTTTATTTCCTCCTTTGCCAAAGATAAGGTAAGGTTATTGTCCAACATGAAGAGGATTTCCATAATGACATGTCAATGACAAGATTGTGCAAAGCTCGAAAAGGCTAAATGATGGAAATGTTGTATCAAGACCAAGCCAAAGTCACAAGATCATTCCCTTACCATCCTGTTAGCCTATGGGAATGGATGATAGGCTAACCAAGAACTCCATGATGGTTCACTCCGGAAATGGGGACATGACAGATATAATATAATGATATAATATTTTACATTATGTTATATATAATATAAAATATAATTAATTTATGTATATAAATTCAAAATATAATTAATTAATAAGGTTTTATAATGTATATGATGAATGCCTTATCATATGAATATTTGAAAATTTCTGTATTTTTTAATTGCCATTCCCTTACAAATGGCCTCCTAGAATAGACGTCTTGGAAACACGTTCCCTTGTCCCCTCCATCCTCGTTCTGGAAACTTGGTGGAACATAGGATTAAACATGATATGGCAAATGACTTTGACAGAGTTGATTTGGACATTTTGGCCCGAATTCTTCAATCTTTTGGATTTCCTCTACCCTTCCTAAATTGGATCCTTGTTTGCATTATAAATCTTTGGATTGCTTCTATTGTCAATGGGTCTTGTACCGTATTCTTTAAGGCCTTTAGAGGTTTACATCAAGCATGCCCCTTTTCTCCTTACCTTTGTATTCTTTTAGCTGAGGCCTTGGGTAGATCTCTCTTAGCTGAAGGGATGGGTAACAAAATAACTAGAATCAAAATTGCTACTGGGATCGGGGAAGTTACCCATGCTCAATTTGCTGATGACACATTATTGATGGGGAAAGCCCCTAAACTAAATGTTAGAAGGATTAAGAGCTGCCTTGAAGTTGACACTTTCTGTAAAGCCTCCAGAGCTGCTATTAATGTCAACAAATGCAGATTTTATACTATCAACACTTCTCCTGCTGAAAATAGAAGTTATTCTTCAAATTCTTGAGTTTGCCCATAGAGGGTTTGGGTTTGGGTCCTTTAAATATCTTAGGGTCCCTAATGAGTTTCTATTTAAAAAATGCTGACTGCTGGTCGAATCTTTTGGAAAAAGTTGATAAGAGAATTTTAAGCTACAACAATGGGTGGCTTAGTCTTGCTAGTAGACCAGTTTTAATTAAATCTTTTATTTCTAATCTTCATATCTACTAGCTTATGATTTATCATCCTCTTGATTCTATTCTATAAGAGCTTGATAAAAAAATCAGGAACTTTTAATGGCATGGAGGTAAACAATCTCACAGGGAAAAAATTCATCTTGTTAGTTGGAAATAAGTGTTGAAAGAGAAGTTTCAAGGGGATTTGGATATCCACTCTGTTGTCGTCATGAGCAAGGCTCTTGGGGCTAAGCTCATTTGGAATTTGATAAACCTCCTACAAGCCTTTGGAAGAAGATTCTCGCTTGTAAATATGGAGAAGGTATGCAAAGCTTTATGCTGCTCAATGGTGTTCACCAAACACTAGGTATCTCTAAACTTTGGTCATTGATTGTTAAGTAGATTGAAATTGTAAAAGATAATAGCTTGATTCCTTGGAAATGGAAACAGTATTAGGTGTTGGGAAGAGCCTATTCTTAGAAACAAGCTATTAAATTATTCCATGCCAAGGGCTCTTCTTCAATTAATGAATCAATTTCGAATTGAAAAACTTGCTCACCTCATTACATGGGAAGACAATCATCTTAAGTGGTCTTAGCTTCATGGGTTGGATGAGGAGCAACACAGGGAGTGGCCTTTTTTTCAGAAGAAATTTTTTGGTATGTTTCCCACAGACCTTGATAGCGAGGACAACTTTATTTGGGGCAAAATTAACTCCATATCCATGTAAAGTTTCAACCCTAGGTTACTGCTGTCCTAATGTTTTCAAATCAGAATTAATTTAACAGTAGAAAATTAATTAATTAACATTGCATCAATCACACAGTAGCTGAAACTCAAACAACGAAAACATAAAATACACAAATAATTACTCCTTCAAAATCAACTTTTCATTCTTTTCCATAAAAGCTTACAAGGAAACCTCTACGAACTGCTTGAAAGACAACCACAAGGTATCAAAATAGATCTGCAAAAATAAGAAAAAAACAAGCCTGTGGTACAAATCCATACAATTGTATGGATTTGTATGCCATACTATCTCTGTGCGTCATACTATCCTTGCGCCTATTCTTCTCTTCCTTTTTCGCTCTATTGCTAACTGATCACTATGTTTTCCTTTCTATCTTGCGCCTATCCTTGTACTATTTAGCTGAAAATCTAATCTTCAAAAAGCCTAATCTTTTGATTAGATGAGGTGGAAGATAAGTCTAAATCATTAATGCATATCTACACTTTATTAGACTCAATCAACTAAATATAAGACTTTCCCTTTTTTAATAAAAGTGAAATGCAAAATAGAACAACTTGAACCACTTCTAGCACGTTCACACTAAACTTGTGGGGAAGTTCCTTTCTGAGCTAAAAAATTCAACACTCCCTCTTAGCAAGGAAGGAATTTTGCACCAATCCAAGTCTGTCTCTGAATGCTTTAAACTTCCTTTTTGCTAAGGGCTTGGTTAGAATGGTAGCTACCTGCTGATCTGTGGAAATATACTAGAGCTTAACTACTCCCTTCTGAATCTTGTCTAGAATGAAGTATTATCTGATCTCTATGTGCTTGGACCTGTCATGAAAAACTAGATTCTCAAAGAGTTTGACACAACTCTGATTATCACAGTAAATGACTGTGGGATCCAACTCTTGATCAAACAATCTTGCAAGTAACTTGTGAAGCCAGATGGCCTCACAATTGGCAGTACTAGCTGCCATGTATTCTACCTCTACTGAGCTAAGTGCCACAAAGGTCTGTTTCCTACTGAACCAGGGTATCATTGCTGAACCCAAGTTAAAGCAACACCCTGAGGCGCTCTTCTTGTCTGCTGCATTGCTTTCCCTTTGAGTCTGAAATTTGAATACCCTTGCAACTTCACTTCACCATCTCCAAGATATCTCAAACCATACTCAACTGTGCCCCTCAAATACCTGAGCACATGTTTTGTTGCTACCAATTCCCCTGCCTTGGTTCCACGATGAATTAACTCAAGGTGTTAACTGCAAAACATATATCTAGTCTAATGTTGACCAAATACATTAAGGAACCTATTAGCTGCTTGTACAACGTTGGATACACCAACTCTAAATCTAAAGCTGTTGCCTTCTTCAGATTAGTGATCATAGGTGTGGCCATAGGCTTGCAATTCTTCATCTAGAACCACTTTAGGATCTCAACTACATACTTACCTTGCCCAAGAAAAATCTCCCCTAGTTTTTGCCGAATCTTCAAACTCAAGAAGTAATGCATCAAGCCGATGTCTTTCGTCCCAAACTTAGCAGCCAAATCTGCTTTGCACCTTGCAATGAGTTGTTCTGTACCTATAATAAAGAAGTCATCTACATACAACACCAAAATAAGTAGATCAATCTCAACAATTATATAATATAGATTAGGATTTGCTTCACTTTTGGTGAAGCCCATACATTGTAGATATCCATCTATCCTAGAATACAATGCCCTTGGTGCCTGTTTGAGACCATACAAGGCTTTCTTAAGCCTGCAAACATGGGATTCCTTTCCATTTACCTCAAAGCTCTGAGGTTGCTCTATATACACTTTTTCCTCAATGACCCCATTAAGAAAAGTTGTCTTAACATCCATTTGATGTATCTTCCATCCCATAAATGAAACTAAAGACATATCTGCTCTAATGGAAGTGTATTTGGTGATTGGAGCAAATGTCTCCTTATAGTCCACTCCCTCTCTCTAGGAGAACCCTCTCACCACAAACTTCGCTTGAACTTCTCAATGTTTCCATCTGTAGCATGTTTGATTTTGTAGAGCCACCTGGAACTCACAATTGATTTCCCCTCCAGTCTTGGCACTGTTATCAGGAGGATTGCACCCTGGCTAAGTGTAAAACTTAGCTATCCCATGAAACATGGGATCACCTTCAAGCTGTGGGTTGCCTATGACGAAGGTGAACTTCCAGAGAGGGTTGGTTCCCTTGATAGACCTCCTGAATCTTCTGTATTGATGAGGAAAAAGGATAAAGGATTGCTATGTACTAAACTCTAGATCATAGGAGGTGATGCACTGAGGTTGAAAAGACTTGTTCTTGTTGTTTCAACTCACAATTTCTCTCAAAAAGGGTTTTATTTCACACAACTCAATCTGAACAATGCTCATACATCAGTATTTCATAAGGAGGTTTGAATTTTCATGTTTGTTCAAGGAAAACTAATGGTTTTCCCTACTACAACCAGCTGAAAGTGATTAACTCAACCTATGACTTGTATAAATTAGTTGTTTTCTGTATTAAGCTTTTAGAATGAGACATAAAATTGAAGGATTTGTTTAAAATCACAAAAATTCTGCACCAAAATCACTCATTTAACACATAACACATGAATTTTGAGAAGGCAAGATGCTGCTTTTTATTGATAAAGGAGTTTTCTGCTTAGAATATTTGAAAAATGCTAAAAAATTACATAAAAAGGTTGCTTTTCAACAATGAAAAAATCTTGTCTTTTGAGTTACAATACAATCTTTTCCTGCTCTGAGCAAAGAAAACTAGTAAGAACTGAGAAAAAAACACTTGTGTGCTTCCTTTTGATGAAAAAAGTCTTCCTCCAAGAAGGTCGAGTCTGCATGACTGAACTGGGCGCTTGGGGAAATGAACTCCAATTGAACTGAACTGACTCCAAAGCATGAGATTGATTGGAATTGATGTCTTCAATCAATTTTGGATGAACTAGAGTTGTTGGGCGTACAAGGCAAAAAAGCCTCTGTTTTAGGACTCCATACTGCCCCAAAATGCATGAATTTAGCTCCCAACTCCTCTCAACTCTAGTTACAACCATGTGGGCCTTCTAAGTAGGCCTAAATTGCCTATAAGTGCCTCTAAACTGGATGCTTTAGGCCTCTTAACTTGCTGCTATCTCATATGCATGATGCACACATGTTTTGCATGACTTTTGGTCTTCCCTGGGCTTTCCTGGAAATAGTTGGCGCGTTCCCAGGCGGTTGGAGGAGTATGGAAGACTAGGAAGTTGACCTTTGACAAATCGGACTTCGGACCTCGGGCTTCTCCCTTTCGCCTGCCTTGAAGAAGATTGAAGGCCAAAGGGCTGAACTTCGATCTTCGATGCCCACTTTACACTAAGCAAGTTTTGAACAATAGACCCATCAGACTTCGGACCTTAGGGATTCTCCCTTTCGCCTGCCTTGAAGAAGATTGAAGGCCAAAGGGCCGAACTCCGATCTCCGACACCCACTTTACACTTAGCAAGTTTTGAACAAAAGACCCATTGGACTTTGGACCTCGGGGATTCTTCCTTTCCCCTGCCTTGAAGAAGATTGAAGGCCAAAGGGCCGAACTCTGATCTCCAACTCCCACTTTACACTTAGCAAGTTTTGAACAAAGGACCCATCGGACTTCGGACCTCGGGGATTCTCCCTTTCACTTGCCTTGAAGAAGATTGAAGGCCAAAGGGCTGAACTTTGATCTTTGATGCCCACTTTACACTTAGCAAGCTTTGAACAAAGGACCATCGGACTTCGGAGCTCGGGGATTCTCCCTTTCGCATGCCTTGAAGAAGATTGAAGGCCAAATGGCCGAACTTCAATCTTCAACGCCCACTTTACACTTAGCAAGTTTTGAACAAAAGACTCATCAGACTTCGGACCTTGAGGTAAAGCAGGACGGAAGGAGGAAGCCCGAAACTCTGACCTTTGACAAATGCAGAGAAAACACAAGGAAATACTTAGAAATTTTTACTTAGTCATTTTGGGCCTTTTTTCCTTGTATTTTTTCAGAAGGGCAGACATATGAAAACCTATGAAAGATGTCTCTGATCGGTTATAACCTATAGGTATAAGTGGGATTCAGATGGAATTTGCGGTAAAATGGGGCATTTTGAGGACAAGATTTCCAAGTCCCAACAGAAACCTATCTCAAACCTTTGCAAAGAGACTTTTTCCCTTAACATAAAAGACTTCTAATGAATTAAAAACCTCCTAAAAAACATCCAACACATGCTTTGACATAAAAATGTCAAAATATACTAACATGCACAATGTCCCATACATCATTTTTCATGACGGATGTGTATTCCTCCACCATAGCATATTGCCAAACCTACTGGTCTATTGCCTCTTGGAAGTTGGAAGGCTTATAATCTATGATGCTACTAATTAATGCCATGTAGTTTGGAAACTTTTTTGGACGCCTACTCTCCTTGAATGTGCTCCTAGGAACCTCAACCTACTCCTGAGCATCCCTTAATGTTTGTGTGAACCATCGAGGTCTTCTAATAGAAGTGGAAGGAGCTGATGTCTCTTCCTTATCTCTTGAAGATTGTTGTTCTGTACTGGAAACAACTAGTATATTTGGAGAACAAGGGTCGATTTTTAGAGCTTCCTATTCCTCATCCTCTGTTATTGGAATGAGCTCATGGGACTTCTTGGATGCAAAGTCCTCAAACTTTGCATCCTTGCTGACTACTACCTTCCTCTGCTTTGGAATATAGACTCTATAGGCCTTTGAAGTCTCACTATAACCTCAAATAAACCCTTGTTGTTGGAAGGTTCCAACTTGGTCCTCTTCTCTATAGGTATATGAATATAAATGGGACAACCAAAGATGTGGAAATGACTCACTTCTGGCTTTACACTAGTGAATGCCTCCTCTAGTGTCTTGTCCTCGAAGATCTTGTGAGGACTCCTATTCTAGATGTAGACTGCTATGTTGCACGCTTTTGCCCAAATAAACAATGGCGAGTTTTGGTCATGAATCATGGCCTTAGCAACCCCTATGATGGATCAATTCTTCTGCTCTACAACTCCATTCTGTTGTGGGTTGTATGGAACAGTTAGCTCCCTCTTGATTCTTGCGACCTTGTAGAAACCTTCAAACTCCTTGGAGGTATACTCACCTCCATTGTTTGATCTCAAGACCTTGATCTTCTTTCCTGTTTGGTTCTCAATTAAAGCTTTGAACTTCAAAAACTTGCTAAAGGCCTCATCCTTGGTCTTTAAGAAGTAGATCCAAGTCTTGTGAGAAAAGTCCTCAATAAAGGAAACATAATACATGCTTCCTAAAATTGATGATATTGACATTGGTCCACAAAAATCCGAATGCTCTAAGTTTAGAATTTCCTTAGATCTATGCTCATTGCTTGGGAAAGCAGCCTTTGCATACTTGCCAAGTGTGCACCCTCTACATACTCCCTGCTGTTCAATATTGAACTCTAGAAGACCTATGACTGTCTCCCTCAGAATAGGCAATGCTTTGTGATGCAGGTGCCCCATCCTCTTGTGCCACAACTTGCACAAATTGTCACTGTTATGAACTAAGGCTAGAATTGGTTCACCCTATAACCTATATAGATTGCCTTCCCTAACCCCTATTACATGTGCTGTATCTAGGCTAGATTCTTTAGCCTAATAAGGACTTGTTGATTCTTGAATTCTACCGCATAGCCCTTATCTTCCGTAACTGAAACTAAAAGCAAATTCTTCTTGAGACTACAAACAAACAAAACATCATCAAAATCTCAAGAGCTGCCTGACTGGAGTTGAAAGGGAATTATACCAAGTCCTACTACAAGATATGTGGCATCATCACCAAGCTCAAACTAAACTCCTGAGTTATGTTCTAAATTGGTAAAACACTGTGGAGCTGATGTCATATGCTTAGATGCCCCATTGTCCACATACTAAGCATCCCTTGGAATCGTGCTGGTAGAAAAACAAGATACCATTGAGAAATCCTTCTCAAACTTGGCAGCAAACTCGTTCATCTGAGTTTCTGCAAAGGCTGCTACTTGCTTCTGTTGTTGCTTCCCTTTGCCCATCTTATGTGGACACTGAGATGCATGATGCCTGTACTTATGACAAATGAAACACTTGATCTTACTCAAGTCCTTCCTTGGTTGTGAGGATGAATCCTCATCTTTTCCCTTACCCTTGCTACGTCATTTTCCTTTAATTTTCTTGGTTTGTTCAAAGAGGGCTAAATTATCGTCACCACCCTTCTTGCTAGGTTTTGATTCCATTTGAGTTTCTTCCTGGATAGAGTCATCCCACAGTCTTTCAAAAGAAGGAAGATTTTCACGGGCACAAATACCCTGGACAAATGTTTCCCATGAAGATGAGAAACCATTCAACGCTATGTTCACCAGCTCTACGTCTTCAGCCTTCCCCCCAATTGCTTCATCAGGGAACTGAATGTGATTTAGTTATCTCTATGGATCTGAGTTTGTTTCGCAATATCATCTTCTTGTTTATATTCTCGCTTTGATAAAGGCTAGCTAGAGCAACAAACATCTCCTTGGTTGTTTTCTTCTTGGATAAATGAGGAATTAAATGATCTTTTACTGCATCCATGATCATTTTCTTGGCTTTTGCCTCTTTTTTATTATGAGTTGTCAACTGTTGCGGATCTTTAGGTGAAGGCACTTGATCCTTGATGATATCCCAAAGATCATTCTCTTCCAATAACAAAGTTACTGTGACTTTCCAAGGCAAGAAATTTAATGCACCTTCCAATCTGTCCTCAAACCTGAGGCTTGTTGATGCCCTTTTTAAAACAAAATTTAAGCACAAAACTCCCAGATCTGATAAGTAAGAAAAACACAAACTACTGAACCCCTTCTCCATCAGATATGAGCTCTGATACCATGTAAAGTTTCAACTCTAGGTGACTGCTATCCTAATGTTTTCAAATCAGAATTAATTTAACAACAAAAACTTAATTAATTAACATTGCATCAATCACAGTAGCTGAAACTCAAACAACAAAAGCATAAAATACACAAATAATTACTCCTTCAAATCAACTTTTCATTCTCTTCCGTAAAAGCTTACAAGGAAACCTCTACAAACTGCATGAGAGATAGCCGCACAGTATCAAATCAGATCTGCAAAATAAGAAAAAAGAGAGGCTTGTAGTACAAATGCGTACGACTGTACAGATTTGTATGGATGTTGTACTGCTAGTGCCGTACTGTCTCTGTGCACTGTACTATCCCAGCGCCTATTCTTCTCTTCCTTTTTTGCTCTGCTGCTATCTGATCACTATGTTTTCCTTTCTATCTTGCGCCTATCTTTATTCTATTTAGCTGAAAACCTAATCTTCAAAAAACCTAATCTTTTGATCAGATGAGGTGGAAGGTAAGTCTAAATCATTAATGCATATGTACGCTTTATTAGACTCAATCAACTAAATTTAAGACTTTCCCTTTTTAATAAAAGTGAAATGCAAAATAAATGACTTGAACCACTTCCAGCACGTTCACACTAAACCTGTGTGGAAGTTCCTTTTTAAGCTAAAGAAATCAACAATCCAAGGTGGAGAACTTGTTGAGAGAACTTAGAATAGCATATGCAGCCATAATGTCACTCCCAAAATAACTTTTTCTAGTGGCTTGTCAGACAGAATAATAATTTCACTAGTGAAAATCTCATCAAAAGAGGCATCTTAGGCCCTCACATTTGTTTCAGATGATTCAAAGATAGTGAAACTCAAGACCACCTGCTCTTTGAATGTGAAGAAGTGTCCTCGGTTTGGATCTCTCTTTCTCTTAGTTTTGGAGTTCGCTTAAAAAACAGATTGAATCTAGAAACCTGCTCTATGCATTGGAAAAAATGCAACCGCAGCTCCCTGAAAGGTAAACCTCTTATCAAATTCTTATAATCTTCTGTTCCCTATTTTTGTATGTAGTAAATTCGGATGGACAGGAATTGCAGAATATCTGAAAATAGAGCCACTCAAAGGAAATGTTTGATACACAAGATTCAATATAGCATGACCGAAAAGGTCAAAGCTCATTTCAAAGCAAAAAAGAACCAGAGCGTCCTCTCTAGAGCTGTACTTCATCTTCTCAAAGGTGGAACTTACTGAATTTGTCATCTTCAATTACCCAGCTCTCTTTTTTGATGGTGCTTCAAAGGCTAACCATGGCATAGTTGCTGCTGTGGGAGTCCTATGGTCTGGACACACTCCAAGGTTTTAGATTTTTCATTTTTGCATGAATTTGGGGTAGGCCGCCTATAATATTGCCGAGTTGATGGGCTGCAAGCTTGGTCTCTCTGTTGCAGCTAAAGAAAATTTCAAAAATCTTTTGGTTTATGGGGACTATAAATTGATTATCCAATTCTTTTCTAGCAATCAGGTGGTCAGATCTATTCAGCTCAAATTGCTGCTGATTCAAGCTAAAAATATTCTGCAAAACTTTGATCCAATTAATTGGCAGCACATTCTTACAAATTTGAAAAATCTCTTGCTGATAGGAAAGCCAATGACAGCATTCTTTTGCCTCTGTCATCAGCACATGTTAGAAAGTTTAGAAATAGAAGTGTTGAAAATCCCCAGGATGAATGCAATGCTCAGCATTTTGTTTGTGCTGGAGTTCTCTAGGTTGTGGTTTTTCTTCCCTCAGTGGTGGAGGATGTACTGTTTTATTCTAGAATATCTTTTCGGATCTGTTTCTATTTTTTATAACATTCATTGATTAATAAAACTTTTTTTTAGCATAAAGCATAATTTGTTTCATAATTTTCTTGTGCAGACAAAGCCCTTGGTTGGGCAGCGGCCAAGGCAATTGAATTCAGATTCTGCAGGAATTGAACACTAGCATTGAAATAAATGTCTCGAGCAACAGGATGGTAAGTCTTCCCTGTAAACATTATGTTTGTTTCTAAGAAATTTACAGGAAATTTTAAATTTCAATACATATTATTCTAGGAGTTTGGGGTGTGATGGTAATGTGGGGATCTTATAATAAGAGTGTCACCCATAGGCTCAAAATCCCATCATCGGAATGAGAAAACCCATAACTTCAGCACACATTTAGTGAGGTTGTGTAACAATTATAGGTACATTTGAGGATGGGTACAATTCAGGTGAACCATGTTTACAATTTTTAAGACTATGGTTCAAGGTAATTCATAACCATACCCAAGATTTCAATACACAAGCTTGAATCACATTAGTTAAAAAAGAAATGACAAAAGGTGTTCATTGAGGCATACATAACCCACTAAATGCATGAGGCAACCCTTATGACTGTGCAGAATTCATTGTTTGATACGTACAATGAATTCCTCTACTTTTGTAAAGTGTATTGCAACTTTACCACTAACCAGAAAAATAATATTTTTATTGGGTTTCTATTGCACACCAAACAATGATGTCTTTAATTATAATCAAGATGAGGTAATGTAGATCCAAGAATGATGTAGGAAAGCCATTCAATACCATAAATTTTGCAATTAAGATATTTTGTAGATATTTTGATTATTTAACTGATGCAAGAAAGGATTGAAGATCCTCCCAAGCCTTAGGAAAGTCATTTAAGGAGCCAGTCAAAGGATATTGATTGATCTTGGTAATATCAAGTGAATCAATTGGCTTATTAACTCCCGATAGCAATGCTGAAATATTATTTCATTGAAAGTGTTGAATCAAATTTATGGCTTCTTTCAAGATGTTTTGATTTTCGAGCAAGGGGTCTAGCTCTTCTTCATAGCACTCAGAATAATCATAGAGTCACCTTCCACCATCAAATTTCAAAAGCCTTTTTCCATATCCATCTTGACTCCTTCCACTAGTGATATTGTATCTACCTTTCTGTTTTAATATTGTAATGCCCCGTTCTAGGTTTGCATACAAATTTTCTGAATTTTACAATTCCAAATCAAACCCTAGGACGAAATTTCTGAATTCCTTGTTTGCACCTTCAAAATATGTCTTTTCCGAACATGAAACATGAACTTGCATACACAAATATATGATAGAACAAAATATAGTCTGGCAGCCTTATTTCACAAATTATAATGCCACAAGGACCAAATACAATGCAATGATGGTGCCAAAGACTGCTGTGAGCAGATCGATCTCCTTATGGTGATGAAATGTAGTGTCAAGGGTCTCCAAAGCTGAGCGCTCTATTCCAAGTGCCGGTTGCTGTCTTAGAGATGTTCAAGAGTCACAATGATGCCACAAATTCTAACCGCTGCCTCTCCAAGCTGTATGCTGCCTCTGCAAGATGTTTGCTACCTCTTTCAAGATTATCGCTGCCTGTAATTCATATGCTGATTTGCTTACTTGTATTATATTTCTCACTTCTTGCTGTTGAAAGGAGGTTGTAAGTGTCGAATGATATCTGACTGAGTCTTCCTTCCTATTCGATGATATTAGAATGAGATTCCTGATTGCCCTCTCTGATCAATTCTTTCTATGAACTTTTATACTTTCCACAATACTTTACCAATGGTTGTGGCTCTTAATAACAAATCACGCCTTTCATAATCGTTGTCTTTAATGATAGCTGTGTATGGTCTTTGTCTTATTATGATCCGTTGGTTTTTATGAGTGCTGACTGGAATACTTATCGTTTGGTAATTAGTTTCCCTTAAGTAAAGAGTCGATGACTCCCTTATCATTGCTGTCATATTACAAATCATAATCGATACTAATTAGCGCTGCTTTATACTTGTCTTGGGCGCTATCTTTGGGGGGGGGTTGATCATGTATGGGATCGGCCCTTCTTCAAGGCTTACCTTATATATTTATTTTTATATTATATAGATTATTCAATTTATAATATTTAATAATTTATATTATTATATATATTTATATTTATATTTACTTTTATATAATAATATATTTAATTAAATATATTATATTATATTATGTTAGAATCGATTACAATATTCATATCTTCAATTTGAATATGTAATCGTTTCATGGGTAAACATGGGGACACGACAAATATTTAGTAAGAAGGAAAGTGACCCACCTCTTGAATCTTCCCTCATGATTTGGCAGGACACACCCAACTACAACCAATCCAAGATTATCTCTCATTACACCATCAAATATCAATTTATGATGCCTGGAGGTGGTGTATTCCATTTTGCCAAATCTTTCTTTACCCCTTTATCTCTTATACCATCAAGAAGGATGATTTGGATCATTAAAAATTTTGACCACACCTTTTTCTCAAAGCTAAATAATGAATGTGTACTTGTTTTGAGCTTGGTGAATCAGAATTGTAATTTCAATCTTCCACCAACAATTCACCTAGGATGTTTTTCCTTATCCTAGAAAAGTCTATTGTTTATTTCCATCCGTATACCCTGCAAGGTACTTTGGATGGTTACCTTCCATAGAGGATATTGTTGTAAGTCTCCTTAAACCAAGTATTCTATGCCCGATCACCACTTTCCATTTGAGAGACATTCTCCACCACATGTTTGGAAAGAAGAAAGTAGCAATTTTGAAATCTCTACTAAGAGAGTTGGGTAGAGAATTTTGATCAACCTTGATCCATTCTATATCAAATTCATAACCCTTAAACTCTAAGTGCTACCATGCAATTCTCCCTTCTGCTAAATCTTTATTTGGCATTTTCTTTAGGAGATTCCTCATAGCTTGGCTATCTATTCTCATAGTGAAATGTTCAAGCTTCAAGAAAATCTTGAACTTTTCTATGCCTCTATTTATTGCTAGTATTTTTTGTAGATATGATAATTTTTCTCGGTCTGAGAAAATGTATCAGGTCTATATCCACAAACTTATTTCTTTCCATCTGGATATTCTCATGTCAAGTCTACAAACCAAGTATCATTAGATGCATCAGTGCATAAAACCAATGGTATACTAGGTTGAGGGATTTGGAGTTCTGGCAGCCTGGACCATTTTTCTTTAATGAATTTCACAACCTGAGAAGACTTATCATCCCACTGAGTTACATTTTTCTTTAAATACTTTTGTAATATGTGCTTGGTGCTTGCTAGATTTTCGAAGAATTGTGACACATAGTTTAGGCTGTCCAAAAATCTCTACAGTTGCCTTTTGTCTGTAAGGTCATCAGGAAATTCATTGATCCTGGTCAGAATATGTTGCTGCAATTGAATCTTCCCTCGGTCGAGATGTAGGCTGTCATGTCCCGATATTAAGGCATTGTTTAAATTAAAGATTTAAACATCATGATAATAATATTTATAATATTTCATAAACAATATTAAATCATAGTTGAAAAACTCGGACTCAGCAAAAACTCGGCAGACCCAAAATTTTTAAAAACTTGGGACTCGCCAAAAACTCGAGGAAAAACTCGGCAATAACTCGGCAAATTTATCGAACATTTAAATATGCATAATTTTTTAACAATATTCTTAAAAAACACACATTTCTGAAATTGTAGAATGCATTGCTGATTTCCTTCATATATAAATCAAAATTGAGAGTTTAATACATATCATAGACAAAAAAGAGTTCAACCTTCGAATACATATGAAATTCAAGTTTGATAATACATATCATAGACCAAAAAAAGAGTTCCATTATCACTAGGAAATATAAATCATAAATTTCTTCTATGACTAAAGCTCAAAAGAGTTTTGTTTCTCTTTGTGGGTGGTGCGGAAGTGGCTGGGCCTGGTATAGCTGGGGTATCCTCAATAAGATCTTCATCTATAGGATCAAGCGGTACATGTGAGGAACCTGCCCCTGATGGCACATCAATATCATCATCTGACTCTGTCTCTGAATCCTCATATGCTGCGACATTTGCTTGCCATTCAGCTGTATCCCTCTTCGTAGCAGCTATATCATCATCATCACGTGATGGATCGACATCAACATCCTCAGCAATCCAATCTAAATATGGATCAATGTCGTCAAGGTCCAATGCCTGATATGATTCCTGGCCTTCTACCTTCTTCTCATGTAACCGAAGGTTGTACCGCACATAGACAAGGTCATTCAAGCGCTTTTGAGTGAACCTGTTGCGCTTCTTTGTGTGAATGGCCTCAAAAACACTCCAGTTGCGCTCACAACCGGATGCACTACAAGGCTGGGATAAAATCCGGATGGCTATCTTTTGAAGATTAGGCGTTGAGGAACCATAATCATCCCACCATAAATCTGCAAGGATAACATTTATAACTTTGTAAGAATTTTAGACTTTAGTAAACTTAAATATTAAAATAATTAGTAAATGAAAAATAAACATATGTTTTTTACCTGGTTGCAGAGTGGATCTCCTACGAATGGTATCTCTTGAAGGAAAAAAAAGCCCATTTGCATTCTTATAGGCCTGTAACTCATCGAGTATGATGTCTCGAAGGATATCATCAAAGACCAACCTCTCCAAGCATGTGTTTAGGCCAAGCTTAACCTCTGCAGCTGCTTTGAATGAAGAGAAGAAAAACGCGGGATTCAAATAGTAACTGGCAGCATGAATATGTTGGTGGAGTTGTCGATTCCACCTCCGATCAATAATGTGCCATATGGATTCATATTTTGTTTTATTCGACCCATACAAATGCTGAATGGCCTCTTTGGCCTTATTCATGGCCTCATATAGATACCCCATGGGCTTTTGATCCCCATCCACCAATCGTAGAACCCTAACCAACGGTTCTGACACCTAAATCAATAGTTGATGAAAATAAAATTAAAGAATTATAGTAATTGAAATTCAACAAATATAAATATAAATTTTTTACAAAATCAACAAATTTTAACATTAGCAAATAAAAAAAAAATAAAAATTAGTGTTTGAAAACTTACCTTGATGATCTCCTCCATGACTTTTTCCATGTCACCATCATAAACTGCCTTCACGACCCTCTTTGCTTCCGGCTTCCTATGATAAGGACTCTCCAACCACCTTTCGCACACAAACATGCGCCTAAGGTGGGGCAATAATGCTGCTATACTTTGCAAGGTAAGGAAATTAGTGGCAAAGCGTGTGACTTCTGATCGTGTGAGCTCCTTGCTATCAGTGTACTCTCTCATAAGATTTAGGATCCATGTGTGGTTGTAGATGTATTTTGTGATATTTCTTGCCTCTTCAACCACATTCTTCACCCAACTTTTTTATCCAATGTCCTCAAGAAGAAGGTCAATACAGTGGGCAGCACAAGGGCTCCATAAAATGGTTGGATGCCTCGCCTCTAGAAGTCTACCGGCTGCCACATATGCAGCTGCATTGTCAGTCACTATTTGGAAGACCTGTTCCACTCCCACCTACATCACCACCTCATCCAACATGTTGCACAAGGTTTCTGCATTTTTTATTTGATTGGAGGCATCAATTGACTTTAAAAAGACTAGCTGCCCCACTGAAGCCACTAAAAAATTGATGAGAGTCCTGTTCTTGGCATCTGTCCATCCGTTAGATAAAATAGTTTAGCCTTTTCTTTCCCAAACTTTCCTTTGATCCTGTACTAGTAGATGTGTGTGTTCGACCTCCTTCTGCAACAATGGGCCACTCAACTCATGACGACTTTGGGCCTTGAACCCCTTACCTGCCATAGTCAATGTAGTGACCAAGTGCTCCCAATAAGGACTCGAAGCGACATTGAAGGGAATATTGTTGTAGTACCAAAATCGTGCACATGCCAACTTCGCCTCATGATGCACCTCTCTATTCCATGTATTTGCAAGACCATCCAATGAAGGTTGCGCACCAGGAGTGTTTAGAGGAATAAAAAAGCTATCAAGCCCTTTGCCTGATCGTCGTATCCATGGCCCAATGGAAGGCGTAGAAGAGGCCTCTACAGTTACACCTCTATAATCTGACCTTGTAGAACTCAAATCTCGGTTTGGGGCTGCCATTGCCTCTGCTGCTCTCTTTTTAGCTTCTTTTTTTCGTTCATAATCCATAAGGAGGACGTGTGCCTCCCTCTGAACCTCCACAGGAGCTTTGTCACATATCTCAACATCATTGCAAGGGACCTGTGCAAGGTGGTATTTATGTCGATTAACGCCTCCGGACATATGTTTAGTGCAATGGTTACAAATGACATTTCCTCGCTTTGGACCTGGTGTCCCATGTTTCCAGCAAGGGTCCTTAGGATTGCCACGGGTTCTTCTACCTCCAGTTCCACTTGTAGAAGCCGTAAGTTATAACCTGTTACCTATCAAAAAAAAGAGAACAAAAAAAATTCAATTAAAAAATATAAAATTGACAATAACACAATTGACTGTTGTATAGCTGTATTTTGATATTTTTGCTATAAAAAACAATTGAAATTATAAAAAGACTGCATCATATGAAAGGAGAGATTTTGGACTGTATTATTTATAAAATATGTGTACTATTTATAAAATTTTGACAATAATTTTCTATTTATTATTAAATGACTGGTCACTGTGTTATAAAAAAATCAAAGTTTTAAAATGACTATATCATATGAAAGAAGAGTTTTTGGACGAATTGTCAAAATTTATATAGGATTATGATGATTTTAATTTTTTATTTTTGACAGTTCGTTCAAAAACTCTCCTTTCATATAATACAGTAATAAAAAAATTGAAATTTTAAAAAGACTGTATCATATGAAAGGAGAGATTTTGGACGAACTGTCAAAATTTATATAAATTTTGACAGTTCGTCCAAAATCTCTCCTTTTATATGATAGTCTTTTTAAAATTTATAAATTTATAATTGATCATAAAAAATTTAACTGTTCGTCCAAAATCTTACCTTTGTCCTCTCACAATCACACGATTTCGCCTCTGAATCGCGTCGCCGGGAGGGAGAAAGGGTTTCGCGCCACCAGGAGGGAGAAAGGGTTTCACCGAGTTAACAAAATGAATGACTTTACACTTTAGGTTTTCCGTTTTTGTCTTTTAAGTTTTTAAGTTTTAACATTTTTTTATGTGCTGAGTTTTTTTAGGTTTTACTTGTGATTCAGGGCGATTTTTCGCTGCATAACTCGCTGCAAGTTTTTCAAAAATTCGGGCTGAGTTATTCAGAGAAAAACTCGCCAGCGGTTTTGCCTTGCGATTACTCGCGCATCCGACGAGTTTTTCGCGATTTTTTCATCTATGTATTAAATAATAAATATTTTTATATAATTAAAATATAATATATTTATTGCATAAATATACAAATATAAATATAGTATATAATTATAAATGTAAATATTATAGATGTTCCAATATATATATATATATATAATATTTATTTAATGATTAAATATATTATAAATAAGAAATATAAATATAAAAATAATAGATTAAATGTCATTGAATATTATAAGGCCGATAGCCATCTAAGAAGCGATGCTCCTAACCCCGTTACCTTTAAAAGGCAAGGCCGATAACATACATCATTAAAAGCTATGAATGATATGTGATTAATAAGCATCGACTAAGTAAGGTAATCATTGCAAGCTAAGCCAGCGGTAACAAGAGTCATGTTTGGAAAATAAAGCCAGCGCTCCACAAAAGGGTAGTATCTCCCAAGTCAATGATCCTTAAAACAATGCATACACAGCGCTTAGTTGGTGACAATGATTAGTATTATAAAAGGGATAACTTGTGAAGGGCTACGTCACCCTTCACAAGGGACAGCCTAGACTATATAAGAAGAATTCATTCGAACAATCAGCAGCATTGTAACATCTAAGAAAAATAAATAAGCATCTCCCAATCTCTCAATCGAATTCATAGCCAACAGTACCAGATTTCCAAGACAGCGAATAAGCAAGAACATAATAGATAGGAATTAGAAGTGATCAGAAATTCTACATTCATCGATCCAAGCACCAGACATCTCCATCCAATAGAAATCATCACTCAACTCACTGTGAACTCTTAGCAGCGTTGAAGCATAACATCAGCAGTTATATGTATTGAAAGAAATCTAATTCAAACATCCAGCAATAAGAATTATAGCCAACTACAATAAGCGAACAGCATCAAGTAATCTGCAGTAAGGTATGCGATTTATCTCCATCTTACTACAATCTAAGAATGTGTTTAGAATCATTGAATCTATGATAAGTTTGTAATATCATCATAACATGGAATAAAATAAAGTAAAGTAAAATCCGCACTAAATGCATATATATATCGAAAGCACTCTATGCATCAAATACTAATAAATGTACAAACTAATATAGAATGATGATATAGGAGTAAATTAGAATACTCTTAATGATATGAAGTTATGTTAAAATAAGAAAAAGCCTTTGGTTGCACAAACATGAAAATATTCATCATGTTAGAATAATAGATTGAATATGAGAATACATGTCGAATAAGTGTTATGCTATCTTAGAATCGAATAAATATGGAATCAAATATGAGGATTATAGAATATCATGGAAATCTAATATTATGATTCAAGTTATGATTAAGACATAAACCTTGCCTATATGATGAATATTATTCCTATAGGGAAGCAAGATAGATATTGCTAAATTACATTATCAATAGTAAAAGATAAGTTTCATAAAGTATGGTCATGGAATACCCAGGATGAGAAAGTTGGCCTCATCGTTAATCCACCTACACACCATAGAAGTTGAGACTGCTGGTTAGGGTAGGCAATTGGCCTAACGGTGGGTAACGCTCGAGCTGGTGAGATATCACCCCTCCGAGCTAAGTAAAGAGACCCTTGTCTCAAGCTGGTGAAACATCACCCTTCCGAGACAAGTGGAGAGGCCCTTGTCTCAAGCTGGTGAAACATCACCCTTCCGAGACAAGTGGAGAGGCCCTTGTCTCAAGCTGGTGAAACATCACCGCTCCGAGACAAGTGGATAGGCCTTTGACTCAAGCTGGTGAAACCCTTCACCCCTCCGAGTCAAAGGAGAGAAACATTGGACCCATGGCAGTAGGTCTGGTATATTGCGCCCTAACAAACCCTCTCTTGTTGGATGAGTGGTCTGATTAACGTGTAGGCCCAGTATGTCTCTCCCGAGGTAAATCATGAAACACGTATAGTAGATATAGGGAAAGGTATAATGTATATAGATTATGATTATACGGTTTGATTTAATATATACTTGTGGTTAATGTAATTTGATAAGAAGGATTGGATTCTAATGTACTCTTTTACAAGTTGAAATTGTTTGCAAGGTTGTGAAAATTTTGACTTGCCAGAAGGGGACATTACATAGGCCAACAAAATCTATTCAGTTTGATGGTGACCTAAAACGATTTCCTTTTCGGATAGACAGATGCCATTACTTTTGATAGCTTCATAAAGCTGTTTGAGATGCTGGAAGTGATCTGTCACGGAGTTAAAAAATTGTAAAATATCATCAATATAAACTGCACAAAATTTTCTCAAATGCCTAAGAGCATTATCCATTCTCCTTCACAAGTATGCAGGTGTTATGTTGTGGTCAAACGACATTACATTCCATTCATAAAGTCCTTTGAGAGTTTGAGAAGGTAGCCTTATACTTATCTTCCTCAATTTTTACTTGCCAAAAATCAGATTTGCATTGAAATTTATAGTACACGTTGCATTGGGATGCTCTGCTCATCAGATCAGGACTGAAGGGTATCTGATAGTTGAATGACTGAATGATATCATTAAGAGGCTTATAATTTATGTAAAATATTTTTGTACCTCTAGCTTGCTCCGCTCTCTTGTTCACTAGAAATGTTGAGCACCGGAAGGGGCTCTTGCTTGGTCTGATAAATCCACCTTCAAGTAGCTCTTTCAAATGCTCCTCCATTTATGCTGTTTATGAGGGGCTAATAAGATAAGCCAGCTCAAAAGGTTTATTCTTTTTGCATTCTAGTCTAATTTTTATCTCACATTCCACCTGCTCTTTGGGCCAAAATTTAAGAGGATTCATGTTGCAACATCCTTTGAATAGTTCTTTCATCTATTCTAATGGCTGTTGTTCTTGGAGAGATCTAGTAGGTTAATCCTCTGCTTTCCAGTAACCTTTTCTCTACTAGCATGTTGTGATGATATGATATTTGACCTTTTCCAGTAACCTTTTCTCTACTACCATGCTGTGATGATGTGATATTTGTCCTAATCAATCTTTTGATACTTGGGAGATCTCATGGCTGGCTTTCTTTAAAGAGGGAATTTTTACAATTTGGCCAGATTGGGTTAGAAAAATGTAGCTGGTAGTTTGGACAAAGGGCTGATGTTCTAACAAGTAAATATTTCCTAATAGTACATCTGAATCTATATCATTGAATTTTATGAAATCTACATGGAACAAAGTGTTTTGAATGATGATAGGGATATCAGGTGCATATTTGTCAAGTTTTAGTTTTTCACCAGTGATAGAACTACCATAAATATTAGTGGATTGGGTTTTCAGAATTCAGGAGGCAATGCTTGAGTTTTGGCAAATGATCTTGGAGATCCACTATTTATGAAAGCATCAAAAGAATATGCTCTATATTTGGTAAAATTGAACACTAGATTGACAAAACAAATATCATACTAAATAGTAGATACCACTTCTGATAGAGAAGGCTTCCTACCATCTGCCCCTAACAATATTTCTTCTAAGTTAGCTAGTCTCTTCCCTAAATCATTCAAAGTTTACTTTTGTTCTAAAGTCAGAATTTTCAGTTCACTGATTTGCTTGATTTTTTTGCACGTTAAGTCTAATTTAGCCTGTGTGTGTGTGTGTGTGTGAGAGAGAGAGAGAGAGAGAGAGAGAGAGAGAGAGAGAGAGTCATGCGATTAATACTTGAGGGACTGGGATATTGTGGATAGCTTCAAGTTTAATTGGGTCCATTATGAGTTTGTTGCAGCTGATGAGAGGGACCCTAACATGCGATTAATATTTGAGGGATTGGGATATTGTGGATAGCTTCAATTTTAATTGGGTCCATCATGAGAGAGAGAGAGATAGAGACAGAGAGAGATAGACTAACATTCAATTAATATTTGAGGGACTGGGATATTGTGGATAGCTTCAATTTTGATCGGGTCCATGATGAGTTTGTTGTGGCTGATAAGAGGGACTCTAACATGTGATTAATATTTGAGAGAGAGAGAGAGAGAGAGAGAGCCTGGAATACTAAGTCTTTAACCTAAACCTAATGGTCTATGAACAGAAAATAAAATCCTATTCTAATGATGTTGGAGGGAAAGAAATTGAAAAAAAAAAAACAGAGAGAAAAGAAACTTTGAAGAATGAGTCGAACTCAATATATCAAATCCTTCTACAAGTACTAAGTATAAAACAGATTTTTTTTTATTGGAAAACAAAAATGACAAGATTCTAGATTTGCAAAGGACAAAACAAGAATTCTGATTATGAGATGGATCTCAGACAAAAATGAACTCAAATAATCTGGAATAGATTCTGCAATCATATATACAAATGGTAGAGGATGAAATATACAAACAACCCCGAGAATCCTCAAAGCGAATGCATTGGCAAAGAATAAATAACATAAATTAAAATAACAAAGGCTCAAATTAATTCTATGCTATTGCTTTGAAATTGATAACCGGGAAGTGCCCGAACCCATAGAACAAAAAGCCAAAAGGCGAATGGAACAAGTTTTACGAGAAGTAAAACAAACTAGGAACAAATCAACACAGCTAAAACAGAGAAAGAGCCAACAAAGCCACCTACAACCAAAAAGACCAGCTACAGACCAATAAAGAAAATTACTGCTTTGCGAAAATTTTCAGGCCACTAATTGCCTGTCATTCCCTATTCAAAAAATTCAGCTTGTCTTCGAATGCGTTTTCATCCATCTTCTTGTCCTGTTCCTCCTGAGTGTCATTGATGATTTGTTTGCCTTTGGTGCCCTTGCTTTTAGCTCTGGTTTTGTTGGCCGGATCAGTATTTACCTGTTTCAGATTGCCATCGGAAGAGGCCCCTGCTTTAGCTTCTCTCACTGCCTTGTGTTTCTCCATCTCTTCTTGGAAAACATAAAGAGTTGTGGCTGAATTTTTGACTGTCTCCTTGCTAAGTGCCACAATCTGTTCCATGTTCTTCTTAATCTGTTCCTGAGTAGCCTTTATCTTGTTGATTTCTTCCTCCATACACTCTTGTTGTGACGTTATCACAACATCGCCCCATTGCAAATGGGGACCCCCTTTTTGAGCTCCAGTGTTTTTGACATGAGTCTTGGATGATGTCTTAAGGTTTGTTTCATGATGAAGTCAGTGGTAATAACAAGGTAAGTTGAGCCTCAAACAATTCAATGACAACCTCATGTTTTGGACTTGAATAAAATCTCTACAAGTAGTAAGCTTAAAACCAAGGCACCTTGATAATAATTGATGTTTTGACCCTTTAAAATGCTTTGAACTTTGAAATTGTGTAAGAAAACGCCCTGGCAACCCTAGGCGCAGATCGCTATCTTAGCAGTCACCAAAGTGCGCCTAGGCTTGTTGAAGGAAAAAGCATCATCTGGAGACCCACTTTTGCGCCTAAAGATGAAGCATGAACTATTTTGACTTAGCAAATTTTGAAAAACACCAAGAGAATCTAGGCGCACTTTATCATCTGTAGAACCTCAAATGTGCGCCTAGGCTTAGAACTTGAGAAATCATCATGGCCAATGATAAATCTGTACTTGGAGACACCTTTAAGGTTCAACCCTAGTCAAAAATGCTCCAAGGAGGGCAAGGCGCCAATTTGCACTTGAAGGGACTCAAATGTGCGCCTAGAGAGGAAGATGATTAGAAGTTGTAAATGAAGCTTGCGCCTTGAAAGGATTGAGTCTTCCCAAAGACACCTTCATTTGCTCAAGTCAAAGAATCCATTCACCCAATCTAAGGCGCCCTGCATGAGAGTGAGGTTTTGACCTTCAAAATGCCTTAAACATCGAGAATTTTGCAAGAGAATGGATTGAGTTAGGTGCAACTTCACACTTGCAGAGACCTAGATGTGCGCCTAAAGTTAAACTTGTGCAATCATCATTAGTAATGGCAGAATGTGTGTCTAGAGACCAACTGAAGATCCAAACTTAGCTAAGATTGCTTCATGAAGGCTAGACGCACTTTATCACTTGTAAAGCTCCGAATTTGCGCCTTGAAAGAAAGATGTTAGAAGTCATCAAAGGAAGTGGCGCCTTGGTAGAGTAAAGTTCCCTTGGATATATCTGGTGATTGAGATCATCAAAACTTGAGGTGCACCCTTCTCAAAGCTTAGGCACAAATTCACATCAGTACAGTCATCCATTGGCGCCTAAGTGAAAGTATGCTTGACTTCATGAGTATTGAAGATGCCTGAGGTCAAGGATTCTCTTTGAGCCTACACAACAACTTGAATCCATGAAAGAGGAAGTGATCACTCATTCATATTAGGGCGCAATTTCACACTTCAACCATCATCAAAGTGCGCCTTGGTAAGGGGAGGCTTGAGACCATCAAATTTGATGTTATTTTGAGGCAAGGATCATCTAGACATCTATGAACTAGCTTAAAACCATTTAAGTTGAAATGAAATCCATCTTTAAGTCTAGGCGCAATTTTGCTCCTGAGCAGTCACCTTTTGGCGCCTAGAGAGCATAGAGTTTGAGATCATGAGAGTTGGCGCCTAGTAATGGAGAGTTTCCTGAGCATTTAAACATGAATTTGAAACCATTAGAATACCAAAGAACAAGCCAAAGTATGCTAGGCGCATTTTCCTATCTGTACAACCCTAAATATGCGCCTCAAGTTGTAAAGGGCATGAATCAACGTTGAAGGGTCCTCACTTCGTCAAAATAAGCATCTTTGGGGCATCCACACTTGTTTGATATCATAAAATTGCTTAAGTCTAGGCACATTTTCCACTTATGCAAACCTAGATTTGCGCCTCAAAGGAAATCACATAAATTCACATCACTGAGTGGGCGCCTTGAAGAAGAGGAACAACCTAAGTCATTTTCAGCTATTTAAAGTCACAGAAATGGCAAATATAAGGCTAGTTGATGAAGGCACACTTTACCTTCTCCACAACTCCAAATGTGCGCCTAGGCTAGAAAATGCTTAGAATGATTTCTATGTGTTATGAAATTGAATGTTAATCAATAGTTTAGTATGTTGCTTTCTTTGTGTTGCAGGATCATTGATGGAGCTGAGAAGACAAGGAGCCGAGCGCCTGGAACCACCTTCAAGCGAGGAATGAAGTCAAGAGGTAGCCACTGCGGAGGAGACATCATGTTACCACTTCAAGATCATCATGCTAGAACACTTCATCATCTGCATCATAGAAGACATTCATCCATCAAACTTCAAGTTCTTCCTGAATTTTCAAATCATCTACACTACTCTCCATGAGGAAGCATTCACAGAAGATCAGCGTATATCCTGCCAAGAGAAGAAGTATCACAGAGTTAGGCAAATGAGCAACATGTATCATACACATCCGACCTACAAAAGACACAAGGCAAGATCAACAAGGATACATCCCCAAAATGTTCAAGTTCAAAGCAATCACATTCGAAGACATCACACAGATGATGCAATTTGAGAATATGCCCAAAAGCAAATTGAATAAACTGTTGGAATCCATAAGAGTTGCTGAAGTGGCACCTATGTGGCATGCGCATCATCATCAAGCCAATCAAATGTTGTCACATCATCCTTATCTTCTTGGAAAACATGCCTTTATTGCCTCTCTTATGTGCTAAAAATAACAAGTTGTAACTACTTGCTGAGATGGCATGATCTGGGCCTTTGGCTACTTGAATTGATCAAGGCCATTCATTGTAATTCTGGAACTCTATATAAAGGCCTTGTTGCCTCATTTGTAACAGTTAGTTAGTAGGCAGGTAGAGTAGAGGAGTAGAGTAGGAAGAGACTCTCGAAATTCTCTAAGAGTACTTGAAAATTGTTGTAAATATTTCTCAAGATTAATGCAATGACATTGGAGCATGCTTGGTGCTAAGTGTTGTCTTGTGGAATAACATGGTTTCTTGTATCTTGATGAAATAGAGAGATGTTTCTAAGTAGATTAAAAGTAGAGTAGTAGCTCATTGATGTAATGCGTGTTTGTATTGAATATTTGATCAACTCCTAGCTCATGCTTTTGACATCCATCGCCTGTGGAGTGTTGTGTAAAGCTAGTCTGAGCTTCATCATAATTTGCTTAAGTTCGATTGTGGATGCTTGTTTGAGCTGCGCCGTCCAATGGGGGTGCTTATATGAGCTTTCATGATTTGAAAACCATTCGCTAACCTTAGGAGATTGCACCTATTCCATGTAGTTGTAGGCATTCTTGGCAAAGTGGAGTTAGGTTTATTTGAGGAGTTTGTCTATTCATGCATCATCATTGCTTCATTAACCTTAGATTGGATTTCTCTAAACCCCTTATCTTTTGATATTTCTTTTAAATTTGATTGAAGAAGTTCCATTCATTCACATCCAAGGAGTAAGAAATTCCATACATGTTCGTTAAGAAGGAGGAGTTCAGCGTAAGTCCCTTTGTGATTACCAGCACGATCACATCCATTCACTGAGTCTATCCACGTACAAGTCAAGACTTGACATCAAAGGAAACTTGGAGCGGTCTTGTTTGATCATATAATTCAACATTCATGAAGCTTTGATCAAGAGAGGATAGGATACTTAGTATTTTATTCTATTGTTGCATTGTCACAAAAACATCATCAACAACTCCCACTTCTCAAACATCCTAGCAAGGTTCTCCACTTCCTGCCATAGTTCATCTTCATTCTCCCTTGGCCAGTCAGATGTTTCCAGCTGTGTTATAACCGCCAAGTGTTAAATTTTGCGCTTCACATGGTGCATTTGCGCCAGTTGCCACTTGAGAACCTGGTTTTGTAGGTCCATGGCCTGGTATAAGGTAGCAACTTTCTCCACCATCTGATGACAAGAGTTGCAATGTTAACATATTGATTATTGCAGAACCTATTCCAAACATATTTTTCAAGCACTATTGATCACTATTGAGCTGAATTTCTTGAATGAGTTCCTATGTTATTTATTAAGTGCTTGATCAGGAACATGGGGTTGGAGAATTCAGCTCAATACACGAGAGGGAATTTGAACACTGCCAAAATTTGGAAGAAGAGGAAGCATAGGAGGAATGTTCAAGATCATACCTGAGGGACCCAAAAGACTGGGAACTGTAACAGTTGATCCCAGAGTACTCTAGACTCCTTGATCTATCTTAGTTCCCATCCACAAACTAGTGAAAGATCCAGCCCCTGATATACTTTGTGATCTACTGACCTTCCCCATATGAGTCTAGGTTCTTCTTTTAGTAGCTAGTGCTACCATGTGTGAAAGTGGGGAGTAGGTAGGTGGGATCACAAGATTAACCTAGCACCAAATTGGTTGATTCTCTGTGCCCGGAGTCTCAGCTACTGCAACCTCTTGAACCTGTGGTTCTTCTTCCTTTTGTTCTTCAAGCTCTTCTTGTGCCCAGGCTTCTTGACGTAAATCAGCTAACTTCAGTATCTCAATCACCTCTATGAAATCCTTTGCATCTCTATAAAACTCTGCTTTACCATGTGCCTTGTAGTGATAATTTAGATTACACTACAATTTTTCATAAGGATCCTACCTTAGCATTGCTCCTTTGGGTAGGTTTCAAGCTCAAATTTCATTGGCTTTACGTTGTGTCATGTCCCCTCTGTCTAAGAGATATAATATTATTATTTTAATTTAATAGTGTTTTTAAACACTAATAAATAATAATATAATATAATAACAATAATAATATTAAAATTATTAATAATAAAAATAAGTAAATAAATAAAATTGGCTTCTAACAGGTTGGCACCAAAGTAAATTCAAATTTAAATCAAGGTCGGCCTATTTTGGATAAATCCAAATGGGTATAAACAAAGGTTTGATCTTCACTATGAGGCATGGGACTTTGATATCTGATTTCTGATTTTGAAGGGGAATTTTTCGAATTCCATTTCAGGCCAAAGAGGACGAAACTCTTTGGAGGCAAATTGCAGAGGTGGGAAGAAAACCCTATCCTCTCATAATCTTGGCAAATCCAAACAGGGTTTGCAGATTGGGGTAATATTTGTGATCTCATTTTTAATTTCAGGTGTACAGGCGCTGAGGGAGATTAGGAGTGTAATCAAGTGCTGCCCACGCAAGAGTCCATCATCATTCTGAGGGAATCATACCATTCTGGAGGGCGCCAAAGAAGGAATTCTGTAGGGAGCTGATTGAACACAGATTCAGTTCCAGATCGCTGTTGCCTTCATACCACTAGATCTGAGGAAAATTCACAATAAGGGGAGTGAACTGCCCATTAATTCATGCACTGGGAGGAATTCACAAAAAGGAGGGCAAGATTACAATAAGGCACTGCAATTGTTCACTAATTCAATTCGTCTACCCCTGATCCAGCTTGCTAGAAGTTACCAGGCACGGCTTGCATTAGATTATAATTCAGACCCTCCATCTTTGGTCAATTTGCCACTCAGAGCAGTCCATGTGCAGTGGAAGAAGGGTATAGCAGCTACTTTGCATACATATGGGGCTGCTGTTCCAAATCTGGGCCTAGGCGGTGGAAACCTGCAGCCATTCATTTCAGATCTGGACATTGGCTGGGGTCTACAGTCATCCATATTCAGATCTGGGCACTCCTTGCATCTCCTAAGAGGCAAACAGGCCGTTTGTGAGTAAAATCAGGCTTCATGTGTGTAGGGTTTAGCTCTGATTTGAGTGTAGACTGCTGGTACGCTGAATTTGATATTACAAACCCACAGGGTTGTACTCAGATCTGCCTATTTTATGAATAAATGAGTCCTGCATTGTGCTGTGGTTCCAGAAATTATAAATGTTGCTCTCAAACTGAGTTCAATGTTTGTGATTTGTTCATTTTGCCATGGAATGTTGTTACTGATTTCATAATAAGAGGAATATAAACAGAATTTAACCTAGCAGAAATAAATATTTCGGTTAGGAGGGTCATCACATTGGTATTAGAGCCGAGGTCTCGAGGTGATGACCCTTCTAACACTTCATCCCCAAGACCTAGTTCACTTTTCTCATTACTTGTACCTGTTGCACAACACATCTTACACAAGCCTTAGTAGCCTTTGTTAGTTCTATATATATATATATATATATATCCAAAATCAACATTTAATGATTAATTATGCCATCAATATGTGTATTGCATATAAGCACAATAGAAAGTGAAAACACCACCAATTCTGCATGACATTAACCAATAAAGTCAATAAAACACCATGGAATGATAACATTAACACATCATAGAAAACATCCAAGAGAAGGTCAAGTGAGGGATGTTACACATTCGTCAAAAAGCTTCCTTGCAGGTAGAGCATCAAGAGTAAGACAAACAAAATATATGCCCCCAGATTGAAGCATATTTTCTTCCTTATCTAAAACAGCAAGCATCTAATCATTAGGAACCAAAGCCAAGATTGAAGGTTGCTCATCTTGCATGCCATTTGCTTGCTTCTGTGCTTGTGAGACCCTTCCATAAATATGGTTGCAAAATTCAGCACCTTCCGACACCACACTCTTCTCACCAGAAACCAATGCATCTTAAAAAGATAAAGGACCACCACCAGCACAGAGCCCTGGCCCATCATTACCAGTGTCCATCAAACTAGCATTTGCTGCATACGGTTGCCTCCAAGGAACACATGATCAAATTCCTTGCAGAGGCATACACGCCAGGGAACTAGTTTGCTCGCATACACAAAACTTTCAGGGACAAGAGAACTCTGGGAAAAGCACCCCAACCAATATAAAAAAGAAGGAAAATAAAAATCACAAAAGGGTGACACAAAATGACTTGAAAGGCCTCTAAATTAAAACAAAACAAAACAATTAGACACAAAAGAAGACCAAGTGAGCCCAAAGAAGACCAATAGACAATGAAGAACAAAGAGAAGGAGAACAATGGAGGATGACCATTTGTCTTCCACACCAGAGCTCTCCTTCCTCTTTCCAATCAGCAATCCCCATTTTCTTCAAGTGAATCCATAGTTATCCGAGGTTCTTCCCTATCATCAGAGACAAACACTGCTGCTACTGTATTTATTACATAACTAGTTTTCTCTTGGCTGGGCGCTCCTCCTTCCAACCAAACACCATTCATATTATCAAATATTCCTCTCTTTTCTGCATCAAACTGCTCTTTCAATTCAAATAATCTCTTTAATACATTTCTGGATTTCTTCTCTTTTGTGTTAGTTTTCAAGAGCATTTTATATCATTAAATTTTGTTAAAAATTGAAGAAGATGTTGCAGTTTAACGATGTCTCAAACTGTTACAAATAACCACCTCAATGCAAATAATGGTTATACCTCTGTAACACTTAAAAGCACAAAATATCTTATTCTTTCTCACAGAAAAAAATAAAATTTCTCTAGCATTCAAGCCCTTCATTTACATAGTACACAAATAACTCACATGAGTCAAAGAAGAAACTAACAAATTGCTTTAATCTAATTCCTCACTATGGCTACATACAATAATTAAAATAAACAGGGCTACCATCAGTCTGGGAAACAAAAGCAGGGCTGCTCCTTTGCGACAACAATCTTTCATCACAGGGGTTGAATTAGAGATGCTCTGACACCAAATGATAGGGTAAAAATGCATGCATGTATTAGGATATATTATTAAACAAATAGAGAGATATTTATACAAGTAGACTAGGTTGTCGAGCTCCTATTTTCATGAAGCACAACCTATTCTATTGTAAGGTACTACACCAAATTTTTTCAAAAAATTACATACAATGATATGATATTGTTAGCACAAATGCAAACCAACTAGTTGCCTCACACTTTCTGATCACCCAGATCCCAGGATGGGCAAGGTGAGAGCATACAGTGGTTTTGGATTACAATGAATAACAATGCAACAAGAATATTCAATTCATCCGCTGCAGCGGGCATCCACGTATCGTGGGAATTCACCACTTTCCAGTGGGTAAGAAGCAAGCATGAAAGACTACAAAGCCATCCACTTATTCAGTGGGTGAGAACAATAAAGAAAGATTCTCTCTCCACACTGGAGGTATACCATCTAGGGGTTGTAGTGTTTTTGTAATATATACAGAATGAATACAATGAGGACTAATTGCATACTACTCAGAAATAAGCAACTTGATCATCATATCACCATCATAAAGATTCTAGGCATTAAAATGATGATTATGCTCAAGCCACTAGTATCACTAACATCATGATAGCAAACTGGTTATAAACTGAAACACTGTATATGACTACTGCTGTTCAGACCGAGTTGCAAATCAGTTCCTTTTCTGCTGTATGGAAGACTTGTAGCTGATCACAAACACACTTAAGCACTTCAATGTCCAAAACACAGTGTAAACTGCCCCAAATCAGACTGATATTATCAAATACCCTCACAGATAACAAACAACTATGAGAAGGAAGTGGTCTGATCACAGAACTCATACATCTTGCAGGTCCGTACGACCATGGGACAACTTGATCTCACCTTATATCATCACAAACTGCTCAGAACTCTATAGAATTAGTCTCCAAATAAGCGATCAGTCATAACATAAACAATACCATATTATGTAACCTCCAAACAAAGAAATCATTAATCACAACACA